>JAGPNQ010000033.1:0-389290 GCA_020744155.1 Ilyonectria sp. MPI-CAGE-AT-0026
CGTGAAGATGAAGAATGCGATAGAAGTAACCGTGAAGAATGGGAGGCAATAAGTAATCTCTGGTGGACGGATCAAGACCAGCAGGGACCAAGATGCTTCCAAGAACCCAAAGTCAAGCGCGGCCGCAGATGAACCATGATCTGCTCTCGCACCTCGACGTTGTCGGTGTTGGCAGGTCCGGGAATTCGTCTACCGCAGCAAGGGCTGAGACACTCCCCAAATATCGCAGGCCAAAACGGGGCATGACTGTCATCTGCAGGGGGGGTTCTGTCATCCGGCCCCACACGGCTGCACCAAAAAAACCGAGCAAACAGAAGGTCTGGACCTTCGTTTCTAGCTTTGGATAGTGAATCGACTTTTCGACGCGTTTTTGAAGGTCCGACCCCGGTCCTGCCCTTCAGGTCGCGATTGTTTTCGAGTGTTCTGCGTGCAACCAACACCAACACCAACGCTAACCACGTCATACAACACTGAGCAAAAATATCACCATTTTCGTTGACCAACCAATTTACAATGGCCCAACGCGAAGATTTGAGCTTCTTAAGGCAGTTGAGAACGCGACCAACTATTATTTAATTGATGAAGATAAGACGCAGCCACAGAATACGCGTCGCACGTATACGCGTCCCCAGAAGGAGTGGAAGGTATGGAGGCAACTTACATACACCGCCACATATACAGCTGCTTATTTATTATAATTTAACTGCAAGACGAATCATATTGCTAACGTACATCCAGGAATGGTGTGCAGAGAAAGCATTCCCGTCTATCCCTCCAGACTGGCCTAAGCCGTACAACCAGGGAGGCGTTCTGCCAGCTGACCTGGTGGATGAGGGCAAATTGGTATGGTTTCTCGACGAGAAAGTCGTCAGCAGGCACCTAAGTCTGGATCTCGGACGAAAAATGAGAGAAAACGCTGGGCCGAAGGCGTGGCTGAACGCAAGGCCAAGAAGGCCAAGACGACCTCTGTTGACGACCATGCTGGCCCTTCAGCTCCAGATGACAGCTGTATCACCGTTGCCGTCAAAACGGCCGTGGATAAGATCGATCTGACATCAGAAGATGAAGAGGAGCCATTCAAATCCGCACTCACGCTCAAATTCAACACCGTGAGGACCTACGGCAACGCCATTACGAGACTCTGGGCAGAGCAACGAACGAGGAGAATAAATGGCCAGATGTTAAATCCATCGCCACATCCACGTGGCTTTGCAAACAAGGCTATTTATCGCTATCTTCTGCGACAGACTCACGAGAAAGGACGTGAAGAGTGGGCAGACCGTATGGTAGGCACCATTAAAGATGCCTACTCGCCTGCCAAAATACCAGAGCATACTCGTTGTGCCTGGGGATTGAAAGAGAAGGCGTGTGGACTGCGTACTTCCGTGGATTTTCTCTTCGGCAACCACATGTTGTTACGATCAAGCAACCGGAGGCCTATTGAGTTGGCCGACTGCTTCTGTCTTGAGTGTCCTAACGAGGGCGTCCAGGTTCACAACAACCCAACCTACGCCTTTGTTGTGGTTATGAATCAAGGCAAAACTAACCAGAACGGCCGAATCGAGTATGGGGCTTGCTTGAGACATCGTGACCCTTATGCTTGTTTGGTTGGCCAACTCGCTTTCTGGCTGTTTTTTCGTTGGCAGGTTGAAAGAGAGCCATTTCCAGACTTCTCGCGTCCCGAGAAATGGTATAATATTAAGATATTACGACAACAGAAAGACAGACCAACAAGTAAGTTAAATTGTCTTCTTATTTGCGAGTCTTTGTAGCTTATAATTATATAGCAGAACTCTCATATCAAACAAGCCACGCGTGGACTCGTCGTCTATATAGCCATGTCGGCATTAAGACCTCTAAGGCTAGTCATGCACCTCGTGTTGCTGCTACGCAAAATGCCGATATGGCTGGCGTTCCTGAGGCACAAGTAGGTAACCTCCACGGTCTTGCCCTCAGCTTGGTTACGTTCTCAAATTTGGCCTCAGGCTGACTTTTGGTTCCAAGCCTCCAAAGACTCTAGTCACGAGATGGCTGAAGTCTTTGAGAATAAAGCTACAGGTGCTTTTATTGAGCTATTAGGATGGTTACGAGTAGTCTTGCCGCAAGATGCTCCCTTTCTCGCACGCGATTTCCCTAACCATCCTATATTCAAAGATCCCATCTTCAAGACCGATGAGTACAAAGACTTTGCTGCAAGCGTCTTACGTGCCTCTGAGGAGTCTCGTGAGGATAGCCAGGCCGAGTTAATCCAGAAGGCAATACCTGCAATTGCAGAGAAAGTCCGTGAAGTTGAGGCTGGAATCTATAGTCTAAAGAAGACTGTAGAGACAGAGGTTTTATCTCTTAAAGCAGAAGTCACGAGGCTGAAAGACGAGATCCAAGAACGCAACAAGGCTGAGATCACTATAGTCACAACTATCAGCCCTTTCGGCAGAACACATCGTCAGACTGTGCGATACGAACAACAAGAAGGTATTCAAACGTCCTCACAACGAAGGCAGTCTTCATCCCCAGAGACCAGAGCGCCAGCAGCTACCAGACCCCCAACGGCCATCACGACAACAACAGAGTTACCTCCACAGATCGGATTCCCACGTACTATTCGTACAGTCAGAGATCTCGTGAGGCTCTGGAGACATGGTCTGGCAGGCTATATGGACTCGGTTGACGCGTTAGAGAAGCGATGGGGCTCACAGTGGCGGCTACGTAGTGAGAGGCAACTCTTTTCTACTCGCAAACGGATCGTCGATGAGGTGGTCTCTCGGTCACAGGCAAACGGCTGGTCAGAAGATGAGTCGGCGAGACAGCTGGACGAGGAGAGAGGGCAACGCTCATTAGATTGGCTTTTTAAGCAACTTAAAAAGCGTACAGGCCAAAATAAATAGCTCCTGGATCTGATCACCCGAGCCTCTATGGCCTAGGTTACCCCTGAGCAATCTAAGTCAGATTTAGCCATCTAATCGTGACCAAACTAATGCCATCTTGTTCGCCTCGTTCTGACGAGTAAAATGATGGTATCGTTGTGCTCGTAATGTTAAAAATTTAAGCCCACGATGAGTCTGTATTGATAGCGTTCCCAGAGGCTGTTGCAGTAACGAGAAGAATTGGAAATAGTCGACTGTTTTAGTGGAGTTTTAGTGGAGATGTGGCGGCAGTGCGCTGAACGATACGCTGGAGACTGCCCAAAAATCCGACCCAATTCACGTTTCCGGACACAACTTCACAGCCACGCAGGCTACCGATACGTAAGATAGATCAAATTAATCGCCAGAAGCAGGTCTTCACGTAGGTACAATCTTTATCGTGCCGCGATGCGCAGCCATCGAGCGCCGGCGTCGCGTTTCTGATATCACCAGGAAATCCGGGATATTACGGGCTGGGCTGTCATCTGCGGGGTCATCCGCCGATCACGCACCCAAAAGCCCCTGCGATATCCGCCTGATATCAATCCCAGGTCGCTTCAGGATGAGCGAAAATTCTTTGCTGATGCGCTCGATGCTAGCCATGGCATGCTCACCATGAGCCACGAAACCCTTTGGAACATCTACGGCAACCGCAACAATCGGTCGTCCGTGGATTCGTCCGGCTTCCCCTCGACACCCTCGACCATCTCCACCAATTCTTCCACAGGAAACTTCAGTTCATACTACCAGGGAGACTCCGTGACCGATTATTCCACCGCCGGTCCAGACATCAAATCGGTCAATTCAGGGACTTTGCCTCGGCCTCAGGGCTTAATTGGCTCCCAAATCCCGCCCGCCTCCCAGTCAATGATGGGCCAGTTCAGCCCCAAGGTGTCGTCCAGCGCACAAAAGAAGCACAATTGCAAGGTCTGCGATTCAGTCGCCCAAGCTCGCTGCGGATACATCTCCTGGGAGGCCACTTAAATTTTTGCGACGTAATATTACTGACGATGACGCAGCATTTGCGTGTGAGGCTGAAGGTTTTGGCGGCATTTCTCCGTGGTATCTAACCTGCGACGCCATTGAAAGGTGAACCGAGGCGACGCCAGTTTCCAGGTCCTCGAGTGAAAGAATTATGCTTTCAATTCCAAGCCTCATTCTTCTTACATGCCTCCATCTCGTCAATATCAACGATATCTAAGATCGTGTCGAGGCCCATTCAACAGCCTATTAGCAACAAGACCCCCAAGAGTTGACTTTACCAAAGTCCGCTTGCTATGTCTATCTGGATGCCCATCATGCATCGCGTCTAGAACCGCCGCACCCACCGCTGCCGTTGCGACTCTCGTGCCCTTGGCTCCAGTCCACTCGCCAGGCTCTTTTCTTAGCCGGAATACCTCCACGGCAGCAGCGTCGATGGCCGCGTTGATGGCATGTTCTAGCTTCCAGTGGGACTGCGGCTCGCTTTCGTCGCGTCTCTTTCCACCGTGATGACGAGCTCGGGGGGATGACTCTGGGCGGCGGCGGCGACGGTAGTGATGCGGTCGATCGAGAGACTGAGCACGCCTCTTCTCGGAATGAGACGTCCTGGAGCGATGACCTCGGGCTCGACCCCCCAGGTCAAAACTTTGGCGACTTAGAGACCTGGCTCTTGGCCTGCCTCTGTCTTCGCTGTAATAGGCTTCGTCATCCGAAGAATCTGGATAACTGCCGCAAGACGAACTCTTTTGGCGTCGCCGAGGGAACAGGTTATGCATAATTGCTAAGGGTAAAATGTTGGATATTCTGGCTAATTCAACGAGATATTTATATGCACAATCGAGAGAAAGTCGCATTTAATATATCCATTCTTCCGCTTACCTTTGGATATTCCCTCCCTCCAGCATAGAGGTGCGTCACATTGGCACCACCCTCGCCACATTCGCCCCCAGTGTATCTAAGGCGAATCACATTATACAGAGTATGACATCAATCTGTTCTATACGCGTCATCTTTCATGGAATCTCCATACAAGTATTATACTTTGAAATAAGTATCGCGGTGCAGTGGGTACAGGGACATAAGTCTTTGGAGATGACGTCGTGCCAATGGCAATACGAAATAGATTATGGTGCTAAGATGTCAAGGCCTTTGGACCACGCCATATCCGTCAATATCAGGTGAGCCTTCTATTTCCAATCAGCAGCGGTCGCTATCATATCATGGGACATGGATGCGAGTTCGCCTGTCCTCTCCCTCCCTCTCAGCGAGCATTAAGATCAGATCCTTGCAGATCTCGATGGCATGAACTGCTGACGCACCCTGACCTCACTCTATGATTGCGTTGAGATCCTCATTCCAGAGGAGGAATAGGGATGTGGCGATGACGTCTTGAAGTGCGAAGGGAAGTGCGAAGGGAGAAACGGCGGGTGCGTTACTATAAATAATTGTGATGTCTAATCTATGACGTAATAGTTCATAGAAGGAAATCTCTTCAACATACAACTCGAGCGCATTGCTCGCGAAGTTGTGCATTATTATCGTGCTGAAAAAGTACACCAAAACGCTGTCATAAACGAAAAAGAAGGACAATGGGAGCTACGGAACAAGAAGAAACACTGCGCCGCTTCGTTGGAGCTATGGAGGTGGTCTATGGCGCTTTCGAAGACTTGACTGAAGAGGTGGCCGAAAATTGGAGCCCACTCGAGAATCTTGGCGCAGGCGGCCACCGCGGTCGCTACTTATGGACAGATGCCTTCGGTGTCGTGAATTTTCGTAACCTTGCTCAGGGAAACCTCGTCGGCAAAGTGTCTAGTGCTGGCGAAGCGCCTTGTTCAGACTGTCCACAACAGAATGCGTTGGACCAGAGACGGATTAGCAAGACTCCCCGGCGCGACGGATTGAGCCCCTAAACGGGGGATTAAGAATTGGGAAACTGTCTGCCTCGGAGAGCGATGGAGATGGTCAGTATCATTACTTGACGCTCTGGATGTTCGCCCTAAATCGCGTCTCGCTGGCCACCGACGACCCGAAGTTCAATTACTTGGCGGTTCAATTGGCAAAGTCGATCCACCCGCGATTCGTTTTCCGTGGGCCATCTGGTGATATGAAAATGGTCTGGAAGATCTCGATGGATACGAGAAGTGTTCTGGTTGCCTCTGAAGGCCACCTAGACGCTGCAACGGGCTTTGTCGTCTACACTCCTTCAGCGGACTGCAGCGGGGCAGGGCCGCGAGGAGTCGCTCCTCAACCAAGAAATAGACGACTATTCGCTGATTATGAGTTGCGAGTGTAAGCTGACTCCCAGCGGCGACACGCTTGACCTAGGCATGGGATTATGGATGTGCCACTTTTTCAGGGACGAGCCATGGGCAGCCAGCTTTGGCGATAAGGCGTTGCGGATGGCAAGGAGAATACTTGGCGAGGATTCTGGCATAATGCTTCGAGACGCTTCCCGACTGCTTATGTTCCGAGAGTTTGGTGCTTGCATGGGCATTTCGTGCTTTGGCGGTGACGAGTATCTCGAGCCGAAGGTGGCGGCCTTGGTTAAGTTTTGGGAGAAGCATCTTGAACAACCGGCAAAATGAAGACCTGAGGCCGATTTCGCAGGTCATGTACTCGTCTGCGTTGATTGTCGGTGGTAAGTCAAGATATAGGAAAAGTATGGTCTCACCAGCTTCTTCAACTGCCCTAGAAGCCCGGATCTATCGTCAATTGAAAATGCTTGGCTGGTTCCAAAGCAGTATATCAATCAGTATCCGCATTGGGATACAGACACTCTTAAAGACCTAGCAGAAGAAGGTTAGAAGCAGCTATCACAATCAACTATTAATAACTGGATCGAATCAATGCCAGAGGCTGCGACATGTAATTAGATTGAAGGGGAAAATGACAGGCTGGTAGAATCCCCCTTAGCTGTCTCAATCCATAGGGAAATTAGCTGCCGAATGCGACATTTGGTGGGTGGGGTGCCAGCTCAGGTTTTGGTGTGCCATGTTTTCCGTCACGCGCTTGCCTTCTTGCTCCCTTCCCTACAGTAGCCGCCTGCTATACCTTTGGGTAAGCTCGATGACATATGCAACAAAGGGAACAACTGATTTTTGGACAAGCCGCCAAATCCGATTCATCCATGTCCCTCCGGGAACCTGTTACTCGCCTGGCGAATAAATATGGCTGTCGCCTCGCTCAATAATCCGGGCGAGGCTGGTTGTTTTCGCAGACTTCTCATCAGCTAAATAGCAACAAGTTCTGCAACGTATCTTTAGCGCTTTTTGTAAATGCCTCCATGTCAGTGTCCTTCAGCATTTTTGAATCATATACTTCAATCGACAACCATCCCCTAAACCTTGTGTTTAGAACAGCCCTCAAGACGTCGTGCACTGGCAAATAGCCACCGTCAAAAGGTAACGGTCGGTAGTCGTTACTCCATTTGGACCTAGGCCCTTGCCCCTGGCCATCCTTAGACTCCTCCATCGGTGGATCCATCTTGTAGGCGTCTGATATCTGGAGTAGAAAAATCTTCTCTGCATAGACCGTTCGTGCTAGTTCTCTAAGGCTCGCTCTCCAGCAAGTCTCCAGCTCAGCTCTGCTGATATTCTCGATCAACCCCGTTTTGGTTGTCGGGTCTCCAAACTCCCCGCCAGCGATTTGGAAAGTGTTCAAACACAAGCCGAGGTTGTGTCGGTCTGCTTTCTTCACGACCTCCTAAGTCATCTTCTAAGTCTGAGCTCGTGGCGCCTAGCACCTATTCTCGTATGCGATGCGGAAGCCTTTCTCCGCACACATGTCTGCAAGCTTCGCAAGATCAGTAGCCAGATCATTGACTGGATTTGAATCCTCTTCAGAATCCGACGGTCCGATCTTCCATTTATGTTAATTGCAATACCACTAATAGTGGACGATTCACGCACCTGCAACATGTCTGTCCCGAGGGCTTCCATCACCCTCAGCCATCCTCGGACCTTTTCAAACATATCTTTTCTTTCACTATAATGATGCCCTGATTTCCACCCATCTGAGTTTACAAACGGCTTTAGCATAAGAATCCCAACGTTGACTGCCTGTGCTAGAGAATTGACGGCCTTTGCGACCTCGACGATAGCATCGTAATGGCTCGCATCTGGTTCCTCGCCGTTTAAGACCTTGCCGTAGGCCAATATATCGGGCATAGTCAATTCGACCGCGTCGAATCCCGCACTGTGAATGGCCTTCAGCTTCTCCGGCAGTGCAGCGCCAGACTCGGATCGGATGCTACAGGTCGCGAATGAAATCGGAATCACCGCGCTATTATGAGGATATGGAATCCCCATTTTGGGTAAACCGGTAAAGTCCAGGTTCTCGTCTTGAACGGCTCGACGGTATGTATCGTAGATTGTGTGTCGAATATATGGGGTCCAGGCCGTCACCGTCAACGAAACTGGTAAGCTAAGAAGTCAAGATTGATTCTACACAAGCCCCCCACTCGCAGTATTAACATAGGCTGTCACAATGGGATTTCAGGTTCGTAAAAGGGGGGTTATGTTAAGTAGATTTTGCTTATTTCTGTCATGATTCATAATGACGTATCTTATCTTATGTCATTTCCTCCGGATCCCAAGCTTGTGATTGGGGATGGGGAAAGCGAATCTATACGGGGGATGTCGTCAGGCGAGGCTCCCGGATCACTCTTGACCTGTGCCTAGGTAGGCAGTTAAGGTATGGATAAGGTATGGATGTAGAGATACAAGCTCGATATGTGGCTGACACGGTGAGGGGGCACTAATTCCGGAGCTCAGCTCTTGGCCAGGCCACTGGAGGCATGTGGACCGGACCTACCATGCAGTACCCACCTGCCGTACGTACCCACCAACCGTACAGCAAAAAAAAAATTCCCCATACAAAATGCCCATTTTCACTTACACGGTGCTTGCCCAAAATTGAAGCTATTGACATGAAACAATGTCTGTTTTATTGAGAGTTTCATGAAGTTTGATATTATGAAATTGCTTTTTCGATGACCTATGCGGTATGGTCGCATGGCATTAATGTAAAATGTCTCAAAATGCTCCCTCATCACCCAGCCTCCCCGAAGCTTCATCGAAGTTTTCTCTACACCAGCCTTCCTTAATCGCCTCGAAAATGCCTCAGGCATCTTATACAGAGATTAATGTTATTGATGCCATACTAGATGTCACAGATAATGGCCTCTCGCAGAACCAGGCCGCCCAGAAGAATGGCATGCCTCCGACCACCCTCTCTGACCGATTAAGAGGCATACCGTCAAGGTCCGAGGTCACCCAGCCTGCCCAGCTGTTATCCAAGTCTCAGGAGTCGAGATTAGTCACCTGGATACTTCGGCAAGAGGCCCTCGGCTATGCTCCTTCTCATAGTTAAGTTCGCGCCACCGTCGCTGCGCTCTTGAGACAGCAAGGCCGGGAAAGGCCTATCGGCGTACAATGGCTAGCCAGGTTCATGAAACGTCATCCAAAGATCAAGACGAGGTAGGAAAACGTCAGGAGGCTGCGAGATTCAATTCTTTTACCCCAATGGCCGTAAATTGGTACTTTGATATCCGGGAGAGCGAGTATGGCTGGATCAAGCCTGAGAACACTGTCGATGTTGGCGAGGGCGGTATCGTGGCTGGATTTGGTGAGTATTTATCTTTTTTGTTATAAAACCCACTAATCCATTCCGAATATAGGCCTGGATTCCTTGGTTATTGGCAGTAGCGATCCCAAGAGGAAGGCCTTCCTCAAAGGCTCTCAGTCCCGCGCTTGGACTAGCTTTATCGAAGCCGTGACTGCAGATGGCCGTCTTCTGAAACCAGGGATTATTTTTAAAGGCAAAGGACTTCAGCAGCAGTGGTTTATCGACGAGTTCAAGAAGATCGCCGACTGGTATTATATCACTTCTGAAAACGGCTGGACCGACAACCACATTGCAGTTGAGTGGCTCAAAGACGTCTATCTGCCTCAAACCCGGCCAGAAGATGAGTCTGATGCCAGACTTATTATATTAGATGGCTATAGAAGCCATGTATCTGCAAGTACCTAACTGGTCTGAATCATGAACGTCGCTGATTTAAAATCTAGGATAAGTGGATGGCTATGTGCTTTTTGAACAACATATATTGTTGTTACCTGCCGGCACATTGCTCTCATGGCCTCCAGCCGCTGGAAAATGGCGTTTTTAATGCTTCCAAAGCTGCGTATCTCAAAGAACTCCAAAAACTGGCAAGCCTGACTGATTCTGCGCCGGTTGATAAGGTCAACTTCATCAAGGCATATGCCAAAGCCAGGGAAGTAGGTATGACGAAGAAAAATATCCTCTCAGGCTGGAGAGTGACTGGAAATTGGCCAATCTCACGACGGAAAGCCCTCATACATCCAGAGATTCAACCAGACAAGAAGGAAACTACTCCTGAATCAGAGGATCTCAGAGACGGGCAACTTGACTCTGATAATACGCCAAAGACCAGCCGTCATATCAGAGATCTGGGAAAGAACAAGAGCCCTTCTACCAGAAGACGGTATTCTTTGATATCGAAAGGGTTTGAAGCCCAGGAGTCAAAGATAGCCTCGCTGAGCGCAAGAATCACCAGTCTGGAGGAGGAAGTCGGCCGGTTGAGTAAAGGCAAGAAGAGAAAGGCCACACCCAATCCCAACAAGAAGTTCATGACATTAGCCGAGGCTTTAGTGGCTGGTGAAACTATTTCCGAGCCAAACCAAGCAACTGAAGAGACAGGGGCTGTTGAGGATGTGATCGAGGTGGGAGGGATGCAAGAGGATGGAAGTTCAAATTCGGAGGCGGAAGAGTTACCCGTCGTACGCACCCGCAGCGGCCGTGAAGTAAAAAGACCGAGAAAATATTAAAATTATTTCAATTCTAAATTGAATTTCGGAAATTGGTTTATTGTTTTTATTGTTGGTGATTTTTCCCTATGATGCTGAAAAATTGCATTTTGTATGGGGAAAAAAAAAATTTGGTGTACGGTAGGTGGGTATCAGCGGTAGGTGGGTACTGCATGGTAAGACTTAATACGTAGTCAGGACTATGTATGAAACGCCGCTCAACTAGCCATAGTCTGCGAATACCAGCTTGCCATCCCTCTTAGACGTCCAGAGCTGGATAACAAAGCCCCGTTATGTCAAAATACTGGATATGCGCTAGGATGTCCGGTATTATCCACGCCCCATTACAATCGGTATTTTTAATGCCTGGGCATACCCTAATATCAGCAGTGGTAACAGGCGTGAGATCAGGTGTCGAGACGTAGTATTCCGGACTAATATGGGCATAACCGACCAACATAGGTGGCACTCGTGGGACTGGGTCGTTGTAATGCGTGACACGATAATTACCACCAGCTTGATTGGTGACATACGTGCTGAGGGCGTCGTCTCCAAAACGGGGAGCGCCGAACGTGTACTAGCAATATATGAGCAAATCCAGAACGTTGTTGGGCTGTCAATACGTAGAATTACCAAAGCTACGTTGTACCCATTATTCCTTAGTTCTGCTGCGGCGAGACTTGCTATGGCTCCGCCCAGGCTATGGCCCGTGATGGTGAT
The DNA here is from genome assembly GCA_020744155.1 of Ilyonectria sp. MPI-CAGE-AT-0026. Lineage (NCBI taxonomy): Eukaryota > Fungi > Ascomycota > Sordariomycetes > Hypocreales > Nectriaceae > Ilyonectria > Ilyonectria sp. MPI-CAGE-AT-0026. The sequence goes on from JAGPNQ010000033.1 coordinate 11,432, forward strand.
ACGGAATCCGGGATTTCTTTCTGCAGCGGTTCTTATTGCTTGGAGAACACGGTCGCGAGCGTCCACCCAAGACGTCCAGAAACCCCAGTGTGCTGTGCAGCCGCTGCAGATGTCCACTGGTACGCGGGGAAATATAAAATCAGAAAGCCAACTTCGAATCGATGCTGAACCTCGGAAAGAGACGATCGTAAGGTTGTTGGTGTAGTCGGTGGCTACGAATCCCGTCACGTCGGTAATAAGTGAACTACCAACAATTGATCAGCTTGGAGGACTCAATGCTGAAATATTAGGAAATCCTCTGGGGTCGTAAAATGGTCTCTATAAGCACTCGCCGGAGTGCTTGGGTATTTGAAGAAGTTTTTGGTGGTGGTGGTGCTTGGGGGGAACAAAAGTTGGGCTAGAATCACAACTTGACCAAATTTCATTGCAAGCTCACTTCTCAAATTCTGCTATGGTTGTAGTGTTCTCTGCTTGCACCAACGGGCAGTTATTAAAGTGACAAGAAACCTTGTCTCCAGGCGAGTTGTTATTCTCCTGGCAGTATGCCGCGTCGGCATACTGCTTCATAAGGTGAAACATCGACAACAGGCTTGGGTTAACATCTGATCCCAGTTAGCCTATGAAGTGTACTTGTTGTCACTTTTACTTCCCTCTTTTGTCGACTGCCATGGGACTAGCCGAGCCCAAAGACAGGCAAAGAAAGAAAGATAGGACAAGTTTGAACAACATTTCGGGAAAAAGTTCTTGGGTAAAGTGATGGCTTTGAATTACTCCCGATTAGATGTCCTAGGGATATTTCGCCGGGGTACGATGAACTTATAAACCGGTTATCATCACATGAAAAAATGCGCTCGTTGAAGAAGTCTAACGCCACGCACTTCTCTGACCTGTGTGTGTGATGCTGGTTTCTGTGTACTTCAGAACTCAAAGCGATCCGGTAGCATGTGATACGGAACAACGATCATAGCTGTCCGCACCGCTCGACGCTTCCTCAACTCCCTGATCCAAGTTTCTGATTTCCTACCGAGGTAGTAAGGCTCTGGAAAAGATATTCCTGATTGCTCTCACTTCCCACCGAAGTTCGCGTGCTTGGTTGCTCACATAAACATATGGACCTTGCAGGCAATTGGCGAATAAGATTGTTTCCCATAGAAGTCCAAGTAACTCTCACTCAGTTCTTCTCTTTGCAACACGATGAAGCCTCCGAGGGCCGAGTTAATTAGTCGGAAGCCAACGTTGTGTTTTAGCTGCAAGCTTCGGGCCGCGCCCTGAAACTGGATTTGACACCCTCCAGGTTTGTACCGGTCCTTTCAGCCACCGAATCAACCTCCTATGGATACAGGATTGCAAGCAAGGACAAGCATGTGGGAGCACCGTTGACACGCGGTATCAACTTAAAGACAAGGATATCGTATCTGCAATGCATGATTTCCTCTTCAGACCCGTTGATGGTGTACGAAGGATACCCAATATTGCAAACTGACTGAATCTGCTCACATGCTTTTCCTTGCTTGCAATCTCATATCCACAGGAGGTCCATCGCCCAATCACATGCTGCAGAGCAAGGTTACGGGGCCGAGTCTGGAACAAGGAAGACTTCATGCTGATAAGGCAGATGACAGGTGTGAATGTCTCCTTTAGAAGACCTAAATAGAATTGCCGTCATCGTTACTTTCTAGGAGCCCTTCAGCCGGGCATCCGACAGCTGGCGTTCTTCCTGGCGTTAGCCTTTGATGCAACGGCCAAACTCTATGGTAAATGCGGAGCCCGCGGCATTTGGAATCATCGAAGCCATTTCCCAGGGGCCTCATTCTCACTCAACATGACTACTATCGACAACTTAACGTTTTTAGGGTTTTCCAGACCATGCCTGTGGACGCGTGTCGTTGACATGTGCTTCGATCGCCGTAGTTTTAAAACATTGCGCGATTGGACATAAACGCGCAGGCTAGAACCGAGAAAGACTGCTTTGCTTCACATGTATGATTCTAACCGGGCAAATTGGGTGCCTGTGTTCAGTTGGTCTCAATCTTGAGCTAGTACCTGTCCAGAGGGTTCTGCCACCTGTTCGGCGCTGATAACAGAATGGTGGCTAAAGTTCCTTAGGCAAACGTACCCAGCGCGTGGAATACGGAAGAGGTCAAGAAATCAAGTGTTCAAATAGCAAAAGGAAAAAGAATTGAAGGAATTTGGATAAAAAACAATCGTGTGGACGGCGAGCAGCTTTATCCAGTTTGAGAAACATCTGACACTGAGAGAAGCAATTACTAACAATTCAGCCAGACACAAATAGCGAGCTCTGCATTGAACCCACCTTCCAACTGCTGCAGACTTTACCAAGGTTGGCTGCGCACTCTGGGGCCACCAAGAGTGGGCGAAATGGCCACGATTCGAGCGCTATACGGGCGGCCAAGGCAGGAGGGCATGGTGGCAGCAATATGGATAGGATAGACATGTGAGTGACGCCTCGTAAATCTTACCTCACAAGGAGGATGCGGCTCATTCTCTCAATAGAAATACGGACCTTCGATTAGATCCCCAACAATATGCCGCACGGGTTTCGATATGTCCGGTAGGTAGATGGGGTACCTTAGGAGATCTGGCTGGCTCTTCCGTGTTTTTCTGTAGCGATGGGAGTCAATTCGTGACAGGAGAGGTGCTTATTATCGATAGTGGATATTTAGGCCGGTGATGGTACATAGTAGCGAGCCCGATGCATTTTTCCGTGGATAAGTTTGAGACAATATCACATGCAAACTAAGAAGCGGATGCCTGTTGTGGGCTGAAAGACGCTGCCTCCTTTTACAAGTGCCGAATGACACTTACGTCAAATATGGTCATGGCACATGCCAGCTGAAAAGAGGTCCGAGACGAGGGTATTCAGCTAATATTAAGAAGGTAATGGGTGAATATAGGATGAGTGTGACTATAGATGGCCAATCAATTCTCCGTAAATGGGTGAGCTGGATTGGTGTCTCCGTGGATTAAGTAGCTCTGTTATATTGCCATGAGATCGAAATTGCGGAAGCAGGGCAATAACTACACTGCTATTCTGGACCTCGCCTTCCATCCCTCGCAATCGATCGTTTCCACCTATGTTAGTTAATAGGCTCGGTACATTGAACACTATATACGTCATTTTCAAGTGTTAGTCATCTCCTCACATTTTTCTATATCGTAGGGTCACTTCTCCGCTCTTGTAAGCTTACGGTGTGGCAAACATTGGAATTTGCTATTTGGTCGTTGACTGGCTGAGGGGACCGAAGCTCGTAATCAAACCGACACGAACCCTATTTCTGCACTTTTTGTCTCGGCATGTGAAATCGCGAAGAAATGAGGCCTGAGGGCCAGAGAGGCAATCATTGCTATAGTTAGCGTCTGCCTACTCTTCTAAATGTCCATTGACCTGGAAACTGCCTTTCTCGGGTCCAAGGTTATTGTGTCATGCAATGGTCGTTTCAGCGTGGTGACTGGCTGAGGCTAGATTTGATCCTGAAGTTTCCGGTAAGCTTTCTCCGCCACTTGCGCATACCCGATGACGTTTGCAAAGCAGGCTAGAGTTGCTGGGTGCACCAATGACTCTGACTAGGGAATACAAAGAGGTGGTGATCATGAAGAAGGAAGAAATGGATTATAAATACCCTTTGCTGAATTTATTTACTCTCCTCCTTAGCAACTCAGCAACTCATCTCCCATTCAAGTCTACTCTTGCAAATTTGAGAATCCGAATACGAGCTCTGTCAACCACAGATATGGCTATTCTCAATGCTGATTTACCGGTCCGGCCGCCCAATGCTCCACCAGTTCCCAAGCCAGATGAAATTCTGAAACATCCATCTCTTGATGCACGCGAGAAAGAACTCCAAATCGGTGTCAAGGATGTGCCTTTTGCCGACATTGACCCTGGTGTCTTCAATAGACAGCTTGTGAAGTTGAAGTTGTATGCCAAGCCAAACCCGAAGCACCTTGAACAGCCTCCAGCGCTAGGTGGAGGAAACATCACAAAAGGGACATACTGTGGAACTCAAGCCGCATTGACTCATGCCTACAGTCGAATTGAACGAAGGTGAGACTTGCAGCTCCAAATTGATATAATCACGCGCGCTAATATGGTCCAGCTACGAATCCTATTTCGATGTCATGCAGATTGAGCCCACTTTGCCTCGGTACACAGATCTTTCAGCCAAGAAGGAGATTTTCCAATACTCCCCCTACCCAAAGAACCCTGATGGGTCTGTTGCGCAGTATCCTCCCCACCTTGAACACATTCCAAAGCAAGACCAGGTCTCCTTGTTGAAGATTTTCAATGCTCTGGGTCTCGCAGAGACGGAAATTTTGATCAAGCAGGTTGTTCCTGATAGTATCGTTGGAAAGACTGCTACATGGACTCTTGATCTGGCCAATGGAAACATTAGAGATGCGGCGAATCAAGGCTCCAGCATTAAAGCATATGAAACGTACAACAAGGTCCACCGCAAGTCTGGAACAGACATCGAACAGGGAGCCAATCTGGGTCTCTTACCGGACTGGTACAGCGATCGCCGCTTTGCCGATCAATCGTTTACGGGGACCAACCCTACGACGATTGAGAAGGCCCCTAAGGACCTGTTGGATGAGTTCATCGAGGCCGCAAAACGGGGTGGATATGGCTACTGGGCGCACACTCTTCCTAAGACCGACCCAAGCTCGCTCTTTGTTCAAGACTGCCGCTATTTCCGGGAAGCGGTTGGCGCTCAGCCTAACGAAGAATTGCATCACAAGGAACCTGTCTCAGACAATAGCTGGACATGTGCGGCCGTTACACTTTTTCAGCTCAATCCGGACGGCCAACTACACCCAGTTGCCATTGTTTGCGACTACAAGAGCACCATGGCAAACTCCGTCACCATCTTCAACCAAAGGAGGCTTCCCACGGACCCGTCCAACCAGGAAGAAAGCGACTGGGGCTGGCGATATGCCAAGACGTGTGCTCAAGTCTCTGACTGGATTCGCCATGAAGTCGGCGTCCATCTGACTCGCGCACACATGATTGAGGAGGCGCTGATTGTGGCCACCCACCGTACTGTCCCCATGGACCACATTGTGTTCAAAGTTCTTGAGCCACACTGGTACAAGACGCTCTCGCTTAACGCGGGCGCTAGATCTACCCTTATGCCCCAAATCATCAAGGACCTGGTCGGCCTGAAGCCTGACTATTTGTATCAGTTCGTTCGGTATGAGTTCGAGAACTTTGACTATGTCGGGAGCTACGTCCCCAATGACTTGGAACGACGAGGCTTTCCCAATACAACGCAGGGCTTGTTCGACAAGAAGTACAAGAATTATGCCTATGCCAAGAACATGGTCTCTATGTGGCACTGCATTCGAGAGTACGTCATGAGTATGCTCCTGATGTACTACGACAAGGACACAGGAGACAAGATGGTGCAAGACGACCAGTATGTCAGGGACTGGTGCAAGGAGATGCAGACAAATGGTTGGATCAAGTCTTTCCCGACCATCCAGACTCTGGACCAACTGTGCGACGCTGTCACCATGAGCATTCATATTGCAGCTCCATTTCACACCGCAGTCAACTACCTTCAGAACTTCTACCAAGCCTTCGTTCTCGCCAAACCACCCTGCCTGTGCAGCCCAATGCCTGACACCCTCGAGGAGCTTACCAAGTATACCGAACAAAGCCTTATGAATGCTTTGCCCATCGGTCGACAAAGGCAATGGCTGCTCTCAGTCCAGGTACCCTGGCTCCTCAGTTTCAAGGTCGCCAGTGATCGCAGTCTTATCACTTTCGCGCAATCTCAATGGCGCACGCATTGTGGGGATGACAAGGAAGACCAAGATATCAGAGCTATCAGCGAGCGGTTCTATCTCGAGCTCAAGAAGCTAGAAGTTGAGTTTCTCATCACCAGCAAGAGTATGGATGAGGGAAGCATTCCTTATATGGTCATGGATCCGGCCAATACTGCTGTGTCTATTTTGATCTGAGAATCACTCCTTTATTGGAAACGTTTTCCCTTTCGTTTGTTGGCTAGGCTTGGAATAAAATTGAATTCGTTGTCAACTAATAAAGTACTAACTTAAATGCTATTCGCTCATATCACTTACGTGCAAGTGTGGTGCTGATAATAATCGATATTTAAATCTTTCCAGGTGTGTTCAGCCAGCTCTCTGAAAGGTCCCCAGGATCTTCATTTGCCCACCCCAGATAGTCCTTATTTAGGTCCCTTGGGTCCCTGTTTTGGCGAGGGAGGTTAATCTCGGTGTCTGTATCCGCGTCCGGCTCAAGCAAGATCAGGGTCTGTCGCTTAAAGTCCTTGATCACTGCTCCAAGCCGGATGATGCCATCAGGGTGAAGGTTGTCCCTGGCGGGAGAAACCACGTTTTCGTAGTTATTGGAAATAAATCTGCTGGACGCTTGCTAATACCTCCTGGAACGCTCACGTCACTCTGTATCGGCTGGCTTCTCAGCTGTGATGTCAGGTTGGTCTGGTGTTATTGCAAGGGTTGCTGATTAAGCCGAAGGAAGACCCGTGGCTAAATATAACCCCAGGCTTGGATATCTATTCGTATATCTACAATTCGAGGCCGGATCTGAAGTACCAAATAAACTCAAGTGCATCCTTCTTCACTTCGACTTAGCGACAATGTCGCATAACTCCGTATTTAAGTAATTTAATTCGCTAGAACAAGCTGCAAATGAGAACCTAATATACTGCACAGCATAATACGAGAACTAACCCAGGGAACACACGACCCACCTACGCCACGGCAGTTATGTCCACCGAACGGCTCGCCGATGTCCACCCAGCGGTCCGGCGGAGTAATATGCTAATGGCAATCCAATCTATCATCATCATCATGCTCTCATCATGAATAGTGGCGCTGCAGCTAGTCCCCTCATGTAGTGCTTCCATTCCAATTGGCATGACTTGACTGATCACTTGTCGGCATCAGGCCACTTGATACGAGGGCCTCAACGTAAATGGAGGGCGGAAATAGAGTTTTTAGCGGCCTGGAGTTACGACTGGGCTTCGGGCTACATCTGCCATGCAGTCACATGCAAAACCCATTCACGGTCTGTGCGGAAGTGGGCAATATAGATTTATACTTTCATCATCTAGACGGAACTGGGATATATTAATAACGTTCTGGACTTGATAGAATGGGGCGTTATTAATAATTGTCAAGAGGTCAAAGATGTGTGTATTGTTATGATTCTCCCGAGCTAGCTAGGCGAGGGAATTGGAGCCTGTATGAGGTCCCGGCTGCCTGAGGCCACAGCCGCCGTAGGCGGCCGTGGGCTTCCTTCAACACCACCCCTCAGGCGGGGCCGGCTACGGCTCTTATGACAACGTTGTGATGCCAAAATGAGTCCCTGTTGCCGTTTTCCTTGGTGTTTTTCCTTCCTATGATGCTATTCTGGTGTGCTGACCTCTCTTTTTCCTACAGGGTCCGCAGCCGAAGCTGCATGACGAATTTTTCGTGATTTACCGCCCCCAACGCCTTCGTCAGGCCGTCTGCGATCATCTCATCCGTCCTTACCTGTTGCAGGTCGCAATATTCCTCCTCGGTCCGCTGTATGACCCATTTGTAACGAATGTCAATATGCCTCGTTCGGGCTGCATTTCTGCGGTTGAGTACAGCTAGCCGGGCGTTTTGGCTGTCTGTGAACAGCACGTTCGGCGTGGGCTGCTCGAAGCCGGCTTCCTTGAGCACCTGTGTGATCCAGAGTAATGACATTCCGGCCGGCGTGAGGTTCATGAATTCTGCCTCTGTTGAAGAAGTGGCCACAATGGCTTGTTTTTTTGACTTCCAAAAGACCGGCCCGTCACCAACAAAGACTATGTGACCTGCTGAAGAACAGCGAGTCTCCCGGTCGTCTGCGAAGGAAGCATCTGCATAGGCTCGTGGCTTGAGGTCCCTGACTTCGTATTTCCCGCCCAAAATGAGGGCTAGGGTCTGAGCTGCGCTCAGGTACCTGAGTAGGTGCTTGAAGACCTTGAGATGAGGCTCCGTTGGGTTGGCATTTGCCTCACTGAGCTTCTGGCTTGTGAAGGTTATGTCCGGCCTTGCCCATTGAGAGATAGTTCGAGCTGCCGGTCCTTTCTAGCCAAGCCGTCTGTGGCATCACAGGCTCTTCCTCCCTCCAGTTGCTTGGTATCTCAAGCTTGTACGGCCACGGGGTCTTGGCCGGCCTCAGCTTGCCGTCAGAGAATTTATCTAGCATCTTCTGCACGAATTTCGCCTGGTGGATGTAAACGTGATGCTTTTCTCTGTCCCGTATGATCTGGAGGCCTAGGAATTCCTTCATTTCGCCTAGGAATTTGATCTCGAATTTCCCGTTGATTTCCTCCATCACAGCCCTAGTCTGTGACTTCGTAGCGGCCGCGATGATCATGCCATCGACGTAGAGGATCAATAGGACCCCATCTTCACGCTTGAAGATGCAGGTCTCTGATGACAAGGGCGTGAAGCCAAGGGAAGCGAGCTCCTCGGTAGCGGTCTCAAACCACCACGCTGGTGATATAGGGAGACCGTACAGAGCCCGGTTAAGGCGCCAGACTCTGCCTGTGCCGTCTTCGTAGCCGTACGGCTGCCTCACATACATGACTTTCCTAGCCTTTGCGTTGAGGAAGGCTGTAGCCACGTCTGCTTGTGCGGTCTCATAGTCAAGGATAGCCACGAGTGCACAGAAGAGCCTCACAGACGCTATGTGTGCTACAGCTGCGTAAAGCTCGCCGACAGCGTAGTCTTCCGTGGCCTGATCACCTCGTACGACCCATCTAGCTCTTGCATAGGGATCGTTTTCTTCTAGGTAGTTCATATCATAGACCCATTTGCCGTCGAGGACGAGGGCGCCTTCCGGGGCCTTTGCGAGGTCCCAGACGGCTTTCTCGATGAGGCTGCGGACCTGCTTTTCTTAGGCAGGCTTCCAACGCGCTGCGTAGTCAGGCCGCTGTTTTGCCTGTCTCCAGGTCTTTGGTATCGCAATGACGCCCTCTACGAGCTCTTGGGTTGCTCGTAGGGTCGTGAAGACGTAGTGTTGTTCTTCCTTGCCGAATTCATCTTGCTCTCTATACACTGACGCTCGCAGCGTCAGACCGTTATGCAGCTTGCGATAATCGGTCCGGTCCGTAGCTCGAAGAGCTCGGTCAGAGGGTTCGGGGAGGGGCTTTGGCTGCCTAGGACGTCGTGTAGGGGGATTTTCGAGGTTCTCTTCGAATCTGACCGTAGGCTCGGGCCTAGGCTCAGGCTCGGGCTCGGGATCGGTCTGGACGATGATTGTGTCATAGAATTCATCCTCTGCCATGCTTTGGATGCTTCCAAACGGTCCTTCAGCTCTAAGAACTTCGTCCACGGGCTCGTCCCGCCGTTGCGGTGATAACGAGGGCGAGGGGGTCAGAAGTCGGTTTTCTTCAGTGCCCTGACCACCCCTGTGGTCTTCAGCCTCGCTCGTAGCCTCGTCGTGAGCCTGATCTTCAGGCTGCTGTGCTTCCTTTGGCGGTGCCTCTGGAGGTCCCTTAGGCTGTTCATTATGCTGTGTGATGACTTCCTTAGGACCTGTTGCCATTGGCTCGCTGACGAAGATCATCCTGCCTTCATCAGTGATTTCTGGGTGTCGCATTTTGGGATCACCGTACGATACCTGGAACGGCTTCCAGACCGGCTGCTAGGAATCCGGTCCGGACCGGGTCTCAGACCCCCGGCAGGTGGGTCCTCCGGTCTCAGACCTCCGGACCTCGGGCCCGGAGGCTGCCGGAGGCCGCCCTCATCTTCATCTATAAGACCGATCCCTAGCCCTTCGTTAGATAGGAAATCAAGAGCTTTCATCATCATCATCCTGATCCTATCCACTCAGTGTGACACTGGGTCAATGAGGATAGCCTCAAGCGCTGAGAGCTCGGGATCACCTTTCTGACGCTCGTTGGTCTCCCAGAACCTCACATCTCGTACCCTGACGACCTTTTTCTCACCAGGAAGCCAGACTTTGTAGATATGACCTCGCATACCTTCCAGGCCCACGAGGGCTCCTTTCTTAGCCCTGGGGGCCATCTTCTCAGAGCGGACTCGGCGTTGCTCTGGGATCCTGACATAGGCCACGCATCCCCACGTTCTGATGTGGTTGATGTAAGGAACGTAGGGGACGTTGATGAGCTTGAACATCTTCGAGATAGGCGTCTCGTGTGATTTATTCGATGCCGTAGGGAGCCGGTTGTTTATGTAAACGCTGGTCTCCATGAAAAGCGGCCATAATTCCTGTGGAAGGCCGGTATCAAGGCATTCAGCCCTGGCTGCATCCATCAGGGCCCTGCCGGCTCTTTCAATCCTGCCCATCTGCTCTGAGTTGTAGGGCGTTGACCAACGCCCTGTGATGCCTTTCTGGGCTGCCCATGTCCTCAGCTTTTTGCTCTTGAATTCCTTGGCGTTATCGAAGACTAGAACCTGAATCCTGTGGCCATTGCTCATGTTCTCGACGGCCTCAGCCCAGCCCTGAAGTCTAGAGACAGCTTGGTCCCTGGTCTGAAGGGAGATAATCCAGTGATAGCCGGTAGCACCGTCGATGCTGTGGAGGTTGTATCTGAAGCCGCCGTAGCCCACTGGATTAGTCTCTATGATATCACAGAAAACATAGGCTAGGAAGGTCGTAGTCCTCAGTAGGAGGTCCCTGCTGATCATAGCATCTGCCTTAGCAAGGTGGCAGGCTTCGCAGTGCCTGAGGAACGTAAGTGACGAAGGTTCTTCCTTCCGCGCCCTTCTTCCCAGGCGGCTAATAGGCGGACGGGTACCCGTCCCTCTAAAATTAGACGGGCCCGTCCCAATTACTGTATTCGGTATCGGCTCCTCCGTTATCGGACTATCCATCTTATCGTGTTTAACCTTAAGTCTACAAATACAACTTCTCAGGTAGCACCCTTCAGTAGTTATTAGAATACAGTTATACTCTTTTCTCTTCTTGTAGAGTTGGAGAGTTGAAGTTAATTGTTTTCGATAAACTTTAAAAGTACTATAGCTGAACTATAATATAACTTTCTTCCTGCTCTATAGCTGAGTACAAGGCTTATTGTTTATTAATATCTTGCTGTGCTATTTCCCAAAGCTCATCTATACCTCTTCTGCTAGTAACTAATCGCCTATTTTCCGTCTTCTGGGCTACCCGGGCTTCGATACAATCGGTCTCTGTCTTGTCCCAGTCCAGATAAGCCATTATCTCTTCTTTAGTCCACTCCCTTGAGCCTGTCGAGGTAGTACAGCATTTCCCTATCTGCTTGTAATCAAGACACCACTTGAGGCTTTCTTTAGAATATCTTAAGGGTAGCCCTATTGCCTTTCAATACTGCTAATTGCCCACAAAATTCCCATGGTTTTGGGCTTTATACCAAGCATCTCTGGACGCAATGTATCTCTGGTGAATTGCCCGCGGATCACTATATCTAAGAGGCGGAGATGAAGTTGGATTTTGTAAAGATGGAGGCAGTGATGACCTGCGGGGAGAGATTGTAGGCGATAGAGATGTAGGCTCTGCAGGCAGCTGAAAGAATGGTTCCGCAGATGGCTTGTTGGTGGTTGCTTCCTGAACAGCTGGCTCCGGTTCGATGGCTAATTGTAGTGAGAGATCCGAAGCTGCGTCAGATTCGAACTTGAACTCTTCCGGGGTGATGACCGACTGCTATTATATCTGCTCGAATGTCGTCGTCGAAGGTAGAAGCGGCTGCTCTGACACTGGGTCCGGTATCCACTGAAAATGTTGTAATTGAGCCTTTGGTAGCTTCGAAAAAACAGCCGGTAATGCTCTTAGTTCTGAATATCTTAATGGACAATTTTTCGAAGTTCTTGTGTGACCCAATATATGACATTTGCTGCACAAAGGAGGCGTTCTTGTAGCTCTTATATTCTCAGCGACTTCGAAACTACTGAGCAATCTTCTAATGCTTGATAGCGGTAAGGATGAAGTTGTGGTGGCTGGGTTGATGCGCTGACGATGTTCTAGGAGTGGTCGTGGAGTATCTTTCCGATGCAGGTGCCAATGTGGGTGGAAGTCTTCGAGTTGCAGAGTCTGGTCCAGGGCTAACAAACACTCCAATTTGTGAATATAAGGCAGGCCTTGAGACTATATAAAAGAGCCTGTACAGGTCGGAGAGAGAAGAGGGTCTGTACTAAATAGTAGCTTCTGCTGTTGTTCGACTTTCCGTAAAGCTTCATGAGATACCCAACCCCGTACAGCACTATACAAGACCCCAGAGAGTTTAATAGGCGTCCGAGTATGCTGTTTAGCTTGATTATACTTTAACTCGGCGAGTTGGTTAAGCAATGCATGTTTGATTGACCTCCAAGCTTCGAATAGATCTAGTGTTGATACTTTAAGATGACTCTTAAGTAGGCAATGAATGCCTTCGACCCGTAAAGTGACGACGTTGTCAAAGTGAAGATGTCGATTAACCCAAGCCTTTACCAGCTTCTCTTTGTATTGATCAAGCCAGTTCGTCTTGATATACCTTACTTCTTTACTATGGTCAGGAAGATATTTTTGCTCAAACTCCAATATACGTTCATAGAAGGTCTCTTTGTTTGGTGACTTGATGATCGAATGCTAATGGCTATAAAACTCTTTCCAGGCTTCAATTCCCTGATTACCCTCCTGGAACTGGTGTGTAAATCGGGATTGACAGTAACGAAGAACTGCTTTGTTGGCATGCCAAAGACACAAAAGCGGATTGGATGACGGAAAGCATGTAGCGACGGCGTTCATGCAGGCTACACAGCGATCTGTCAAGACGACTGAAGGATGCCTGATCTTGCGACTTTTACACAGTGATCTAAACCGGTCTAAAGCCCAATAATAATCCTATTCGCATTCACCGCTCAAGAAAGCGAATGCAACACAAAAAGATCGTTGACAGGAGTCAATCCCGATTAAATGTTGTTGGATTGCGCAGTAATGCTGAGTGCACTTGATGAGAAAGTAGTTCTTATTGTGATTGTTCTTCTTGTAATCGAAGGACCTTTAAGACCTTATATCTTCGAGTGGTCCCTTCTAGGACTTGAGTCCTAGAAAGTCCTACGACCAAGTCCTACGATCTAAGTTTTAGGACTTCAAACCTTAACTTTAATCCTGAAGTTGAGGGGGAATCCTCAGTTCTTCCAACATTAAATCCAGAAGCGGCATTCTGTACTTGTTCGTTTTGTAAGTGCAGTCTAGTATGAGGACATCTGGGTAGGATTAGAGGTATGCCACGGAATCAGGGTGAGCGAATAGAACAGCTTTGACTCGACCGTCCGGACCAGTTTGGAACTGGCTCCAGAATCCTTCTTTGAATAATTGATCGGCAAGTGCATTAATGCTATTTTATCCTTAGCAAACTTCTCGTCTGACGTCTGCAATACGATTATAGATATCTTGCTGTGTTGCAATTGTGTCTGTATTTTGGCGTATATACGTTCTGATTTCTTTTGGGGCGATACCGGCATTTGTAAGGCTTGTTAACTGGGATAGATTCTCTTTGGAGAGTGTTCGAAGTATCGGGTGGGCGGTCGTGTCTTCACTTGGTTCATGGTTATGCCGTGAGAACTGGTTGTCAGAACGATGCGGTAGAATCCAGGTACTCTTGTCTTGAGACTCCTTCCCTAATACCGAGAATTCGCAACCAGTTGTTGGAGTCGTTATTTTCCGTCGACGCTCTCTTGAAACAATGGGATGGTTGCGGCGACGATCGCACATATATGTAATCGTTTGCCTGCCGGTTTTCTCTTTGGTTGACCTTCCAGTTATGAATGCGTAGCCCCTTGTCGCTGCCCAAGCGTTGATCGCTTGGAATAAGGCATCCCGTGATTCATATTCGCCCTCAGGTGGGAGGCAGTCGTTGGCGAACGAAGCCGGTAATCGTCTTTGTGTCGAATCCATCGGAGTGAAATTTTGATAAGCTCACAATTCAAGGGGCCTAAAGCCTCATAAATTTTGGACGTTTCTATTTGAATTTGCAGACATGCACACTGGATATGAGTCGAGTCACATACTTTGAACACGACGAAATGGAAGGTCCGATGACGGAGGAGCCGATACCGAATACAGTAATTGGGACGGGCCCGTCCGCCTATTAGCCGCCCACTCTCAGAGTCTCTGCGCACGGACCCTTTGGGTCTTTTTGTGGCTTACACAGTCCCAGTCGCGATTACTCTGTACAAGCAGCCAATTTTAGGCTTCAAGAAGTATGTCCTCTTATAGAGAAGTCAATAAGCGCTGCTAATTCAATGCTCCTAGTCGTAACACATCCTCGGATCTTTGATATCTGAGTTATGAATCAAGGATTGAAATAGGATTTGCTTTGGAAACCTCGCCCAGCAAGCTCTGTGCCAAGAGGGTCGTCGCTGAACTCGAGTATTCGAGCCACTAAAGCTGGCTAGGCCGGTGTATCGCGAGTCCCGAATCGAGACAAGTGCGAAGGCGACCACGTAGGTGACTCAACCTTCTCCATGAGCCCTCGTGCACACGCCGGAGATATCACATTCAGGGGATTGACTGCCTTCATTGTAGAAATATCCCAGCAAAGACAATGATTGTCACTTCCCCCTGCTACTTGCATGTGATGAAAAGGCTACTACAATGGAACAGCACGATTTTTATGGGCAAGTGTGCCTTAGCATTATATTGACACAATCTGCCCTCAATCGGGATATGCATATATGCTGTTATTCAAAACAATGACGTTTCTGACAGCAGAGGTTTGCCCCTTAGACTTGAGCGAGTCAAACATTGGCAAGTGGAGCTTTCCGGAGAACCCAGATGAGGAGTGTATTTTTGCTGCATAGAGCGGTTACAGTGACAATCCTGGTCCCAGGCAGCCCGGTGGTTGGGAACGAGTTGTCAACGCCCGAGCCAAGATGCTAGGCCAATCCCAATATTCAGCTAATTTCCGTGGTAGGCGCTTGCTTCGGAAAGTGCCGTTACAAAGCAATATGAGTCACAGCCTGCTGACCAATCGTGCATATGGAAAGTTCCGTGCACCCCGGCTCATGCTTGGAGCTCATGGAGTTCAAATGCCAAATCCATGTACTCTAGCCCAGCCGAAGCAGTTTGTGCACACGCGAGACCCAACGCCTCCAGCCAGGTCTGCAGCCTCGCGGTTCGCTTTTTCCTTGGTCGGGGAGGCACATTTTCGATTATCGGCGGCATAGTCCAAGTGTCCGTGCTCTACTGTACAAGTATTCGTTTGGTTATTCTGGCTGAGCAGCCCATGTGGGGCATACAAAATGAGGCGAGGACCGGGGCGTCTTCCCGCAAAACAACCTCCCGCAGGACAACCAACTTAATGCCCTCGGGGACGCGGCTCAGGGCCCCGCCCAGGGCTCCACTTCAAGGCTTAGGGCCGGTTGCAAACTCAACGCCCTACCGGTCTCCCCTTGTATTTCGACAAAATTCACGCAAACGGGCCCGGGCGTACTTTTTTGTCCCGAAGTCCCCGAGCCGCGTCCCGTTCAGGCTGGCCTAGTGCGGGGACAACCGTTTGATCCACCCTCTTGCGAAGATCCGACAGTGTCGTGTCCCGCCCCAGGGGCCGGCCAATCGACGGCTGCGGGGATGATGAGCGGCGCTGCCACTGTCACCGCACCATGCCGTCTGTGCGTTGTCACTCCAGCACGGCCCCTCCAACGGATGACACTGCAACGACGAATCATCCCAAGACTCCGCCTCCAACCCGAGTTTAGCTGCGCGTCGAGAGGGCAGTCTAGAATCTTTGTTGGGATATTGGGCGACCTGGATCCGCCACCGGCAGACAGAGACCGGGCTAAGACTAGCTTCACCACCGCAATCGTCTGATATGCCCCCAACTCGCTCACGCTATCTGCCATTTTCTTGGTGACGCCCCCCTTCGTCACCAGTGGCGTCCTTTGGGAAGAGACCGACATTAAGATCTGAACCGACTACCCTCCTGTTGCCGGCACTCAGCGTTATCATGTCGCCGTCCGTGATAGGCAGACAGCCCAGTCACTCAGTGGCCTGAGCAAGCCTGAGGCGTGAGACTGAGAGTTAGCCTTTGTTGCAATCTGGAGGCGCCCCCATCTCAGGCTGGCAAGCTTCTCCTTCAACGCTTGTTTGCGTCGCAGAGCATGGCTGCATGGCGCCCAAGGATCATCCTGTCTTGGCCACCTCACCTCGGGCTTGACTATAGTGCAACACACAATGCAATGTAGCAAATGAGGCCTGAAAGCCTTGTTTTCTCTTCTCGTCCAAGAACCCTCCACCATGTCTCGGTGCGTTGCAGCGTAGTGTGGCCGTGGGCCCCTGGGGTCTGAGCATCTCTCATCCACAAGGGCCGACTTCATCCCCCTCGTCGTACTCCACCGTCATGGGCGAGGTTGGTGCTTAGTCGGTGTTGGAACGGCGCCATTTGAAGCTCAAAGAATTTGTTCTTGCCCGATCTACGGCCGTCGCTGCTTCCGCGTCTATGGATGCAGAGGAAGCCAAAGCGTCTGTATTTTTTCCCGTCATCATGGGCAAACACGGAGGTATCACGTCGAGGAAGTAGAGGAGGCTGATGAAGTGGAGGAAGTAGAGGAAGTTGATAAAGTGGAGGAAGTTGAAGGGGCTCAAGTTTGGTTGCTTTTTGAAGACTGGTGGCCGACTTCTTGGTAAACACAGGAGGTTCCGAGTCAGGCATAGGAAGGTAGGTTGCGGATCGACTCGCCGTTGAGATAATAGAGACTGGCCTCTTACGAGATGACGTCTCGGGGCTGGTCTCTGAAGTTGCTGTTGGTCGACTTTCAAGGGAGCTAGTCTTAGTAACGGACTCAAGAGATGCTCCTGTCGGTCGACGGCCACGAGTGGTGGGCTTAGGGTGGGTCTCTTGAGATGCCGTAGTAGGTCGACGGTCATGATCGCGAGCAGTCTTAGGGCGGGCCTCTGTAGCTGCTATAGTAGGTCGACGGGCAGGAGCAGCGGCCTCAGGGTAGGTCTCTGATGATGCTTCAGGTTGAAGGTTCTTTGGTGAGGATGGCCGAGAGAGGATGGGAGTATTTTTATCCCAGTCGTACTCCACCACGGGCAATAAAAGAGCCGAACCTGGGGGGCTTCTAGGCGAAGACTGGGTAACCTCGACTTCGGTAGGCATGATGACCTCGTCGAAGGAACGGATGAAATTTCGGCCACGGGAGACTGTAATCGATTTTTGAATTGGAGAGTGCCTGACGACCCGTCCGAGGAGGTCATGAATAGCTTCCTCACGGAGCTCCTGAATTGTCTTCTCATTCTCATTAGATGGGTCGTGATAGAGCTCAGCGATATGTCGATGAGCATGCTTAGTTGCGGTAGCACCGGAACGAGGTGGTCGCTGGGGCTTGTGCGTCTCCTGAAGGGACTGCCACGAAGGTGTGATGGATGTAGTCCTTGGAGGCAAAGCGACAGGCTTTGGGAAGAGCGAGTAGGCTACTCCGGCCTTTTGGGCCTTGGGTCGAGTGTTCTGGGAGTGTGGTGCTATTCGGGGTCGAGCTTGTGTGGGGATTTCGGGAAGCGGTTTGTTTGGGGTTGCTGATGGTTGTTCCAGTAATCGAAGCTCGGCAGGGGACAGCAAGGCTGGGTATTGCTTCTTCTGGAGGAGGGGCTCGACGTCACCTTTGGTTTCTCCGGAGCCAGGCTTAAAGAAGATGTCCCAGATCTCGTCGTAGGTTTGGTGGTGCTGGTAGTCGTCCTCGTGAGAAGTCTCTGATTCGGTTCGGTCGTCAACGAGTCCAGGTGAAGAGCAATTTGATCCAACTGATCCCTTGCCCTTGGGTCTGGAGCGTTGACCAGGGCTGTTTTGCGAGCTACTCTCGGCACGTGGGCGTGTAGTATTGCCCTTAGGGAAGTATCTGTGGACCAGCTTGAGATTGAACAGCCGGCTTGGCTGCTTGGTGAAGCTACCCATGGTGGGAGGAGGTTGAAGATAGTGCAGGTATAGATTGAGATTAGGTTGCAACTGAGATAAATGTGCGCGGTGGTTTGGTTTGAAGGGGTCAGTTCACAATCAGGGAGAGCGGGCGGTGTGACATATTGTTACTCGAGTACCGGACAGAGAGAGGCCTCACCGAGTACTTCTGAGACACAACTGGTCTGGTGGGGTCGTACACACACAGGGTGTTGATGTATGTGTGTTGTGTTCAAGTTGATCAAGAGAGCTCCCTCCTTAAGCGAGAGAGTGACATGGAAAAGGGAATCCTCTTTGGAGGGGCTGATGAATCCCCAACCATCGCTCCTGCCAGAAACGCAGCTATGATCCATTGTTTGCTTGCCCAAAAAGGTTGGGCTAGGAGTCTGGAACTTGGCTTGCAGGCCCCGAAGTTGTAGCTGTATTATCCAGATGCGCAAGGGACATTTGCACTTGTTACTTGAGTGATGCACATCTCACTGATCAGTCACCCAGTCTTGCAGGGCAGGTTGTCTGAGCACGAGCACTTGCTTGAACCACGACATGCTTCTTAAGCGTAATTGATCTAGCTCCGATGCGCCACTGAATTCGATCAACAGTCGCCGTCCGCAGGCAGAGGCATTAGAGGGAGTGGGGACCCGACGCCTTTTTCCTGTCAGTCGGTATGCTTACCTGACCGGTGTGGAGAAGTCAGGGCGCTCTGATGCCTAATGGTCAAGATTAGCTCCGAAGAAACCAGCCGGCAGACTCCGTGGAAAGCAAATATACGTAGTAGCTCGAGTCCCCCAACACGGCTTGGTGCATGGCGTGTTGATCCTGGTCCAACCTCTACCCTGTGCTGTGCCGCAGGCTGCGCGGACTCTACTATCATGCAGGTGGTAATTCCGCCTCCCCACCGCCAAAGAAGGCACTCAATAATTAGCACGGCGATCCCCCACGACTTCGGGTGTTCGGCGCGAGCACGGAGTATCTAAGCAACAGAACAGCTAGCGCGGGTTCATGTGTCATCATTTCATCAAGGCCCTTGAGGGCCCGGGAATCTCGTACAATACATGCAGCATGAAAGCCGGAGGGCAAGACACGAAGGGCCTAGGGATGCGGTGTGGCGGACAAGGGTATTGTATCAAGCACATATGTATGTTGGTGCAGGTTGGCGATGAGGCCCGACCAGGGTACGTCACCAACACGAAATACCTTCGGACCTTGGACTCGGGTCCCAAGGTTCGCTCTGTATTTGCCCGGTACGAGGACAACCCGGTAACTGGCCTGAAGCCAGGGCACCAGATATCCCGTGGCGTCATCCTACAACCAATACACGCCCGTCCATGGGCATTGGAGGTCTCACTACAGTCAAGCTGATGTAGTAGGTGAGCCACGCCGCAAGTATGAAACGAAGAGATTAATAGTCTCGTTGCCTCTTAAGAACGTCTGCTCCACGTTGTTTTTTCGGTCTTGCAATGCTGTCAACTCGTCGCCTCTCTTGAGCCGGACTTACAGGTCTCCCCCTAGCCATGGGTCCAGAAACATCGAATGATGGTTCGCCTCGGTTCTCGCCTGTTGTGTTCAACGACCATGCCGGACAGTTGTGGATCGTAACAATCTTGTCGCTGATCTACAGCGCGCTTGTGGCTACGGCAAGGGCGTACATCAAGTACCAGATGTTCGGTTTCGATGACATCCTGATTGCTTTAGCAATGGTAAGGAAGCTCATCTGACCTCCAGGACATTCGACATTCAAACTGACGAAGTGATGATCGCCTAGGTCTTACATCTAGGTCAATCGATCTCGGTGTTTGTTGGCTTGAATAATGGCCTCGGCAGGTTCAACTCTATTACACCACCGGAACAATGGGCCACATCTTCAAAAGTGAGCCTCTGCGCACTGCCACTACTTTCATCAGCTAACACTTCCACTGCCAGTCCACTCTCGCGGCCGTTATTCTCTGCCTTTTAGCCCTGAGCGTCGCAAAATGCTCTGTCCTCGCCCTCATCCTACGCATCATTGGCTCCAAGACTGGAAAGAGTAAACTGTTCTGCATCGGACTCATGGTCCTCAGTGCGGTATGGGGTGTAGGCTCCTGCTTGGCATTCCTGGTCAACTGCCGCACCAATACATTATTGACTCCGGATAATGTCAAGCAATGTCCCAGCCAGGTACGGAGGGAACGCGCCGTAACTCCTGAAGCCTCATCATCAGACTCCTCATCAGATAATTGCTTCTAGGATACACGTTGGGCCGTGATTACGGCGATTGACATCTCCACCGAGATCCTTACCTGGCTCCTCGTTGTACGACTGTCCTGGACCGTTAGTATGTCATTCACCCGCAAGTGTCAGGTTGTCATAGCCTTCTCATTCCGCATACCGCTCATCGCCCTCTCAGCCATTCATTTGGCGTATTTCGGCAAATACCCAGCCTCCCCTGAGCCTCAATTTACCGTCACAAACAGTCTGCTCTTTCAACAGGCCATGATTGTTTGGTCCCTCATTTCTGCCACTGTGCCGAACCTGAAGAACTTCTTGAAATCATTCTCCATAGGCATGGGCTTTCCACTCGCCTTCGACCTCAGCATGTACGGATCAAGCAACATGTACGCACTTCAGTCACTTGAGAACAATCGTTCTAAGGCTACTTCATCTGCAGCAGCGGCAACTGCAGGAGCATTGACCTCTGTTTCGGTCCATGATCACTCCGAGAGCGAGGCCCGTCGACCACACAACTGGAGGCCGGACCAGGTCTCGAATCAAACCACCGTGGCACATCACTACGGCGGCAATAGCCGGGAGAATCTGCCAGAAGAAGAGGAAAGCGCCAAGACTGGTAGTCAAGAGATGATTATCAACAAGGAAGTGGCGTGGGAGGTCACGTATGAGGGTCACCAATCGATTAATCGTTGAGTGCTAGCTCGGAATGATTGTTCGTCGATGGGCAACACACTGGATGATGGGGCGGGTCATGGGGACGGAAAAAGCATGGGTTCATAGATTTCCATTTTCACCACTTGCGGCTTCCTCTACGGAGGTCCCTTTCAAAAGTTTTCTCTATGCCAAATACACCACCTTACCTTACTTATCCTTGTCAGCTACTTGAGATGATTCCAGGGGAACGCAGCCTTGCCACAGCATCACTACAGCTCCAATAGCTTCAGTGGCAATAAGCGCTGCTAGCTGTCGGCTAGTGACCATCAACTTCGTCAGCTCCCACCATGCCAAGTTCCAAATCAACCTTTCCTCACAAGATCTCAAGAGGCTCGCGTCTGTTTTCGAGCCGTCCGCCCGCATTCTCTATGGCGAGAAGCACGAGATTGATCCCGCTACGCCCTTCGACTCTTTTGAAATGACCAGCAAGGTCAAGTCGTCTTCTGGGTCATGTCACGGCTCCGAGACCGGCATCATGACCGGATCGATCAACGAGACGGAAGCCATTGGAGACAAGGCCCTCTACTGGGGTGACATCCCTGATGGCTTCGATGCCACCATTTTTCATGACGCTGAATCAAGCATCAAGTATCTTGTTTTCACCAATACCTGGCCAAAGTTTGTGCTTCGACATCACCGCCCTGGCCTGGACAGCTTGCCTCTTCACCTCTGCGACTCTGCGACACCCACCGCCAAGATGAAGTTAGATCGACAATCCTCGATCAACTTAAACGGTAACCTTGAGGCAGGAAATGCCATTCCCGCTACCCGTTGAGCGTGGTTATGAGTTAGGGAGGTAGGTCATTTAGGCCTTCTGGGACGGATCTTGACGCTTTTATGTATGAATGCAGCTAAACTGATGAATCGATACGTATTTCTCTCACCGTTTCTGATTCCCTCCGTAATTCCGTGAAGTGTGTAACTCATGATGCCCTTGAGTTGTCTAAACGGTCTTATTCTTTGACGTGGCACGCAGCCCTACGTTTGCTTCCCAAGACGCCGCCATCTCTGTAACTATAGCCAATGCGGTGCCTGGCTTGTGGCAATGATTGTGAATGCGAAGTACTCGTGACGGTATATTATGAGTCTCTTCTCTTAGAAAATTCGTCCTACATTTCCTACGAAGCAAGGCTCCGTCTGTGTGATTTGCTGGTCATCCCGCAGAAGCGACGGTTCCTACATGGCTTTGCGCGTGTCTGTCGGATTCTGTGAGTTTCCATGCATGTTTGTGACGACAAATAAAGTGCGAAATGACCAAGACACAATGCCATCAAAACTGGCCAAAGATCAATAATTCAGGATAACTTGCTTACTCTATCCAGTGTGTTGAGACAGCTGGACATACTGCTCAGCCCCTCTCTGAGAGCTAAGGCAAGCAATCGAAACTTAGAACCTAATTGCTCCTTCCAAGTCCGGAAATCCCTTTCAGCTTCAACACACTATTGCTACATACTCGGCTTATACGCACCATTTACCCTCATTTCCAAGCAGAGCTCTTTTGGTGTCAGGCATTTGTTGCAGGCAATCGTGTTACTAGTGCCTGTGGTATTAACAAACAGGTCGAGGTCGTTATCGCGCAAGATGTTTTGGACAACCACGTTAGCTGAGGCTACAGCTTTGGTGCGAAGACGACTGCATGAGAGGGAAAGATCAGGATTAATACATGAATCATCGATAATAGCCAGGCCTGCAGCGAGGCCGCCATTGGTCTGTCGCTCGATGAGGTTGTCCCAGACCTTAGCATTGATGGCGCCGTCGAGGATGATTCCGTAGGTGCCAAAGGCAACATCTGTCGGCAGCTGTCGACAGCTAGGATTCGTCGCGCTGACATGGTTATGTGAGACCATAACGCCATCGACGCTAGGATCGACAAAGACGCCGATGTAGCTGTCGCTGACATCATTATATTGCACGTTTGCGCCCGGGGTCTGGACACAGAGTGCGACGTTGTGCTCCGAAAGGTGGTTGTTTGAAGCCTAGACACCGGCCATGTCGTCCATGCAGATGCCGATGAACCCCAGCTTCGTCGATAAGACCACGGTGTTGTCGACGACTCGGGTGTTGGTCGAGCCAGCCGTTAGGAACCCTTACAGTTGGCCGTTGGTGAGCCTGTTTCCCGTCACCCGAGCGTTCTGGGCCCCGACCACGGCTATGTTCGCGCCGGAGAAGTTGCTGACTTGAAAGCCCGTAATTAACACGTCCTTTACCAGCTCTCCTGCTGAGAGGACCTTCCGGTGTTCGACCAGGAACGGGGCCAAGTCAATCTCATACCCCATTACGCAGATGCCCGCCTCCGTACCGGGACCGGTCAGGTTAGAACAATGATTTGTAACAGCGGTGGTAGGGGGAGCGAGGATGGCGCTCAACCCGACCAGGGCAATGCCGTCTTTCTCGATTGTCAGCTGCTCGGCGTAGGTGCCGGCTTCAACGAGGATTCGATCCCCCCGAGAAGCCGCGTTAATCGCGTCCTGAATGAGCTGGCCAGGCTGGACGTGTATGGTGCGGCAGTCCTTGTCATCATGGCGTTCCTTA
This sequence comes from Ilyonectria sp. MPI-CAGE-AT-0026, assembly GCA_020744155.1. Taxonomy (NCBI): domain Eukaryota; kingdom Fungi; phylum Ascomycota; class Sordariomycetes; order Hypocreales; family Nectriaceae; genus Ilyonectria; species Ilyonectria sp. MPI-CAGE-AT-0026. Next base: position 34,780 of record JAGPNQ010000033.1, read on the forward strand.
CTGGCTTCATGGTCCTTGCCCTTGTGTTCCTTGTCCTTGTCCAGATGTTGGCAACGCCACTTTTCCATCCCAACACACCCATTATCCTTCATCCATAGATGACGGTAACGCCTATTTTCCTACTTGCATTGGCAATCGTCCCTGACTGAAAATGTTAGCAGTTTATGCATTTGATTTTGAGAAAGCAGACAGACCTTGGAGGCCGGCAGAATCATCAGGGTTTTGAAGGGGGGAAGCAGTCACAAGGCCAAGGAAAATGCTACCAGCAACTCCCAAGTTCAGCTTCATGGTGGCTAAATTTTATAAGTAGACGAGTGATGACTGGTCGCGTGCAACCCTGTCAACTCTTGAGAGGGAGAAGGCGGGAGACAAACGTGGTAAATAATTAGACTTAAGACGAGAAGAAGATGATTATATATATCCATAAGAAAAATATCCAATTCTCTCCTTGATTACTGCTGAATAGCCATTGGTAACCAAGAACGATTTTCCGCAGGTCTCTAATTTTTGAGCGAATATACGCAACCATGACTTCACCCCTCTTCCAAATCAGCCATCTCGTCATCTGTACTCCCCAGTAATGAACGGTCGAGAAGGGGTGTAGACTTTGCAAATACAAAAATATCGTAACCTGCAGATAGACTCGCTTATTATCATGTAAATATTTCCAGCTTCCTCCAATCATTATAGAGCCAATCTCTTTATTCTTCTGAATTTGTGGGTTACACAGATGAAACTAGCCCATATAGACAGAGGGAGGTAAGCGTCACGGAAACGTCAGCGAGCGTTAATTATGCTTTTTCATGACGGTATTATGCAACAGTGTCACGATATGAGGTTCGATTCAGGTCGGCTGGTAAAGGCCACACTGCATACTGACATCCAATATCCAACCCCAACAAGCCCCATGTTTAGCCCGCTCCCCTCTCAGAACAAAACCCAAGAACACAAAGAAAAGCAAAGAAAAGACCACTCGACGAGGATTTCGAGAGCATGCATCCTAATAAAAGACTACGTGTCTCGATAGGTTATCCCAGAATGCTGGCGAGAAGTTAGGGCGTTCACTTGACTTCACTCTCTTGACCTTCCTCGCTGGGGAAGTGTCCTGGGAGAGCTCGTCTGCGCCCTGTGGCTTTCGATTCGGTGGTCTCGCCATGAACGACCATTGTTAGGCGGTCCCCGTCTGAATGACCACTTCAACTTGATTCGAACTCCTCCATCGCAGTGGCTTGGCAGCGGCCACGGTACTGGATAGGCAAGATAAGCGATTGCATTAATAAGCGTATCATTCATTGGAGGGCTGCATCTGTCCAGGTTATCTGCTCTGCCTTCCACTCTGTCGAGGCAGAGCGTTCAATTACAGAGATGCCGTGCCATCTCCCTGCATCGACATAACAGAGCACAGGGGTACCGCACTGTGGCACCTAAACAGGAGCCTTCCTCCTACGTCTGCAGTTGGCTTGCATCATGGGAATCACAGGTGTGGAGCTATGCAACTGCAGCTGTGGGACAGCTGCGGGCCTGGACGCAAGTCGCAGCGATATACGAAGGTTGGCGACAAAATTTGTGCTCACCCTTTGCAATGCTTACGGCACCGCCCTTCAAAATAACAACTATCCCGAGGGAAATCCTTCCAGGCCTTGATCTACGCTGTCTGCAGCTTCTTATCTGGGAGGCGGCTCTTAGAGGTTATGATAGTCTTTAGCCAGGCCCAAGACGGCTCGATTATAGAGAGGTTTAGAGAGTTAGGAGGCCATTGAAGATGGTAAAAGCCTGACTCTTCCTAAAGCTTTAATTCCAGTGTGATGCATGTGCTGGCGTGTTATCTTCTTCTAGGACTCAGTTATCATCTTCAACCTCTCGGGCCATACATAGCAAGGTCCCTTATAATGATAACTGAAGCAGCCCTAGAACATGAACTCTATCCGGCCTCTCCAACGTCTTCAAATAACATGCTTTTCGTGGGCCTCATTAAGCAGCCGCCACACACGTATTTTACATCATACAGAGCCCTACACAACAGAGGTCTCATCAAATCAAATCATTTTCATCTAGTCCTCAAGGGTCAAGTGGCGATGGTCCCAGCACCAGGCTAATCGATGTCACATCTGTAATGAATTAAGCCCCGGCTTCGTCGTCAGCTTACAGGGGTTGTAGCCCTGCTCTTGAGAAATCGTGCCACACTTCGGCCTGAGACTTTGATGGGGCAACAGTGCCACCAGCAGCGGCAGCGGCAGTGGCAGCGTCGGCAGCAACAGTTCCGGCGTCAGTGACAGCGGCAGCGGCAGCGGTAGCAGCAGTCATCGTAGGAGAGGTAGTCGTAGCGGCGGTCGTAGGAGACGGGGCAGTTGTAGTGGAAGGGGCAGCTGTGCCGGCGGCGCGTTTTCTTGAGGGCTGAATTCTTGTCTTTGGCTTCGGAGGCGGCTTGCCTAGCTCAAGAGCAATGCCGTGACTTGTATATTCTCTCGTAGTGCTATTCTTAGTGATAATAGCTATCGTCTGGGCAGCGATGTCCCCTACGAGCAGCAGCGGTCTTCCAGATCGGGGACGGGCAATAACGTACGCCTCAAGCACTAGCTGCCCTTCTACCCATCCTTTCTCCCTGGCCTTTCGGAATAGGCAGGTCAATTGACTTGGTAAGATGCCTGTAATCTTGAAGATCTCGTCCCTAGTGTATCCCTCGCCCTTCAGGGCTAGGGTTGAGGTACGGGTGCTATTGTTGTGGTTCTTAGTCTTTGGTATCGTTAGTGGGGCCTTGCTGCAGGTCTTGGGTTGTGTCTTGGGTCTCACTTGTATGGTAGAAGAGAACCAGGAAACTCGCTCACGGGGGACGTAAAACTCCCCCAAAAATCAGGGGAAAAGTCCCCCCAATGACAATAATGATGAGAAAAAGCAATATACAAAAGACATCGGTGAATGAGGTTGTATTAGTGGCTTAAGCTGTGTTGAATGCGCGATGCTCATACTGTTGCACTGTGGCGTTTAGAGAACGCCATCAAAATAATCTAGCATCCAAGTTGGCCACAATGAGCCCGATGGGCATTGTCACTGATCAAAGGGGCCGTATCACGCTGTGAGTGTGCTTTTTAATCTTAAAAGCCGCCTCTTCAGTTTTTCTCACCTACTCACTCAGGGCCGATGCTCCGCAGGGAGATATGGCTCATGAGCCGGGGACGCGACACGGGAGCGCTCGTTGTAAGGTGGTTGCGTGAGAAGTGTTGTTCTACACGGAAGCGCTGCTCCTCCCGGAGCAATGACCCACCCGGAAGCCTGCTCCACTCAGAAGCGGTGTCCCATTCATTTGAACGGGCTTCCTGTACCAAGGTTGGCGACAAAAGTTATCCTCACCCTGCTACCCCACCAATACACCGGATAGGCTTAGCGGCTCCGTCCCCCTCTTCTGCCGCCTCATCCGCTGCTGGTGTCGGGGATCGCACGGTGGGTGCTGATCCAGAGGTCGGTTGCCTTTGTTTACCTGTCATTTTCTCTCCTTGCAGTGCACTTTCGAATGGGTTTTCCTGGCGTTTCCCCCACGCCTTCCTGTCTTACCGTAATTTGCCAGGTAGCTATTCTAGGGCTTGGGGAGTTAAAGGGTGAACTGTGAATGGGAGGGTACGGGGCCGGGTGGACCTCCCGCAGGTGGCTGAGCTCACTGAACTGTCGGCACTGTACACTGTAGGAGCCTACGTACCTCCCAACTGAAGCGTTCCATCTCTCCCTCGCGCACAGTGAATAAACCCTCGCGTTATTTTCTACATCGCCTCCGGGCCTTTTCATCTCTGCATCTCCATCTCTGCGCTTTTCGTCCTGAAGAGCGAAGAGCGAGAGTCCTCCGACATCGATCGAGCCACCCCCTCCCTTCCAACTCCTCTCAAGGCCTCGAACTGTACTCGCACCAAACAGCTGAGCGACGAGGTCAGCTGAAAGCGCCTCGTCAGCTGTGATTGGTGTGTTCCCAAAAGATTCATCTGCGTGGCCTATCCCCTGCAAGATTTCAGGGATTAGCAGGGCTGTGCTGGAAATGGCTTCACATGGGTCTTCAGTTGAGGCTGTGGATACCTTGAACTCGTCAGCCGCTGAGTGCAACCAGCACCGGGGATCAAGCCAGTTGTGACCTCCGGCAATCTGAAGTGCTGCTGGAAGAAACAAACATTAGGTCACACTACTTTGTGATTCGACGGTCAGCCCAACATTTCCCATTGTATGCCCACGCTGGGCGACCAATCCAAAGTTTTTATTGGTCTTACCATGAGGGCCACTTCAAAGTCACCGCCAAGCCGAATAGGCAAACATGCGTCAGTCATTCCGTTTATTGGATACTAGTTTAGAAATCGAGAACTTCAACAAAAGGTGGTGTGAACAATACCACTCACCAGCATTCCTCGATACCCGCAATTAAAGGCTTGCGCACGGCACTCATCCCCGCGCAAAGGTTCCCGAGGTAGCGGCAACCCCCGCGGCCTCAGCGTCTAGCGCTGCGATCTTTTTAATATCATATCCGCACCGGCTGTCACAAGGGCCTGTCAGTTCGATTGCCGGGGTCGCCAAGCTTCCGTGGGGCATTTACCGGGAAAAAACGTATTGCTTCCGGTGACAATGATGGCCCGCACAGCCTTATCCGCTGCAGCTAGCGATAGCTTGTCCAGAAAGACTGAGATAGCTCGCCAGAGAGCGCATTTCGCTTCGTGGGTCGGTTGAGGGTGAGGACTCGTACTCCTTCAGTGGGAGTGAAGTCTCGTACCAACTCTTGACTCATGGCCAAGTCCCGAAAGAAGCAAAGAAGAAAGATAACGTGTAGAATGCTGAGAGGGGACCCGGAGTCAGCTGAGGCGTGGAGCTTGGGATGGCTAAATTGCCAATTGGAGATGACTTTTTGAGGATACACCAACGATCAACTCTTATCGGCCGGTGTCTGTTGGCTCAAACACTTGTGCGACCTCCAAAATTCGGGCTCAGAATGCCGATCAATTGACACGTTAGTAAGGCCAGACATGTCTTTGACCGACTTGGCATACGACATGTACACGGCTCGGCGTATACAGCTGGCGGCACGCCACGAGGCTATGTGCTCGACTTGCTGTAAATTGATTTGAAGGATTTTGGCGGAGGAGGTTGGTCCGCCGTGTCCGCATTACTAGAGTAAGAAATGCATGTTGGCGACCTGTCTCTATTGGGTTGAAGCAAGTTGCTATTACTGTTAGTGAAGCTCGTCCTGTCGAGGCGGTGACGGGCGGGGGGGGGTGTGACTTGTCACGAATGGGCCACATCGAGCAATCTCAACCCCTCTTTGTCCAACTAAGTACGGCACTAACCCCTTCTTATTCCAGCTATCCCGCTTCGTCCAGTTCGTGCCTAAACAGGGGCTGGAGGAACTAGCATTGACAGGAGGGTCCGGCTGACAATCGCCGCGCTAGCCGTGCAGTTCATGAGCACGCTAGCCATTGTTAATATTACGCTAGTTCAAGAGGCTGCACGTCGTCAGAGTACATCCATGCACGATGCTGCAGTTCCCGGGTGTTGAAGATGTCTATCAAGTCTTGATTCTGGACTCATGAGGCTACTATGATCCATGCGGTTAGTATGGCCACTTGGCAGTCACGTACACGCTAAACCTCATCCTAGGGTGAGAGGTGGTTCCATTCATTAACATTGTCATGTGGCCGGTGTTACTTGCGCCTGTTTTCCACTATCGAGTTAATGGCCCGCCATGTATGGGACAAAGGCAGTGACGACAAGTCCGCATGAGAGAACGAGAAAAGAGAGAGGCTAGGAAGCCATGAGTTGCACCACTTAAACCTGGTCTGATGACAGTCAAAAAAGTTCTAGCCGATCTGCCCAAGCTACACTCCTACACTCCCCCAAGCTTATCTTGTTAGTCCACTTGATTTTGATACCATCACCGTTAAAACCGCAATCTTAATTTCATCTCACCTTGGCCTCTCTAAACAAGAACGAGGCTTCATAATATGCAGAACTTCTCAGAACGGCTTGAGCCCGGCATGAGGCCCATGCCTCTCTCCTTCAGCTACGGGGTGTTGGACACCCCTCGCTTCTCAACAGTCACCGCAGCCTTCCAGCATAATGTAGCCGTGAGGGCTGATGCCATCGCCACTCGGGACCTCTCAGCCCAGCCTCCATCCCAGATCACGTATGGTGAGCTTGCTCCGAGAATTGCCAGACTTGCACGGAAGCTGCAAGGTCTGAGCGTGGTACCAGGACATCGTGTACTCCTTGTCGTCAAGAGTGGTATCGATATGCTCGTGGGTATCATGTCCGTTCTCAGCTGTCGTGCTCAATATGTGCCTCTTGATGGAACGGTTGTTTCCGATGCAACCCTGAAGTTTGCTTTAGAGCAGACCCGAGGGCGTACTGTCTTGGCTTTACGGTCTACCTGTTATCGGCTATCTCAGATTGACGAATCCAACGTTGTCGTCATTCAATATTTGGAATATGTCGATGTTACTCACCATAATGTTACCAACCTCGTCTGTCAGTCGCCCGGTGATCTTAGTATCACACCTGGTACACAAGTCGGTCAGGTACTCAATATCAGCTTTAGTATAGGTAAGCATTCCAAGGTTGTTGTCAGTTGTTCACAGTATTGACTCATACCATTACAGCCGCATGGGAGATACCATCCAGTACCCCTCTGCCGATAAGACCCCTCTACTGATAAGCAAAAAAAAAGTTTCCCCATACAAAATGCCCAATTTCACTTACACGGTGCTTGGCCAAAATTGAAGTTATTTACGTGAAACAAGTTGTGTCTTATTGAGAGTTTCATGCTGTTTCGTATTATGCTATTGTTGCTTACGCTATATGGGCGGTTTGGCCGCATGGAACTATCGCAAAATTTCTATCAATGCCTCCTCCACGAACACTCCTCCCCAAAGCTTGTAGGACTTTTATCTGCGCCGGCCTTCCATAATCGCCTTGAAAAATGGCTCGAGCTTCTTACACAGAGGATGACGTTATTGAAGCAATATTGGATGTCACAGATAACGGTCTCTCGCAGAACCAATCCGCCCAGAAGCACGGCATCCCTCAGCCGACTCTTTCGAACCGATTAAGAGGTGTACCGCCAAAGTCCGAGGTCACCCATCCCGCCCAGCTGTTATCCAAGTCTCAGGAGTCCAGATTAGTTTCCTGGATACTTCGACAAGAGGCCTTGGGCTATGCTCCTTCTCACAGTCAAGTTCGCGCCACCATCGCTGCCCTCCTACAACAGCAAGGCAGGGAAAAGCCTATCGGCGTACATTGGCTAGCCAGGTTTATGAAACGACATCCGTCCATAAAGACCAAGATAGGAAAACGCCAGGAGGCGTCGAGGTTCAATTGTTTTACCCCGACCGCCGTCAATTGGTACTTTGACATCCGCGAGAGCGAATATGGCTGGATCAAACCTGAGAACACTGTTAATGTTGACGAGGGCGGCATCATGGCCGGATTTGGTGAGTATTTTGTCGTTTCTTTCATGAGACAAACTAACCAGCTGCCAATATAGGCTTGGATTCCTTAGTTATCGGCAGTAGCGACCCCAAGAAGAAAGCCTTCCTCAAAGGCTCCCAGTCCCGCACTTGGACCAGCTTTCTCGAAGCCGCAACTGCAACTGGCCGTCTTCTGAAGCCGGGGATTATCTTTAAAGGCAAAGAGCTTCAGCAACAGTGGTTTATTGATGAGCTCAAGGAAGTGGCTGACTGGTATTACATCACGTCCGACAACGGCTGGACAGACAACCATATCGCGGTCGAGTGGCTCAAACAGGTCTATCTTCCCCAAACACAGCCGGAAGATGAGTCAGATGCGAGGCTTATCATACTAGATGGTCATCGAAGCCATGTATCTGTTCGTATCCGCCTTTTCCGGGCCACCTGGGCCGGGGATGTCGCTGACCGTAAATCTAGGATGAGTGGATGGCTACGTGCTTTTTGAACAACGTGTATTGTTGTTACCTGCCGGCTCACTGCTCCCACGGCCTACAACCACTCGACAATGGTCCATTTAATGCATCCAAGGCGGCCTATCGCAAAGAACTCCAAAAGCTGACAAGCCTGACCGATTCTGCGCCGGTGGACAAGGTCAACTTCATCAAGGCCTATGCCAAAGGCAGAGAAGTGGGTATGACGAAGAAAAACATCCTTTCTGGTTGGAGAGTGACTGGAAACTGGCCGATTTCTCGACGGAAAGCGCTCATACATCCTGAGATCCAGCCTGACAAGAAGGAAACGACGCCCGCATCAGACGGCCTCAGCGACGGGCAACGCGACTCTGATAACACGCCAAAGACCAGCCGTCACATCAGGGATCTAGGTAAGAACAAAAGCCCTTCGACAAGAAGGCGCTATTCTGTGATATCGAAAGGTTTTGAAGCACAAGAGTCAAAGATCGCTTCTCTAAGCTCAAGAGTAGCCAGTTTAGAGGAGGAAGTCGGGAGGCTGAGCAGAGGCAAGAAGAGGAAAGCGATACCGAATCCCAACAGGAAGTTTATGACACTGGCCGAGTCTCTAGTGACCAGTGACACTATTTCTGAGCCAAACGAAGTGATTGAAGAGACAGAGGGTGTCGAAGAGGTGATCGAGGTGGGAGGAGTGGAAGAGAATGAGGGCTCAAATTCGGAGGCGGAAGAGTTAGCTGTCACACGCACGCGCGCAGGCCGTGCAGTTAGAAGACCAAGACTATATTAAAATACATTCGATTCCAAGCTGGAAAAATAGGAATTGACTTGTTTTTCGTATTTCTGGTGGCTCTTTGTGAGGGGGTTGAAAATTAGCAGTTTGTATGGGGAAACTTTTTTTTTGCTTATCAGTAGAGGGGTCTTATCGGCAGAGGGGTACTGGATGGTACTCGGTTGTCTTGTGAATAGAGACACTCTAATCCCTCGCGGCTCAGACTGGCAAAAAGCCTCACAAGAGGTAAGACAGATTGACTACTAGGAAATTCATCATAAGTTCACGTCTAATCACGTTGCAGGTGGACGTCCTTATGTGTACCCCAAGCATATTGGCCAAATACAACCCTGTGCACTATCCCAATAACAAAGTTGTGGCTACAGCTGGCGAGCCTTCATCCCAACGGTATATTTCACTTGAATCATATATCCTGGTCTTGGTCTAGGTCTGCATACTAATCCTTGCCTAGACTTACTGATCTATGGGCCTCGCACTGCACGTATTACAATTGCTGTGGCCCTTCAGAGACCATCATTGTCAACACCATGCACAAGCACCAAACCTACCAGCCATTGTCTATTGGCGCACCAACACCAAACAATAATATTCCCATACTCAATGATGACAACCAGGCAACCGACATTGGTGAGATTGGCGCCATGTGGGCTGGCGGGTTAGGGCTCACCCGTGGCTACGTCAGTTTGCCAGAGAAGACAGCCGAGAGATACGTTCACGATCCCTTTATGAACGACGAGTAAGTATATGAGCTATACGAGCGAATGGCCCACGTGCTAACTGGGGTAGGTCTAAAATATACAACACGGGGGACCTTTGCAGCTGGAACGTCGATGGGTCCGTTCACATCCTAGGTCGCGTTAACGATAGAGTTAAAGTCAGGGTAAGAATAATTGAAATGCATTGACTACACTTCAGAGACGCTAAGACTCAATTGCAGAGATTTAGAGAGGAGTTTGATGGTGCAGTCGCTCCCATGGACTCCTGTCGAGCCGTCAACCGAGCCGCAGCTCTGCTCACTGAGGGAGAAATTCATGGTTTTCTCACTCCAAAAGACTGCGATCTTGGGAAGGTGGTAGATCATGTTAAGAGCCATCAACCATACTACGCCATCCCAACTCATTTTGACTTGCTGGACACATTCCCCATGACTGTCAATGGAAAGATTGACAAGAAAGCCCTCAGAGCTAGAGGCTCCTTGGCTGAGAAGAGCTCTCCCACCGAGGAGAAGAACTCTACAGAAGTCATTGCTTCTCCTAAGCCTGCGGTCATCAGCCACTCGCGATCCGACAGCTCGACTTCAAGCCTCACACAAGTCAGCTATACCTCCGAAAAATCAGAAGCTACTGTTGTTGAAGAGAGCATCGACCTCGAAGCGGCGCTTCCGGAAAAGAGGCAAAGGAAACGTATGCGGGGTCTCCGACATCGCATCCTCATTGTGTATCGCCTCTTGTTCACTCTGGTTGGCATCTTCAACATCGCAGCTGCTCTCGCAGTCATTCTCTCTGGTATCCAAAGAGAATGGCTAGGTACAGTTCCAGCGATCAACCTCGCCCTTGCCGTTCTTATTCGACAGGACTTCATCATCAATGCCCTATACACGATAACGTGTAGTATACCCAAGTCCTGGCCACTCGCTATCAGATCTCGATGCGCCAGGATTTATCACCTTGGTGGCGTTCACTCTGGTGCTGCAATTAGCGCCGGCGCCTGGCTCCTCGCTTCCAACATTGGCAATGTTTTGTGCATGACTTCAAAATGCTCTAACTGGGGCCATCAGTCGCTGGCTGTAAACATCATCTCTTGGATGCTTTTGGCTCTCTTCTTCGTCATGTTTGTGATGGCGTATCCATCAGTCCGAAAAGCACACCATGATTTATTTGAGAAAACGCATCGCTTTGTTGGATGGGGCATGCTTGGTCTCTTTTGGGCCCAAGTGGTTCTTACCTATAATGACACCAAGGACTTAAGCACATCTTTGGGCAGCACCTGTGTACAGTCAGCCTCATTCTGGCTCCTCACTATTACCACTGCCAGCATTGCTTTGTCTTGGGTTTTTCTACGAAAGGTACCTGTTCAAGCAGAAGTCCTCTCTGATCACGCCATTAGACTTCATTTTGACTATGCAGTCCCAGTCAATGGGTCATTTACTCGCTTGTCTAAGCATCCTCTGCTCGAGTGGCATTCCTTTGCCACCATCCCAACTCCAGAGCCTGCAAATAACCGCCCTAAAGGCTATTCCCTCATTATCTCAAACGCAGGCGACTGGACTAAGGCAATGATACAAGAGGAACTGACTCATATTTGGACTCGTGGAGTTCCTACGTGCGGCGTTATGCGTATCACTACTCTCTTTAACCGTGTTATCCTGATCGCAACTGGATCTGGCATCGGACCTATGTTAGGCCACATTCAAAGTCCTTCTTGCCCGATACAGCTAATTTGGTCAACATCTCGACCAGAGCAAACGTTTGGAAAGGATCTGTGCAACGTTATCAAGGCCCAGATACCGAACGCAGTTATCCATGATACCAAGAGATTTGGCCGCCCAGATCTAGTCAAGATGGGTTATAATCTTGTGCAAAGTTTCAAGGCGGAGGCTGTGATTATTATTGCAAACGAGAAGGTTACTAAGAAGGTTGTTTATGGTCTTGAGACTCGGGGTGTTCTTGCATATGGGGCGATTTGGGATAGCTGAGGTGGATTATTAGATGGGTTAAATGCTTGATTTGTTGTTGTAGAGATTATAATCATGCTTGATTAAGAATCACATGCGAACGATGACTGGGATGAATTCACCCTTAATGCACAAATACAACGCTGGCCTATATAAAGCGACATTGTACTGGGCGTTTCTAACCTTTGTTTTTTTATCCCGGCAAGTATTGCACGCATGTGCTGTTATGATCCGCGCCCTCTCTGGGATTCTGTCAACACATTAGCTATCAACATGCTGGTTCTAACACGAGAAGTAAAGGATTGAATTTAATACTAGCTGCCGACATCCTTCCCATCGCGTTGTTGTTCATGCCGTTTGTATCCATGATCTCTACAAAAGGCTGTCTCGAGTACGGGTCGATCCATTGGTAGTCATCAGGGTAGTTGCCTGAGACCGTGTGATGCTCGCCGACAATAAAGGTTGTTTCATTGTCGATGCTGCTGAGCTCGTGACCAGTGAGAGAGGCAGCTAAGTGGCCCAAATGAACAGCGTCGAGATGTTTAAAGGGCTGGCTTTGTGACAAAGCCGTCCGGAGGGTGGTCTGATGGATGAAGATGGTTAAGAAGACCAAGGCAGCGCCACCGAGTAAGAATAGGATTCGGCGTTTTTGACGGACGGGCTGTAGAGTCCCTGCAAGGAATGTGAACGCCTTACAAAGTCGATCGTCGATACTGGTGTCTGTATAAGAGGTTTCGTTGTCGGATACAAGGACATAGGCTCCTCGCTACCAAAGCTGAGGCGTTAGTGTCTCTTTGCACGTCTGTCAATATGGTGGATCTTACGCGGTCGGCCATGTTTTAAAGCGACAGAGGGGGTGTTTAGACCGTCCGCTTTGGATCTGTCTAGGCTGGTCAAGGTTGGCGACGAGTGCAATCTTTCACGCAGAGCGCTGTTTCATGCAAATAAACAAACGACGAATGCATAGAAATTGCCTTGCCATTTACAAAGGAGATGGTGTGCGTTGTGCAGTATTTAAATCAGGCCCCCTATCCGTTTGGTTGCTGTAAGGCTCCTCAGTACCACTGCCCACCTGAAAGACGGTACGAAGGCTAGCGCACAAAATGTGTGTGGTCCGATGGATGTTTGTGGCTTGACGGTGAGTAAACATGCACGATGTTATCGCAACATGCAGGTGCCTACTTGTGTGCTTGGAGGTTGGGAATGTATTACTGTGAAATGTACGGAGGAAGACTTCAACAGTCATTGCATGCCAAGAAATTAGCGCCGATTAGCGAACAATCCTAGGGAATATCCCCCTCTTGATTCCACATCAATTTTACGCCTCAACGTATTTACGATGGTCAATAAAACGGATATCGCGACCAGGGCTGTGGTTGTGACATTGAAGTCGCCCCATAGGGTACCGGTACAGCGGGGCTTCACGGGCGATTACGTCTACACGTTCCGGATAACTCTTGCTCTGCGGAGTGGAGCCCTGGGCGGGGCCATGAGCCGCGTCCCCTTAGGAGGATTTTCTAACCAATAAGGTTGGTTGTCCTGCGGGAAGGTTGGTTTGCGATCTTTGTGCACGTTTAGCAAGGTCCTCCCATGCCAACGGGTAGCTTCAAGCCATCTGTTGCATCTTCATCACATCTCACCCCATTCATCCTCTGCTCAATTTCAGCGACCAATCGACTTGCATGTGATGAAAAGGCTGCTCACGGAGATAGCCGGCTCCACGAGCATAACGTGGTCCCATCCATTAGCAGCAGGTCTAGACTGTGTGACACTGATTCTCTCTGGGGATCTAGACAATGGAACAGCACGATTTTTATGGGAAAGTGTGCCTTAGCATTATATTGACACAATCTGCTCTCAATCGGGATATACATATATGCTGTTATTTAAAACAAACAATAACGTTTGTAACAGCAGAGGTTTGCCCTTTAGAATTGAAGGACGAAAAGGTTGATTCGAAAATTTGTCATTGTGGCTTGCGATACGAAATAATGTAACTATGCGTAGGACTGCTCGGCAAACTCCGCCGACTTATCTATACATGCATTAGTTAGACATCGGCCGCTACAAGGCTATTCTCACGCATATGCCGGGTATAGGAAAAGCCAACGCGGTAGCAGTCGCCACTAACTGCAAGGCGATAGTACCGTAACGCCTTCCCTCGATCAATTTGAGAGGCGTTGGTTTCCACTTTCTGCCTGATATCTAGGCCCTTGCTAGAAAGTCTGTCTCTGTGACGTCACTCCATGGTGTTTTTTTTACCCTTGGCGCGTTGCATGACGAGGTGTGATGTGTGGACCGAACCGTGTGTCAGAATGGTCGTGTCGTCCTCTAAGGAAAACAGCCATTTCGCTTCGTCGACAATACGGCGATCCCATTCTCAAGCTCAACTGCAGGGTTGGAAATCGATCGACTGATCGATATGATCGATTCGATTAATCGATTCGATTTCGATTTCGATCGATCGATCCAACCTGTCAATCGATCGATATCGTATCGATCAAACCTCCAATCGATCGATTTGATCGTCGATCGCCACGTACATCGGAGGTGTCCTCCCGGGTAGGTTGCGTATGGCAGCTCATAGTATGATACGCGACGAATCTGTCGCCGGACGCGTCTACCCTGGCAAGTCGTCAGGGGCCCCAGGCAGCCACACGCGACGCGTGGCAGCAGGAAATGACCCAGCATATGAGCTGTCCTCTCTGTCTCGTGCCATTTGCAACTCCGCCAATGCCTGGTTCAATGGACTCTGTACGCGTCGCAACCAGGAATTATCTCAGGTCTTAGCTTGTCCGAGTAGAGTATATGCAGGTTCGACCTTATCAGCCTCGCAGCCTTCGATTTGACCTCCTCTACACTGTTTGTGGACTCTTCCCATCACTATGGACTCGTTTGATGAGGACATAGAGGCTGCCTCCTCCACGCCGCCGCCTTCCGAGCGGTCAACCAGTTCAGCCTCAACGAAATATGCACCCATCAGATTTCCAGATTATGAGGCTTGGACGACTGATAAATTCAGGCGGTTCCCCGGTTTCACGATAGGTCACGACCCTTCTCGAGAGCGGACATGGTGGTGGCAGTTTGGATTCAGAATGAAGGACAACAGGTCACGGCCCCACAAGATCGTATGGATCTGCGAGCGATGTTTCCTCCGGAACAGGCCGAAGACTACAGATTATGTCTACATCGCTTCAACTGGTGGAGGCATTGTCCGACATCTGAGAAAGGAGCACAAGGTCATGGTTTGTGCCATCCCTCCGTGTCCCATGTCCATGTCATTCGATAATGCCCGCTAACTTGTCAGCCACCTTCGCAATGTGCAGGCCCCGTTGCCGGAAGTGGAGGTACACAACGGAATCTACTTGATATGCTTCGCGCCGATCCAACGAACCCTCGGGATCAAAGCCTTCTCGGCAATCTGCATATGCTATTCGATCCGAAGATGAATCAACTCCTCCTGCTCGACTGGCTTACATACCATAACCTCCCGTTCAATCTCGTAAACTCTGAGCGCTTCAGACGACTGCTTCTCTACAACAACCCGTCTCTTCAGGAAGGGCAGATACCGAGCGGCAAGACGCTCGTGAATCTGCTAATAAACGAGTACAATCGTGCTCTTGGCCCGCTTCACGAGCTGCTTCAAAGAGCGAGAAGTATGATTCACTTTACCTTTGATGGCTGGACTTCCCGACAAAACACATCATTCCTTGGTATCAACGCCCACTTTATCGACCAAGATTGGAAACAGTGGAGAATACTTTTGGCTTTGCCAGGTCTCAGGAAGCGCCATACCGGAGCAGCGCTTGCAGATGAAGTTGCAGATACAATATGCGCATTTGGTCTTGAAGACAGGTACAAAACCATGGCCAAAAATCTCACCTGCCAAACTGACTATGTTAACTCTTATTCGGCTTCAGGATTGGGTACTACACGCTTGACAACGCTGCGAATAATGATACGGCTATGGAAGCACTTGGCACTGAGTTCGATTTCGACGGGGCTGAGCGTCGCATTCGCTGCGCCCCTCATTTTCTGAATCTGACAGTCAGAGCCATGATGTACGGCAGCAAAAGGGATAATTTCAACGAGCTGCTTGCTCACTGGGGCGATAAGGACTTTATGACTGAAGAAGACGAGCAGCGACAGTTGTCCGAGGCCATCAATGAGCTGGCGATGGACGACGACTTCAGTGAGCCGAACATGGACGAAGCCTTCGAGCTCGAAACAGTCCCCGAGGAGAGTCAGCAACAGTATCCAGTCCCTGAGATTATTAACGCCGAGGAAGTGGACAAGTACCGCAAGTTTGGGCCGTTTGGCAAGCTACACAATATTGGCGTCGCTTTTCGAACGAGCAGTCAACTTCTCGAGGACTTTTATGAAGCTCAACGGCAAATCGCCCCTACTGAACCTGTTCTTACGTGGGTTCAAAACGTCTGTACTCGCTGGCAATCCGACGAGGCAATGGCGTCGCGCGCTCTGCTGAAACGCGCAGCCTTGAACAGGATGCTTTCCGTGATCGAGGAACGATGGGTTAGCCAAGGCGGCAAAGAAAAAGACAAACCCGCAATATTGAAAGAAACACTTTCCCTTGAGGAATGGAAGGTTGTTGCTGCAGTTCAGAAGATCCTTCAACCATTCAAGGTCGCCTCAAGGCAACTGCAGGGCGAGGGTATTGCTGGCAAACGCTCAACATCAGGGGGGTTCGACGAGTACTTCCAAGTGGTGGAGATGCTCCTTGACCACCTCGAGCTGGCCGTTCAAGGAGTGATAATTGAAGAGAATGACGACCAGATCATGGAAGAGGTTCAACTGTTCGATGATATGGATGCAAAGACCCGGAGGCTTTTGAAGGTTTACATCAAGCTCGGATGGAAGAAACTGAACGACTACTATAGCAAGCTAACCTCTACTGCCTATGTAGCGGCAGTTGTATTCCACCCCTGCAAGAAATGGCGAACTCTAGAACGGCTTTGGAACCAACTCCCATCTCGTCAGACCTCGGAATGGAAGAGGATGTATGAGAGAAGCTTAACGACCATCTGGGAAGAGAAGTACAAGAACAAGGCTCACGATGCAGATTCTAATGACGCTTCAGCAGCTGGGACTACTAGTGCCTTGGACTATATTGAACGTCGACTGGCTTTTAGTCGGTCATTGACTACTCCTGACTCTCAAGAGCGACAAAGCCAACGACAACAGCAGTCAGCGGTGACGCCACCACAGGACGAGCTTGATCAGTATCTGTCAGAGCCACCGGCCGACAACATCGCATACAAAGCTGACCCAATTGGCTGGTGGAGGGACGTCGGCGTTGTGCGTTTTCCTCGGCTGTCTTATATGGCTGTTGACTTTCTTACTATCGCATCGTCTTCTGCAGAAACGGAGAGAGACTTCAGCAGTTGCGGGAGGATGGTAACACCACTTAGGTCCCGCCTGCGGCGGCATATTGTGGCCATGGCTCAGTGCCTTCGTTCCTGGAGCAAAGCCGGTATTTATCAGCCGACTCTTCCTTTTAGTCTCCTTGAAGGGGATAATTGGAGGCAAGTTCTTCAATTGGTGGGCAGGATCACCGTAGATAGGAACAACGAAGACCAGCATTGATCGATTTGATCGCCGATCGATATCGATCGATTGAAGGCGATGATCGATATAAATCGATCGATCAGGGCTCGGAATCGATCTGTACGATCGATTTCCAACTCTGCTCAACTGTCACACTGAGTGGATAGGATCAGGATGATGATGATGAAAGCTCTTCATTTTCTATCTAACGAAGGGCTAGGGATCGGTCTTATAGACGAAGATGAGGGCGGCCTCCGGCAGCCTCCGGCAGCCTCCGGGCCCGAGGTCCGGAGGTCTGAGACCGGAGGACCCACCTGCCGGGGGTCTGAGACCCGGTCCGGATCGGATTCCTAGCAGCCGGTCTGGAAGCTGTTCCAGGCATCATACGATGATCCCAAAATGTGACATCAACTTGTGGGCAGGTCGACGACATACCTGTCTGGAGCAGACCGAGGAATGACCCGCACCAACTTCAGCTCCTTCTCTATCTCGAAATATTGACGCCGAATCAATGGATCTACCCTACTTCTCAACGCACGCTAGTAATGTTTCCATCGTATCCGATGAAGGCAAGAAAATCCGCTCGGCTGGGCCGTCGAATGGACGCTATTTGCTATCTCCATTTCCGAAAGACAGTTGCTTTATGCCACCTAATGATGGCATGAAACCACCTCCAAATCCCAAGACGGGCAACTCGTATACTGTCTCGCCTGCCGGCCATGGTATTACGGTGAATACATCAAGGTCGGAGAAGTCAGAGCTACCAAAGCTCCTTGAGCACGCCAAAGACGACAGTGCTACGACGGCCAACCCGTGGAGGCATGTCGACTACCTGTCTCACGACTGGAAGGAGGAAGATATCTGGTCATCATGGAAATATATCACCACTCGCCGAAGAGAGTATCCAGAGTATCCAAATAGTTCTCGTCTAGAGAATGCGTCTTGGAGAGCATGGATAAAATGCAAATACAAACTGAAGACTGTGTCTCCCGAGACCCTCAACTGGTAAGGGATGGTGGAATTCGCGCGAATATCAAGCTAACCCAGCGTAGGTTCAAGGATTGTGATGTGACTTGGCTATATGGGCCCCTTCAGCAAGATCCGAGCAAGATCTGTTGTGCAGATACTGAACTTTCCAGTATCCCATCATCCAAGTCCAATTCACAAGTCAGCATTAACACGAAGTCCATACTAAAGAGAACGGTCCCGGAGATCATGCTGCAGAGGCCGTTATCGCCTTCATCGTTACTCAAGCACACAGCACCAGTGGTCCGAGCACAGGAAATAATCGGCCAGGGATTAACAAGGCCTACTCTTAATCGAGCAGCAGTGACGGGTTATGTTATGTCTTCGAGACAAATGAGCCGCAATGCCTCTAGTATGCTGTCGTCTTCAGCCTCTGGGGTCTCATCATCAGGCATCAAGCGAAAATCCATCCACTTCAATGACAAAGTCGAGCAATGTATTATCGTCAATGGTCATGGTGATGACGACAATGGCATAAATTCCGATCCATATAGCCATAGTGATTCCGATGACGGCCTCAGGACGAAGCGGCTTCGGCCACGAAAGCAGGCTCCATTGGTGAGGAGGAAATCAACGAATGATAAGAACTCATTTATTTCTGACGGAAAGACGCTTGCGATGCTTCCGTCGACAACACTTAATCACCGAGGAGATATTCTAGAACCCATGGAAGAGGCAATGAAACACAGCATCAGCATCCGAAATCCTACGCTCTCGCCATCCTTGTCACATGAGACGTGTCCCAAACCCTTGGGTAAGTTCTTTGAAGAAGAGGAGGATCATGATATGACGGATGTCGATGTCGATGCAGACTCAGCCTGGTACGGCGCTAAGAGTTTCGAAAACCCTGGTTTGCACCGCCGGACCTCTACAGACAACATAACCGCCGAGCCAACTGGCATGCGTCGCACCCCTTCCGGCATGTTTATGCCATATGAGGAGGGAGAATCATCGTCGAAGGATGCGGTATTTTGCCGCTTTATTAACCTCGTTAACACAGCCAGGGACATGACATATTTTATTTGGAATATGGGCTGGAGAAAGTGAGGGCCTTGACAGCGGAGACATTTCATGTAGAAGAAGGGAACCAGATTGCAGCAGCATTCATGGTTGCCGGAGTATCTGTTAGATTGTGGCTGGATAATGCACTGAAACGGGGCCTTTGCTTTAGATTGAAGGATATCAGATATCTGCATCTGGACGAGGAGCTACAGTTGCCCAATAAGCGCATAGGATAGAGATAATGAAAGAGCCTTATTTTCTACATAATAGAGCGCGGCGGTGAGCGATATTTACACAATGGAGCGGATCCCCTATTGTGGGTCCGCACGGTCCAATCATAACAGCGCTCCTTGCAGCAGCATCTGTGGCTGAATATGCAGGTGATGATAAAACCCCGCTCTGGTGGAAAAGAGGACACAAGAGTCAAGAAGAAGAAGAAAAACAACAACAACCAAGCATACGATCGAGAATTGATCCACATCTATCTGGCTATCCCTAATCTGCATTAAATACAAATCGCGTATCCAACAGTATCCTAGGGAATGCATATAGTCATGTGTCTAGGCTGTCGGAGATGACTGTCATCTAACGAGGTATGTGACCCATGTTGCTTCAGTGACTTGACCCACCCGTCTGAACTACGCAGTAAACGCCCCCGCAGTAGCTCTTCTCAGTTGGGTCTCTGTGGCCCATCAGGTCCGAAATTGGATAAAACCTTCTTGGGCAGAACGTCATCACCAGTCATTGGATTCGACTCAACCCCCCAACAGGCTCTCAGAGGACGAGCTTGATCAGTATCTATCAGAGCCACCGGTGGACAACATCGCATACAAAGCTGACCCCAGCGCTGCTCACAGTTCAATCAATCAAGTATCGAGCCCAGATTTGAACTGACTGGTGGCCTCAGCGCCCAGACTTGATTGCTTGATTAATTATCTGATATAACTGAAATCCTTACATTACATGAAGCTATTCCCAATCCGGGTGAGGTCACTCCTGAGCCCCCTGATCGTTTCGGTGCAGGAAGATCCCTCCGAGGGTCACGCAGCCGCTACGGAGCCAGTTCTTAAGCAGCTGAAGCATCTCGATGACCTGAGGGCCGAGGGTATGTCTCTGCGATGTGACTGTGAGCTTCGCGAT
Organism: Ilyonectria sp. MPI-CAGE-AT-0026; assembly: GCA_020744155.1. Lineage (NCBI taxonomy): Eukaryota > Fungi > Ascomycota > Sordariomycetes > Hypocreales > Nectriaceae > Ilyonectria > Ilyonectria sp. MPI-CAGE-AT-0026. Next base: position 54,874 of record JAGPNQ010000033.1, read on the forward strand.
GCTGAATGCTCGCTCACAATCAGACGCCATCGCAGGCACAGCAAGGAGGTCAAGCGCGAGCCTGCTGAGCCTCGGGAACTGAGCTCGGCGGTCAATCCACCACTGGACGGGGTCATCCACTGCCTCAGGCTCAAGTCTGTAGTATCGCTCGAGCTCGGTACCTACTACAGACCGCCGCACCTGCCTGCTCCTCAGCCACTGCCTCCAGCCGCTCTCCTCGGCCCTGGGGGGTGGCAAGGGCTCCGGGCTGGCGAGGAGTTCGTCATCCTCGGCATACCAACGCTCGAAGTACTCCTTCAGCCCGGTCTTTGCATCGCGAAGCCACCCGAGCTCCTCCTCCGAGGTCCAGGCATCCTCAAGCCATGAGATGCCGACGTCAGGATTAAGAATGACTGCCGCGGTGAAGAGAGGAGACTGCCCGAGCAGGGAGTAGTACTCGTCAAGTTTGACCCATGCGTTGTTGATGCTCGTCCGTATACTCTCCCTCTCGGGGTCCCTCAGAGCATCGATCAAGCTAACCTCAATAGGCTGCTGGAGTATGTAGGCGGCTCGGGTGTGCTCGGGTAGGGCATCGGGGTTGAAGCTGCCTCGCCGGCTTGTAGGGCGAGTATCGCGGCGGCGGCGGCGGCGGCTGTTGTCCGAGAGGTCGCAATCCTGATATCTTTCAGGAATCCTTCGTAATCTTTGAGTAGGGCGACCTCCTCCGGGAGTGGTAGAAGACGACCAGGCTGGCGAAGGAGCATCTGAAACACCGGAAAGGGCATTTCCTACAGCCAAATTAGATGGCTTCGGGTTGTAAAGGATCTTCCAGTTCTCGAGATGCTCTAGGATGAACTCCATACCAGTTAGAACCTCCCACAGCCGACCCTGACCCCCGGCAGTACCCCATCCCTGCGTCTGCATCGTCATATCATACAGCGGCTTAAGGATGTGCTGAATCTCGCTGAGCATCTTCCAGTCATCCACCGTCAAGATGTCTTCCTCGCTGAGAGCACCCAAGCCAGCTCCGTTAAAGTCAAGAGTCATCAGGAAACTCGTAAGCTCAGTACGCTTCTTCCAGGCTCTTTGGATCATCAGGTAGGTCGAATTCCACCTCGTCGTGTTGTTCTGGAGGAGCTCGAGCTCTGTTGTTGACTCCTCGGCAAGAAGGTAGCCGTCAGCTTCCTCTACCTCACGGGCATGCTTCTTGAAGGCCTCAGTCCTCTGTGGCGAGGCACGGATGAATCTCACGATATTGTGAAGCTTTCCAACGGGCCCCCGAGCCCGCCAGTGCCTGAGATCCTCTTCGTATTGCCCGAGGAGGATATAGGCGTCGGATTGGAGCTCGAAGCACGCCGTGTTATTGCCAAAAAGGAAGGATTGGGCGACAAGGTTGAGAATGTGACCGAAGCATCGCATTCGTCGTGCCTCCACGTCCTTCTGGGTCATCGAGGGCATAAGGGAGGAATAGAGTGCCCGGAGGCAGGTATCGTTGCTACCCGCGTTATCGCAGATCGCGACTCCGAGCTTCGACTCAATCCCCCAGTCCTCCACGACAGCCTTGACCGTTAAGGCGAGGTTCTCGCCGGCGTGTGATCCAGACTGGCGGCGGAAAGCAAGGAGGCGGCTCTGGTACTGCTTCCGTTGGTCTAGGAAGTGGCCGAATACCGATATAATTGCTAGCCGGTTTGGCGAAGTCCAGAGGTCGAAGCTGATGTGTATCTGAGTGAGGGCATTGGCGAGCTCCTCCCTGACAGTCTCCTTCCTCGCGTTGAAGAGCTTCTCCAGGTCACGTCGCATTGTGGACCTACTCGAGGCCATCTGCGAGGCCAGCTGAGGATCCAGCTGTCGAAAGAGCTCCTGTACATAGCTATTCTCGAAGGTGGAAAAGGGCAGGTTCGTATCGATAATATATCCGACGGAGAGCTCGTGGATGCGTTGGATTTTGGCCCGAGGGTAGTTGAAGACCTCAAGAGCCCGGCGCTTCACCCCAGCTGCTTGTTGGAGCTCGATGATCGATGACTGGTCCGAGAGAGAGTCGCCGTCAGTATCTTCCGTAATCCTATGGCCTCTATAGAGGGTTAGTAGGTACCCTAGCCGGGGAAGTCGACTATAGGAGCTACTTACTTACGAAGATGTGCTATGCATGATGACGTGGACTGAGCAACGAAGAACATCGGCTTGCCACGAGTATCGCAGGGCCCGCAGCTCCAGAACTCGCCCTTGACGGTATTCTCGGGCGTCAGCTCGGTCAGAAAGTCCCCGTGGGCCGTAATCCAGCTCCTTCTGCCCCTGCTCTTCTTCCGATCCAAGGAGCCGCTCAGGACGAAGCGTCGATTGCCCCATATGATCTTGTAAAGGTCTCCGATACTCCCGTCGTTTGGCGAGGCGTTTTCTCGGGCCTCAGCGGCCTGTTTGGCGATGCTCGGAGGCCGGTTACCTAGCCGTGCGAAGGCGGATGCCGTCGAAGAGGACTTGGAGGAGTTCTGGCCGAGAGGCGAGTCGAGCTCCGAAGAGTCGTCTCGGGCATCTAATGACATCGGGACGGCACTGCCGGGCGGCAGCAGAGGTCAGGAAGGGTTCAAGGCCAAGGGAAGGTCGGAAAAGAAGGCCTAGAGAGCGGCGATGGTAAGATTACGGCCCCATTATGCTGTCCGGACCCCTGCCCGGAAGCTTCCGAAGCCCCTTTCTAGATGCCGTTCCCAGCTCCAAGACCCCTTGCTGAGACCTTCTCCGGGCAGGGCTTGCCAGCTGACAGGGCAGTACCGGGGCCGGTATTACGTCATTCCGCTATCAGTCTATCAGTTGCGAATAGCTTCAAATTTGGCCTGTTTGAACTGACAAAGGTAGTGGAATTGATTGATCTGATCTGTTAGACTGTTTGATAAACTGATCTGTGAGCAGCGCTGGCTGACCCAATTGCTTGGTGGAGGGATGTCGGCGCTGTGCGTTTTTCTCGGCTGTCTTATATGGCTGTTGACTTTCTCACTATCGCATCGTCTTCTGCAGAAACGGAGAGAGCTTTCAGCAGTTGCGGGAGGATGGTAACACCACTCAGATCTCGCCTACGGCGCCACATTGTGGCCATGGCTCAGTGCCTTCGCTCCTGGAGTAAAGCTGGCATTTATCAGCCAACTCTTCCTCTTGGTCTGCTTGAAGGGGACAATTGGAGGCAAGTTCTTCAATTGGTGGGCAGGATCACCGTAGATAGGGATAATGAGGACCAGCATTGAGCCATTGATCGAATCGATCGACTGAGAGGGCCACTCGATCGACATCGATCGATTGAAGGTGACGATCGACATAAATCGATCGATCAGGGCTCGGAATCGATCTATACGATCGATTTCCAAGTCTGCCCGACACTACACCAAATCTGACTTAGAAAACTTACGACATCCAGCTTCGTTCCTCAAGGCTCTTTTGCGCAAACCACTCGTAGTTTGCCTCTCCTGTATTTCAAATATGACTCTGGATTTGATTTGTTTGATTTGAGGGCAGCGCTGCGGTTCATACTGGCTCGATGCCCTGCATACACGAGCTTCGGCAAACTCCGGCGCGACACAAGGTGGTACTCGTCAGCACCAAACCCATCCTTGGTGAACTCAAAGTTGCAGGAGCGCCGGCGGAAACTCGACGTCATATCCAACCCGGATCGAGAGATCGCTATTTTCTCTTCAATGTTCGAGATCCCGATTACTTCGAATACGGTCAAGTTTCTTTCGAAGACTATGTAACTACACTTGTACGCACCTTCAATTGTGCCAAGCTGAAGTCTGTAGAAACCTTACACCAGGCTTACTAGTTTCGGTCCAGTATCTCCCGTGCATCACTTGTTGATCTGTTTTAACGCGGCGCCGGTCGGATCATCGGCATAGAAATATCCCAGCAAAGGCAATGATTGTCACTTCCCTGCAGCTTGCATGTGATAAAAAGGCTGCTCACGGAGACAGCCGTCTCCACGAGCATAACTGGGTAAGTGAGGCTTCTTGGAGAACCTCGATGACGAGTGTATTTTTACTGCATGGAGCCGGTTGCAGGGACAATCCTGGTCCCAGGTAGCCTGGTGGTTGAGAACGAGTTGTCAACACCTGAGGCAAGATACTGAACCATATCCTTAAAAGTTCAGCTAATTTCCGTGGTCGGCGCTTGCTTCGGAAGGTGCCGTTGTCAAACCGTATGAGTGACAGCTTGCCATCATATCGTGCATATGGAAAGTTCCGTGCACCCCGGCTCCTGCTTTGGGGCTGGCGTCTTCCCACAAAACAACCTTCCCGCACGACAACCAACCTTATTGGTTAGAAAATCCTCCTAAGGGGATGCGGCTCAGTGCCCCGCCTAGGGTTCCACTCGACGGTAGAAGGGGCACAAGGGGTAGAAGGGGCATAAGTGGCAGAAGGGTCGAATTGGTCGTAGTTAGGCACTGGAGGTCAAGCAAGGGGGACATTGAGCCTCATATTAGTCACTCGGAGCTGGAGCGCAGGTGCAGTGGGACACCCATGCCTCCCAAGCTGCTACGAAAGCTTCCTTGTTGCTGACCGTCTAGAGGTGTTCGAGTCCGCGACTGCCTACAATTAATTAGCGAACCTTTCGAGGCTGCAAAGTGATCTTCACTTATTGCCGGCCTTGTGACTTGCACCTTCCCCAACACTCCCAGCAGTCCTGCATCCCAGCAATCCTGCAGCAAATCAAGTTCTCCCAGCACAAATTTCGAGACATTGACATTAACGTGGAAATCCAAGGTTGCGCCAACGCTACCTGAACTAAGCCACCTCTGTCATGGAGTTGAGTTGTGAATCTCACTAGAAGGTCCTAACTTAACTAAGTGGTTAACTGGGCAGCTGGGGTCAAATTGGGGCCGATTGGGCCCGGATTACGCTGTGAACAGCCTCATCTAGCAGCCGCTGCTAGCCCTGCCTGCCAAGTCTACCAAGCCGGCTTAAGTCGAGCCAATTCAATAAAGTTAGGCTGCTGAGGATCCAAGCTGAGTCAAGTTGAAGGCCCGACTTGACTTGACTTACCTCGGCGGCAGCGCTGCTTGTAATACTCGCTGATGTTCAATTCGATGTTCGACTCCTCGATGAGGATATCATACCGATGTTCATTTACCCATTTCCAGGGCCTAAGGCAATCGAAGGACATATCTCTCTTCGGGAAACCCTCGGGGTGCTCAGGAAGTGGTTCCCGGCTTTCTTCAGTTACCAAACCTAGTGCTAGATATGCTGGGGTGTTTCCCTTGTAGGATGTGCCGTCAGAAACCGAACCATTTTCGTCGGATCTCTCAAGATGAACGCCGATGAATAGTGCAGTAAACCCTAAGCTTTCCATTTCTTCCTTCTATTTTGTTTTCGAGGAAATACGGTTTAAGATTGCTCTTTTGTCATAGGATATAGAGTTGATAATACTAATATTGCCATCTATTTTCGGTGGATATTGTGTTAAATGCCGTGAGACATAAGGTATGTGGAAGCGGGAGGTATATATAGCTGGCTCCAGACGTCCGAAAGTAGGTCTAAAAATGGGACGAATGGCCTAAAGCGAGACCTTACCTATTTTCTTTTATACCGAACTAAGTTGATAGTCGACAGGAGAGGACCAAACGAGGGCCATAAGAATCCAAGAACTGGGGCCGGGATAAACATGTCCCACTTCCTGGACCCTGGGGACAGAGATATTAAAAGGAAAATAATTACGGGCTGACTGAACATTCCAGCTGTCAATAAAGCCGTAAATATCTCTCAGTCGGTCGACTTATCATTTCAGAACGCTGTTTAGTCATTGCTCCCTAACATGGACATTTCAAACAGAACCAAAACTCTCATGGACAGGGCATTCGAACATCAAGACTGATTCAAGCATGCCGTAAGTCTAAGTGCAAACCCTGTTTTCCTCAGCTATGATCTTATCAGCTTCTTCAACGGTAACGACTGCCCTATAAATCTTGCCTTGATGTCTATGGAAACCACTGGCGACCTTCATTATTCGGAACTTCTTTCAAGTTGAAGAGCCTTGGCGCTGAGATGAAAGGAGCGGTCTTCGGGATGAAGCAGGTCCTTTCGATCAATGTCCAGGATGGTGTCGTGCTCGCCGCTGTGTCCAACGTTGGCTTTGGCAAGGTTGATGAGGGACTTAAGGATGGAATATTCGCTCTTGAGCTTGATGGAGTAGACCATTCCCTTGATAGCGGGTTGAAAGTTGTACGGGTTGTTGTACTCGAGGACGAGGACGGCGACGTCGAGAATGATAACAAGAATACTACCCACAACGAGATAGTATAGCATCCTGGAGGCCTGGGCACCACGGAGAGCTTCCTGCATCTGGAAGGCTTTGTAGGTATACCAAATGTATAGGCCCGAAATAATCATCTCCTGGATGAAAAGGGACATTTGGGTCTTCTCGTATACCGGGTAGGCGGTGACGTAGGGACCGGGTTCTGGGGCCAGAATAGCCCGGTAGGCGACAATGATCGTAGAGACGTGGCCGATGAAAACGTTAGTAATAATCATAGCCAAGACCAGACGGAGGATCCTCTCATCATATAAGATAAGGTGTAGCCGTGAATAAAGAACGAGGGAGTGGCCAGTGACCATGGGAACCCAGCCGATCACAGCGATGGTAACCCATGCCACAGCATTTTTTAAGACGCTAAAGTTCCACATCAGATAACTGATAGTATGGAAAAAGATGCCCCAGGTAGCAAAGAAGAAGCTCCAGAAGCATAGACCGCTTTTCCGCTTAAATATGAAAAATATGATGACATTGAGCTCAATGACGTTATAGGGCGATGAAGGATACCATCGCAAGACCGATGGGGCCATCGACCGAGGAGTCGTCCACATAGCCCATGTTGAAGGGCAGATGGAAGACGTCTTGAGGAGTGAGCGATGATGATATCGAGAAACATGAAAGACGGGCAGCTGAGAGAAATAAGAACTTTCATCTTGACACTGATGAGAACCCCTGGAGTCAATGCGCTAGAAATGGGCTGAAGGTTAATGGAAAGCATCGGCAGGAGTGAAACCAATCGTAGGGCAGAGCTGTCCAAGGGTTCACCTCCATCAGCACCAGACTGTCGTTGCGTCCGTCACACTGGTCGATTCATCTCTGCGGTGATTGGGGACGGAACGCCACCACACTACCGGTACAATAGCTCGCGGTGAAGGAGGGCTACTAGTGTTGCAGGCCCGCTTTGCTTAGTGCAGTGGGCCGTGAGTCACGTCATGTCCCTGCAGAACCTTCTAGACTTTGCCAAGCCCCTCAGCATATCGTAGTGGAGGGATCTGACAAAGCCTGCCGTGAACCATCTCAAAGGTATCTCTGCTGCTGTAGGATGTGTTGTGCCTTTACAAGGTGTCGCAGCTGCATCAAACCCTCGATTAAAATTAATATGCTGGGAAAGTGAAACCGAGCTACAACCTAGCTACAACCAAGCAGAGAAGCCAACACGGTCGCCGGAGGAGATGGTTCCAGCGCTCAAGCACATCCTTAACAGGCGACTAGATCTCAGAGATGTATCGATGCACAAGGTTGGGCATAGTATGTAGAACAAATAATAGAGGAAGAGGAAGTGTTGAGGACAACCGATGGAGGCATGGTTCAGTGAGCCAGTTTGCAAGGATCTCTGACTCAGCGAGACAACTCAATGCCATGACCGAAGTGGCTCAATTCAGGAGTTCAGGTCGATCTATGCCAACGGAAACCTGAATGCTGGCACTCTCTCGGATTTCGCATTCATGCAAATACATCAAATTTCGTATTGGAAGAAATAAGAACGTAACGGTTTGATGTATACCCAACTTCTCCCTCTAACGAAGGGATATTGACATGTTAGCTGAGCCTGGTTTGCTGCATGACTATTCGGGGACATATGAAAGGGGTGAGAGCGACACGGGGTGGAAAATGTCAAGATTCGTCCGTCAATCATACACAGACAGTTCCGATCTGGACTCGAGCACTTCCGCACTTCCCTACTTTGTCCCTTACAACATATTGGTTGCCGTTCATATGCGGGCTTGTCCACAGCTACCGCCCATCTGGCACCAGCCATCCGAGCGTGCTAGATCGAAGCCTCCCACCCCTCATACGGCGTCATTCCTGAGTCATGATGGTGAGTTGCGCCATCTGCTTTTGTCGGAGCCACTGCTTCATCGGAACTTCCCAGCAATAAGATGATCTGGAACTTTCCTGTTTGTGTCCGCCGTTTGAAGGCTGTTGACAATGATATTGATGGTGCCAGGCTGTGTGCTGTCCCGGCGAACCAGCGGCCCGAGTCGCACAAACTTGTAGCAGGCGGGATTTGCCGTGGGCAAACAACCCAATCACGTTGTCCGTGCGTTAGCCCTACTTGTTGCAACGAACAGGCCAGCTCACTCTGCGGGCCCCAGCTCCCAACACCTTGGCCTGAAGTTCGCTGGCGCTGATGGGAAATCCGTTTTAGTCGTCCGCCACGCGTTGTAAAATTGCCAGGAAACCCCATTGACGTGGGCTTCTAAGTAACGCTACTATGGAGTCTGCGCCGAGGCTTTTTCTGGCCCATGACAGCAAAGCACTAAGCACTAAGAGAGCAGTCTGGACAGTGATCTAAATGCAGTATCACGTTATTTAGTGGAACCTTACAAGTCGCACAGCCGCCGACCCAACAAATGCCAGAAAGTCGTCAGATGGAACCATGTCCATTTCACCAACGAGTTTAACCAGTTGGCCAATTCGATGGGCTAACTTCGCGATCCAACCAGTTCAACCCGAGGCGTTTGTAGTTGACAAAAAGCATGCAGGACTTGGGGATAAACGTACGCACGGGCCCGTTTGTATGAATTTTGTCGAAACACAAGGGGGACCAGGGCATCAAGGTTACGTCTATACGTTCCGGATAACTCTTCCAGGCCTTGCTCTGCGGAGTGGACAATCTGCCTGGAAATTACCCCAGGGCGTTGGGTTTGCGACCGCCCTAAGCCTTGAAGTGGAGCCTTGGGCGGGGCCCTGAGCCAGAAGACGCCCCGGTCCGCGCCTCATTTTGTATGGCCCACATGGGTTGTTCAGCCAGAACAACCAAAAGAACAGTATGCACGATTTGGTCAGCAAGCGTGTCACTCATACGGGCTTTGCAACGGCATTTTCCGAAGCAAGCGCCTACCACGGAAATTAGCCCAACATTAAGGATTGGTTCAGCATCTTGGCTCGGGTGTTGACAACTCGTTCCCAACCACCGGGCTACCTAGAACCAGGATTGTGACTACAACCGGCTCTATGCAGCAAAAATACACTCCACATTTGGGTTCTCCGGGAAGCCCCACTTTCCCAATGGTTAAGTCGTTCAATTCTAAAGGGCAAACCTCTGCTGTCACAAACGTCATTGTTTTGAATAACAGCACATATTTTGTTGGTGGGAGCGGCCTTTAGTGTAGATCACACCCGTCCGTAGGGTAGGAGCTGAAGATGGCAGGAAAACAAGGGAAAGCAACAATCTGGCCGTCTCCTGGGGGGATGAGATGCAGGAAGCAATGGTTACACTGCTTTCTGACGTCTCCAAAGGGAAAGAAAAGATAAATATCGACAAGAGCTGCTGCGACAGCTATAGTGTAACTGGTGCAATGCGACAAAAGGTGTAGTCAAGTGTAAAGGAAGGAAAAAGCGTGTCGTTTCAATTTCTCGGGCAGACTAGACGCCTTAAGTAGGGCCATAATAAGCTAGCTACCGGCCTCTACTGCATTAAAACTTCAGGTGGACCGTTGGCCCCATCACAATATGTAATTATGTCCCGATTGAGGGCAGATTGTGTCAATATAATGCTAAGGCACAATTTCCCATAAAAATCGTGCTGTTCCATTGTCTGGATCCCCAGAGAGAATCAAGCTGGCAGCAACTTACCAATGGCGCAAATTCCTTTATTGTTTGAGCAGCACTCAGGATGAGGACGTTCGGCCATGACTACGATGGCGAGCGAGAGGGACAGGACTGCGAGGACGTTCTTGGAGAGCATTTTGAACTGCAGGCTAGTTTCGAGACTTGCAATTGCTTGTTGGCATATAATAAGTCGCGGAAGTGACTGATCGCGATGGATTGATTGAGTTGTGTGATGGGTGAGATATCTGAGAGGGACGCCTTCTGTATAGACTTTTGATCTTCCCAACTTTCACATGCTATAGTGAGAATTATCGTCATGTACAGCAGCCGATATTGGTATCCAGTCTATCAACCAGAACTGCCGAAGAAAGTATTCGGGATTCACCAATTCCTAAGAGCTTTTAAACAGGGATTCCCAAGTTTTATCACATGCTATGGCAGCTATACCAATGTCAGAATTTACCGATTCCTAAGAGCTTTTAAATGTGGCATGATCAAATCCTTGACGCTACATACCCTTGCAACCAACACTACGTAGTATGTTCGTATGACTCGCATGTAAAGGGGTTCGGGCGGTGAAACAGCGATCGGCATTTGAGAAACATTCCGCTCCGGTAGTTCTCGTCAAGCTGCGTTAGTGGCATCCAATGGGCCGTTGGCTGATGATCTCTCCCAAAAAGATGCCTTGCAGAATACCCATGCTACCCTCAACAGTGGCTTCGAAGCATGGTAAAATTACGTGTGCACTCGAGAGGTAAGAGCCAGGTCTGTGGGGCTATGCCGCTGTTTGAGAGACTTATTAGAGTCACGATACCCGCCATCCAATCTCGCCTCGATTCGGGCACACACATACATACATACAACTACTTCAAAGTCGTACCTTGCACTGACGCCATGGCCGCCTACGATATCAAGGGCAAATATGCCATCGTCACTGGTGCTGGGTCCGGTAGGTTTTACCTTTAGATGGAGCTTCATTTTCAATACCCACAATACCCACATACGATGGGCATGTACGGTTGTGAATTCGTAAGAGCTGACTGAGATATAGGCATCTGCCTGGCCTTTGCGGAGCAGCTTCTTGAATCTTGAGGGAGGCTGCTCGGTCACGATAGCCGACGTGAAGCTTCGGCCCGAAGCCGAGGCTCTTGTAACCAAGTACGCCTCCAAAGACGCCACCACACTTTCGGTCGATTTTCACAAAACGGATATCAGTGACTGGGGACAGATCGCCTCTCTGTGGGAGAAGACTCTCGAAACGTTTGGACGTATTGATATTGTGGTCAACGGTGCTGGCGTCTACGAGCCACCCTCTAGCACGTTCTGGAACGCGCCTGGCATCTCGCCTCTAGCTGAGGATAAGGTAGACGCCTCACCAGGCGTCTATCATACATTCTCAGTAAATACCATGGGACCTATCCGCCTCGCCCAGATTGCCATTGATTACTGGCTGGAGAACCGAAATGTTGAGGGTAACTTGCTCTGGATTGCCAGTCTTGGAGGCTATGTCCATTCGCTCCAAACGCCCCTATACTTTTCTAGCAAAGCAGCTATTGTGAGCTTTGTTCGATCTCTAGGCCAGCTACGAAAGCGGCTGGGTATTAGGAATGCGGCTGTTTGCCCTGGTGCTGTTTACGTACGTTTATCCTCCCTTGATTCCTTCCTAAACTGCTTTCTTACTTGGTTACATCGCGAGTCCCGAGTCACTTGGTGTCTAATGGCGTTTGTTGGATTATTTGCTAATGAGGTGTCAGTTCCTACTTCTAGACACCAATCTTCCACCCGGAATACTGCCGCGATAGGGTGCACCCTGATGACCTGACTCTCACGCCTGAGCAGTGCGCCTCGGTTATGATGCGTGTCCTAAAGGAGCCGCAATATGGTGATGGCAACATTATTGAGACATTGCTTATCGGAAGCAAGGACAACTCGTCTGTTAATGTTCGCGAAGTGCCCTTAGAGTCACTGTATCCTACTGTAGGCCCAGTTGGGCAGGATAACCACTTACTCGAGGAGGAGGAGAAGTTGACTAAGCGACTCCAGGAGAAGGGAATGCGGCAGTAAACTTTGCTGAAGGCGAAAAGACATAGCTATTAAGGAAAGCTAGAATTGACCCTTCCATCTTAATCACACGTGGAAGCCACTGGGTTTTTCCTTGTTAAATTACTCTCCAGAGCCGCCAACGTCGCGAAGTCGTGTGTTGGGTCAACTGTTGAACAAGCTTTCGCAGTGCCTGCTACATCATGAGAATGGACGCAAGATTAATGAAATCATGTCCTTCATTGCCCTATCTCACTAGATCTAGACCCTTATTTGCAAATTTCTCGCGATCTCTCTACCTTAGGATTATGACCACGCCATGCGAGTGGGGGGAACGTTTAAGCTCGCCATTGCGTGGCGCACATAAAATCAAGCGTGCGATTGGTGGCGTCCCTGCTGAGCCGGATTGGCAGATCTCGTGTGGGATGCCGCGGCCCTTGCTGCGGTACACGAATTCCTGCCAACACCGACAACATCGAGGTGCGAGAGCAGATCATGGTTCATCTGCGGTCGCGCTTGACTTTGGGTTCTTGGAAGCGTCTGGGACCCTGCTGGTCTTTCCGTCCACCAGAGATTACTTATTGCCTCCCATTCTTCACGGTCACTTCTGCCGCATTCCTCATCTTCACGTCGCGATCTGATCGTGTCTGCCATCTTGAGCTTCCGTTCTTTGTACGCCGCCTCAGACGAGCGCGACCGAGCTGCGTCCCATGCCAAAAATTCCCATCGCCATTCACATCGGTCATCTGGCCCCTGTGGCCCGTCCATCAGTTGGCGGCGAGCCTAGGTAGGGGTAGGGGGGTTACGTGCTCAATCAACACCTTTCTCGAGTTTTCCCAGCTGCCAGCCGCAATACGCCTGCAAATATGGGGAGTACGCGTGGCCGAAACCTCGAATTATTGAAGTTTTATACGGCAAACGCCCTAAAGAGTCAAATCTAGACGAAGGCTGCTCAGACTCAAACGACGGCTCCGCGGACTCGGAGGACGGCTTTGCCGAGCCCCTTCACCTGCGCTCGACATGCCGTTAGTCAATTTGGTTACAGCACGATTACGACGGCATCGGCTCGTGGGGTCTGGAAGAAGATGATCTGCGCTTATCCATATTAACATTTACTTCTTATCTTCTATCTGCTTGTACCTTAGTGGTCTTTCGTCATTGTCGTCCTTCCTTGCCGACCCATTCTCGTCAAAGCTATCTGCAACACTATATATACTTTCCCCATGATTGGTTATCGTAGCGTCGACGTCTATGCGATTGCCTTCCGTAGTATAAATAGCCACGCCCACTTGCAAGCTTGAAGATGAAGATTGGCCAAGAAACTCCGTGTCCCTGTTCGTCTTTGACCGGCCATCGAAGGCAGCTGACTCATCTGGTCTTTCCTGCAACTCGATAGATACTGCATCAACTCCGCGGACAGTACGAATTCCATCTGTAGAGACTCTTGTCCTGCTATACGTAGACGTGAGGTTTTTACTTGGACCGTTTCCCTGTCGCGCTGTCTCAAGGTCGCCAAAAGTACCATTAGAGATAACACCACATTGTCCTTGTCTGGCAATTTTCCCTATCAAGTCTGCCATTGACATCTCTATCTTGAGCTTGACCATGTAGGCGAAGGGATGAAACTGCATGTAACTGAATTCATAGTTAGAATTGTCTCCCATTATCTATTCCATTTTTCCTCGTCCTGAAAGTTTGTCGGTTCATGCGATGTAGGGTAATATAATGGAGTTGACTTACACGAACGTGTTATTCAAGCTCATCATAGAGATAATAAGGACATCCATGCTGAGGGATAATCCGACGATGCACATATTGAACTTGACCAGACTCTTATACTTGGTTAGGCCATTTGCCACCAGGTTCTGTTGAACAACGCGAATGAAATAGAAATTGAGCGCTCCGTCGACAAGAAGGTAGATCCCCTTCTCGACACGGTCCCACCATTCGTTGATCCAGATATATCTCTCTGAGATCTGGAGACGGGCGGGGATCCAAATATTATAGACCGAGATATTAACAGCTGTGATTAAGACCGCAACACCGACCTTAAGACGGTATGCCGTTATCCGATCTGCGAGAAGGATAGAGCAACGATTAATGATAATTTGGAGAAGAAATTGAACCTAAAATGGTTAGAATCATTGATAAACTTCGGAAAGGTAAGTGGAGCATACTTACTTGAAGTGCCCATGTAGTAACTACGGAGGTTATTATCTTATTCTTGGTGACTTAGGGTGCTTTTGGACTGCTTACGAATACAAAAGAAGAAGGCGAAACTAGAAGATTCAATCTTTAGTACCTCCTTCAAACGTTACATCACCAAGAGATCCCTCCTCGCACTCTCAACTGCCCTCACCAGCAGGTGTCGATTGCCATGTCGCCATGTTCGATTACCAGCACGGTCAACATTTCCAGCGTTACCTTGACTATCCAGATATGTTCGACCTGTTGCACCGATAGGAAACGCGGGCTGTGCGAGGAGGAATCATCTAACACACAGGGGATCAACGCCTACCTCGGGGGAATTATGCCTTTCAAGTGCAGCCAACAAATAATGCTGAAGATGAGGCATACAAGAATCTCGAGCCAAATCATCCAGACATAGGCACTGCGGAATACGAGAAGGCCGCGTCTCTCGTAAATATGTTTTGTTTGCTTCATGGCTGTCCAGGTGGTGAGCCATCCAAAGCCAATCGTGAAGCCCCAGGCCAGCGAAGCAAGAGCAAGGTCATCTTCGGTGACCTCTTGGAGGACAAATTGGGGAGAGAGGAGTGTGATCATTGTGAACCAAGTATGGGTTGACATCAGCTTGGAATGGCCATAACTTTAGCCAGACTCTGATTCCATTTAGAAGAGGCATCACAATTTAAATGAAGGACGATAGTGATCAAGATAGGTATCCTTGCCCATGGTGTTGGTGTATCATCAGCCGCCAGTCCATAGCTTAAGCCACAGGAGTTGGAAGTCCAGCCCTCGTACGGATCTAGTGACAAAGCACTAACATTAAGTACGTCGTAACGCCCACAAGCATCCCCGGCCTCTGCACAGATTGGCTGGAATTCAAGCCTTCCTCCCCCTGCCGGAAAGCCGCCCACCATTAACAGCACAAGAGGCCCCGGTACCTGAAGACGACTCTAGTGAGAAATCTTCTAGAGCTTCAGGCAAGCTTTCAGAGAGCACGGCATTGCCGAAGACTGGTCTGGACTCGGCACGGACGTTGCTTGTGGAGTGGCGTAGCGTTTGGCGTCACGCTAAAGCCAACTTGTATTTCTGGTAAACTCTGGGGAGGGAAGTATGGCATAACCCGGGCTAAGTGATCAACATAGAATGCTGAACGAGTTTCAGGATGAACATCACTGTAGGAGTAGCGCTCTAGGGTTGGAGGCTGGAGTGGCTGAGTGTCGCGAGATTGGATGCGATTCCTAGTAGATCTGACTATACCTTCAAGTTCGCATAACATCTCGTCGGGTCCCTCCTCCGTACAATTCAGCACCTAATGTGCAATCTCCAGCCTGGTAACCCCCGTCGTCGAGAAGAAAATTAAGATCAGCAAAACGCTGACCATCGCTATAGAGAGAGCGGTGAGCGCCAGGGTTTCAGTGTATTTCCAGATTTCCGCGGCGCGAAAGAATCAATGTCTTGGGCAGCGTCTATTATGTCAAACACGAGATGTCACCGGCACAACAGGTAGACAGGGCGTTGCGCGAGTCATTCGCTAGAATAGTTACCGACACGAATCGGTATCACGCAAGGTGTTGGTTGGTCTTCGTATCCACTCCTGGCAGCAACGGCACAGGTGCGTCGTTGACAGCGGAAGCCATGTGAAAGTGGCAGATACCAATCCTAACGCCACGGGCCGCTGATATCCAGACATGCAAGCGTGACATCCGCCGCTCTTAGCGCTTGAGAGACGAAATCCTTGTGGGTGGGTCCATGAGTCGTAATATCGTGGGTCACGGTCGCTTCATAGGGATGAAGCATTCAGAGGACAAAAGTTGAAAGGGGCGCGGATTGATTTTGAGCTAGGTGGCGCTGTTCCGTTCGCATTCCCGGAGGGCCCGGTTGGGGAAGTAGGTACTGGGGTTGCCATACTGTGATCGATGCCCCCTTAGATGATGCCTTTTGGATGCCATTCTGTGGCTTGCGGAAGGCCGGTACATCGCCCCGGCGGAGCTTCCCGTGCAGGGTGAAGTTTGTGTTTGCGCTACTGTCCGTTCCACCGCATTCTGCAGTTGGGCCGCTGGGTGCTGGCATGGTCCTGGGTTAGTGACGAACTGTGGCGAGAAGACAGTGTTCCTAGCACTGACGAGAATCCTCGGCCATCAACTTTCGTTATGTGGAAATCAAGCCGTTGCCGTCGTCTCTATGCCATAGTACCAGCCTGACCTTAGCGTCCGGTGACAGGGCTGAGATGGTATGCCACTCGACACTTCAGCAGCAAAAGGAACCCGAGTCCCCAAGCTAACACGCAGCTCGAATTTCCGCGCAGAAAGGCCGAGGCCATTTCTACCGCCGAATTCTTCCGCTGATTGGAATCCCCTTTGCAAGAAGGTACCTTTCTGTCATGTTCAAACGTGCCATAAATGGGCATGTTTCTCCGTCATTTCTTCGTTGTCCGGGCTACGCGGGGCTGACACTCGGTGACGTCAGCTGGCTTTTGGGGTAGGCGATCTCACTCTTCAGCAACTGACAGAAGTTTGGGCTGGAGCCACCTACTTATTTTGCGGTATTTCCTGGGAGGAAAGCAATGTGTTAGCCTCAAGTGTTGATACGGCCCCTTACATTGCCCTGGACAAGGCTTTCCCAAGCATACCGGCGTACCCAGACATGATTAAGGTAAGTGCGGCAAATCAAAGCGCTCCCGCACTTGGTCTCAGTCGGCAACTTGCTCTAAGTGGCTGCAGCAGGGGGGTGCTGGAATGCCCCTGTCCCAATGTGGCGTTATCCTTGTGACTTCCGGCCGCCCCACACCCTCCAAACCTCTTCTCGCGCCAGGCCTGGTGACAGCACCAATGAACCTAGACGTCCTGCAGAGCTGGGTTTAGGGTTTGCCCATCATCGCAAGGACGTTTGCGATGTCCCACAACGACGAGCTCTCAAACAGAACAGTAGTTTCTTCTCCGTGGACCCAGAATCAGGAACACGGCACGCTACGATTGGTGCAACAAAACACAGCAGCTAAAGACACTTCGTTGGTCCCCTGTCGCCCATTTTTCTGGGGAAGGTGTAGTGTCCCTTCGACACACGACAAGGTCTGTAGAGATGCAGAGAAGCTCTCATACCAAGCAATTCGGCACCTCGAACCGAGTGGAGCATTGCACCTCGTGGGACTACACTTTGGACTATGCTTCGTCAAGCCTGCCCAGGCGTCCACCACCGTCCGAGGGGTTCCGGTTCTCCAGCCAGTAATCAATGGCAATCTGAGCGAGGCGGATAGGTCCCATGGTATTTACTGAGAATGTATGATAGACGCCTGGTGAGGCGTCTACCTTATCCTCAGCTAGAGGCGAGATGCCAGGCGCGTTCCAGAACGTGCTAGAGGGTGGCACGTAGACGTCTCGACGACGATGATCGATTGAACCACCGCCATTGCATTAATCAATCCAAGCTTAACTTCCATTCGACAACACCGACAAGTATAAACGCCGAAACAGAGGGGAGACCAGAGGCAAAGCTTGCGCATCACCTATGACTCTCCTGTTAGGAATGTCTGGATGACCTATGCCCACGCCTGCGATGGCATCGGTTGGTCTCGACCACCCGATTGCTCGGATCATTCCTTGTAGGTCGCCAGCCTGCCTCATGAAGACCAGGAATTTGTTCCAACTCATGCGAATTTATTGCGTAACGGTATTCTTCATCGCGAATGAGTCCGTGGCGATGGATATGGTCTAGGAAGAAGTGGTCGGGACGCATTTGATTAGCCCTGAGGCCTTGAGTCCGGAAATGGTCTGCGATGTGGTACATCCGCGCCTGATAAGATGCCCAACAGTCGGCGGCTGAGTTGGATTGCGCAATGAACTCTCCGTCGCAGAACCAACACACGCACTGCGCAGGGAAGTTGTTGCCCAAGTGGGACTGTATAATGTGCGAAATCCAACCCTCTTCGTCGTTTACATTGAACGTCGCCCCGCAATGGCCATATTCAACCCACTCGCAGAGGAGTCTCGACGGACCGGGACCCAGAACCGGCTGATGCTGGTAATGATGTGGAGGGGCGTCATCGGGAGGGCTGGTGGACATGGAAGAGTGAGTATACACGTCGTCAAACATTGATGAGCACTGCGTGCCAGCGCTGGACGCCGATGAGTACTGTGTGCTACCGCTGGGCATCGGCATGTGGCTGCTTTCTGACATGATCCTGGGAGCATAATAACTCGGCATCTCGCTCGAGGGCTGGAAATACCCCGGGTTGCGACTCCTCTGTGCGTGGAAATCTTCCACCCAGCCTGCTATGTCATTTAAGTCAGCCCACCCATTTACGGATCAGGGGCTTAGCTGACCGCCCCACTTACACAATAACCAAAATCGCAATTCAACTTCACTTAGAGATAAAACAACAACCAAGAGACCTAATTGGTCCATTTCAACTGATTTTTAATAAACTAACTAATAAAATTTCTAAATATCAAAAAATTAACCAATAAAAACAAAGGAAAAACAAGCTATTCTGAATCTTCAACCTCAGGCGTTTTTATTCGCCTTCTTGCCCTCTTCACATTCCGGATACCTAAAAATAGCTTATTTAGGTCTTTATTGTATCGGTCTCAAGGTAGTATATTGCAACTAGCTAGGCCACTCTACAGAGTATACCAAACTTAAGAAAAGAATAAGAAGAGAAAGAGAGTAGAGGAGGTCCATCCATAAATATACTCGTCATGGTGGCTTAAAGGTAAAAGTGGGCCACGAAAGGCCGAGGGTTCCCGAGGCCACCTACGGGCACAGCCCGTTACATTTATAAACTCGTCCTTTCTTTCTAGCCTTTGATTGGTTCGAATTTCGTTGTAGAACTGCAATTTGGTCTTGCAATTGGGCAATTTGTAAGTGGAGCTTATCTAAGCCCTTACCAATAGTTCTCAGTAGCTGCCTCGTGGTTGGGCTAGCTAGGATATCCTTCTTATGAGAACGAACCAATAAGGTGATATCCCTTGAATTGCTAGGGGTAGTAAAAGGGGCAATTTCAGACCTCTGATTCCTTTTTGGGGAAATGGGGGCTTCTGATTGGACTGTGATTGTGTTGTTAGGGTTGTCAATAACGAATTGGCTACCCATTGGCTTTAATATATTAATTGGCCACAACCCGGCTCCCTTCCAACCAGATAACGCATTTTTAGTAGTCAGAGCCTTCTTCCTTGCCTTAAAATAGTAAGTAAGGAAGTCTTCCTTCCTAGTTAGGCTAATATCAGTAAGGGGATTGGCTAGTATTAAAGCAGCTCGGTATGCAGCTTTAAGTGGCCCAAAGACTGATATATCAAGAGGCTGAAGAACGTGGCTAGTGTGAGGCGGTAAATAGAGCAAATGAACCCTATTGGTCACACAAGTACGTATAAATTCGATCGTTGCATGTGATCCATGCCCATCTAGGATGAGGAGCCTCTTCTTATTGGCCCGGGTAGGCTTTGAGCCCGGAAGGAAGACTTCCTTTAGCCATTCAAGGCCAATATCGTTATTGGTCCAGCCCTTATCAGACGATGTAAATTGCCAATTGGTCAGAAAGTCCAATTCCTCAGGAAACCATTGGTGTTGGACGTGTTTTCCTTTAAAGATGACCAATGGGTCAAGGCACTTTCCCGTTGCGGAAATAGCCTCAAGAATAGTAATCCAACTAAGGTCATGTGGCTGTTTCTTAATCGCCGATCGAAGCTGCGATTGGCCAACTACAAGCCCGTTGGTTCCGAGCCCTTGGAAGACTCCAGTTTCGTCGAAATTCCAACGGTTGCGTGGAGGGATCGATTTGACCCCTGGTTGGTCCAATAGGTCAAAGAACCCGCGAATAGCATCCGGATTTGCTCCATTTATCCTTTTCCGGTCAATTCCCTTTCCTTTGAGCGTTTTTATTCGTTGGTTGCGGTGTAAGAAGCCGGTCATCCAGTGTTTTCCGAGTCGTTGGTTGCTGCCACTTTCGCCCAACAAGGAAATCGCCAACTTCCGGATTTGGCTATGAGTCAAAGCCATACCGAGCTTATCTTGTAAGACGAGCCAATCGCAGAGCTGGTCTTCCTGGGTCTTGGAAAGCAGCTGACGCCATTCGTGAGCTTCGCTGCGGCTTGTGACGCCGTTGATCCGGCTGCGTAGGGTTGAATAAGGAACAACGCGCTGATTGGCTGCTCTTCGTATTGCTGTGCCATTTTTAACATCCTGAATGGCTGCTTGGAGGTCTTTTTCTGTATATTTAGGCATGAAAATAAAGAAAATAAGGTTGAATTGACCAATTGAGTGTTGTGGAAGGAAGAAACGCGTGTGGCTTGAGGCGCGTTGTGGTTGACGCGTGTGTAAGTGGGGCGGTCAGCTAAGCCCCTGATCCGTAAATGGGTGGGCTGACTTATGCCGTTGGCCATGTCGAGAATGAGCAATGAACGATGACTAAACTGAGGGACGATATGGCCAAGGGACTGATAAGGTGTCGGAGCAAGAGAGCGAGAGGAATGTGCTCTATCCCCAGTCAAGAACTTATGCAGCGACCAGCGCACCCCTATCAACGGTGTTGGGCAGTGGTGGACGATGCGAATCGACGCGGGTTGTCGACGTTGGTGCAGTCGACGGCGGGGCACCGTTGACCACAATATCAATAAGTCCAAACGTTTCGAGAGTCTTCTTCCACAGACAGGCAATCTGTCCCCAGTCACTGATATCCGTTTTGTGAAAATCGACCGGTGTGGTGGCGTCTTTGGAGGCGTACTTGGTTACAAGAGCCTCGGCTTCGGGCCGAAGCTTCACGTCGGCTATCGTGACCGAGCAGCCTCCCTCAAGATTCAAGAAGCTGCTCCGCAAAGGCCAGGCAGATGCCTATATCTCAGTCAGCTCTTACGAATTCACAACCGTACATGCCCATCGTATGTGGGTATTGTGGGTATTGAAAATGAAGCTCCATCTAAAGGTAAAACCTACCGGACCCAGCACCAGTGACGATGGCATATTTGCCCTTGATATCGTAGGTGGTCATGGCGTCAGTGCAAGGTACGACTTTGAAGTAGATGTATGTGCATGCCCGAATAGAGGCGAGATTGAATGGCGGGTACCATGACTCTAATAAGTCTCTCAAACAGCGGCATAGCCCCGCAGACCTGGCTCATGCCTCTTGAGTGCTCACGTAATTTGACCATTCTTCGAAACCACTGATGAGGGTAGCGTGGGAATTCTACCAAGCACTTTTTTGGTCGAGATCATCAGCCAACAACCCGTTGGATGCCACTGACGCAGCTTGACGAGAACTACCGGAGCAGAATGTCACTCAAACGCCGATCGCTGTTTCACCGCCCGGACCCCTTTCATGCGAGTCATTGAACATACTACGTAGTGTTGGTTGCAAGGGCATGTAGCACCAAGGATTTGATCATGCCACAGCGAAGCCGGACTTGTTCCCCGGTTTACTAGCGGGCCCCACAAGTACTAGGCGCGGCACTAGGCAGGTAGTTGCCGGCTTACGAACTGCTATTTGTTAGTTGCTCTCCGTTAGTCCGTAGTGGTACGTGTTAGATACGCAATTTGCTGTATGCGATAGCAGAAGTGATTGATCAAATGATGTAAATTGAGAAGGTTCTTCTCCTTCTTAAGGGTTCAGGGCAAGCTTTTTATACCTTTTCTGTGCTATGTGGAATCAACTAGAAGCTGCTTGCTAAGCCAGTGGCAATAGGTGGCAACTTTTATCTTCAATGGCGATATTCCTATTAGCCTTTCTGCCGGCATATTATGCCGCCACACGAGGTCACAATCCAACAGTACGTAAAAATCTGTCTCCATTGACTGGTTCGTGTCCCTACTAGTGGAATATTCAGAACTGACAGGTCAAGGGATCATTACTCGAACATGGTAGGTTTCCTGACACCCTGGCCGCAACAAAAAAATCTCACCCAGATGGGGAATGCACTAGAGAAAGTTACCGTCCATTGTCTTACATCATCTGTAACATCTTCCCCTGGATGATTAAGCCAGTGACTCGTCAACAATACAAAGCCCTCACGACTCGCAGCTCCTTGCCGTCGTACCTGGTGTCTCCTGCGGCTTCCGATCCCGAATAAAGAAATCACCTTGGAAACAGTCTTCGCAACCGAGGCTTTCTCGACGTTCTTGGTTTGCTAGCCCATCATGGCGGATTCTACGGAATGGGAAGCTGTGAAGCCCGGAGGGCTTGCAGCAGCGATTCTCGGCGTAACGATTGCTTTCTCCGTCCTATGTATCGTTGTTGTCGGCCTGCGCGTCGGCGCTAGGGTATCAACGGGAGTTTTCGGACTTGAGGACTGGCTCATGTGCGTTGGATTTGTAAGTGTTAGAGCGAACGACACCCTTATCAGAAGCAGACTGACAAGACTAGGCCCTCAATATGGTCCATAATGGGATTGTTATTTGGGGAACTTTTACAGGTATCGGTACCTATGATTCAAAGCTGAATACTGCGATGATGATAGAAGGGGCTAAGGTTTGTGAATTCTGTAGTTTTGATGCTTATTTGTTTGGCTGATCCCCTCCCCTAGTCTATTGTGTTCTGGCAAATATTCTACATCAGCGGATCCGTTTTCATTAAGGCTAGCATCTGCGCGACATTGGCACGAATTGCTACGCAGCGCCGATACATCTACACTCTTTGGGGACTCGTTGCTGTATCGGTCATAGCTACCCTGGTTGCCATTTCTGCAGTCTTGGTCCGGTGTAAGCCGGTAGCAGCGTCGTGGAATCCAGCTCTAGGAACGTGTATTGACCAATCCATCATTATTGCCTTGACATATGCTGTCTCGGTAATTAATATCGTGACGGACTGGGCTGTCGCAGTTATCCCGGTATTCATCCTCTGGAATCTCCAGATGCGGAAGACCCTCAAGAAGATGATTGCCCTGGTCCTAGGCCTTGGTGTGCTGTGAGTTTCTTCTCCAAATATTCTACTGGCGTCCTCTCGTTAATCCAGTATCCCAGGGCTTCTATTGCGACCATCATTCGAATGCCGTACTCCTCAGTCTATTCCCACACTACCAATCTACTCCGTGAGTCAGCCCCTCTCCAAACTAGATCAAGTCGACTAATATTGTCACTTGTCTATCAGATGACATCGGAAACATCATCCTATGGACTGTAGTCGAATGCGATCTCGGTATTATCGCGGGCTCGATGCCAATGCTCCGAACGTACATCCGGAAGTTTGCCAAGGATGAGAGCTCCTATCAAGGGGGTTCAGGAGACTTGAATCTGGTGACAATTGGGAGGATCAAGGGGAAACACAACCCGATCCATGACGCTGAATTTATGGTCACCGCCGTTGGTGGCAATGATCGTGAGAGCGACAAGGATGATGAAAGTACGAAACAGATGATTAAGGTCACGAGGAGGATAGATCAGGTTTCAAGCAGAGGTTATGAGCAGGTTTAGTGCAAAGACTTAGTACCATACTTGATAAACAAATAAGACGGGCAAGCAAGTGAGATACCGAACTGTAATCGACCCATAGCTTAGCCTACGTTTAGAGTATCTTAGACTCCACGTAAGGCACTGAGAATAATAGTACCCAGGGTATAACATAGTTACTCCCCAGGATCGATATCTTTACAGCGGTTCCATGGACCATGATCTTGTATCGAGCTCACCACTGGGCGAATCGGTCCACTAATCGTGAATTCGTCGCCCGAATTCTACCTACGCAGATTAGTCATTTGCTGTACAAAT
The DNA here is from genome assembly GCA_020744155.1 of Ilyonectria sp. MPI-CAGE-AT-0026. Lineage (NCBI taxonomy): Eukaryota > Fungi > Ascomycota > Sordariomycetes > Hypocreales > Nectriaceae > Ilyonectria > Ilyonectria sp. MPI-CAGE-AT-0026. The sequence goes on from JAGPNQ010000033.1 coordinate 78,610, forward strand.
ATCTAGTAACAATATATATTAATATAGTATTTAACTACTTCTGAAGACCCAGCTCCTGAATGAGAATAGCTGCCGCCGTCTCGCCCATTACAATAGCAGTGTTGTTCGTGTTGGCACCTACATTCATAGGCGGGATACTCAAGTCCGCAATCTTAACCCCTTTTGTGCCCCACACATTCAGAGACTCATTCACGACGCCAAACTCCCCGCGAGGAGCCATCTTCGCGATACCTGGTGAGCACCAGGTGGTGTGGTGCCGATATTCTCTCGCAGCCACTCCTCGATGGCCGCATCATCCTCAGGCGAGTACTTGAGGTCCTTCACGAGCGATGCATCGGCCTCGATACATGCGGTCTCGGATCCGGCGGGGATGGCTGGGTGACCAGGTGCAAGCTCACCACGATACATAGACGTGCGGCGAACGATTTCGCGCTGCTTCTTGTACCACTAAATCTGTTTCTTCAAGTCAATGTCGTGTGGGTCCGAGAAGAAACCAATATCGAAGTCTAGGGGATCGCTAAGCTCTGGCCCGGCGATGTGCATGTGTCCACGCGAGTAGAGGTATGCCGTATAGTTTCCTATCGTACTGTGCCTCCGGGACAGACGATGGGTCGCCCAAGAAGCTGCGTCTGTTAGCCCTACTGCTGTGGGGAACTTTGCTAGGACTCTAGGAGTCCTCCCGGAAAGCTTACCATGACACAACACCCATGACCATCGGAGGCCCGTCAGGGGCGTTCTTGAAGTCCCGGTTCCAGGCGGCTTGAAACTCGGGGCCAAGAGCTGCCATATCTTCTTCTGTTGGTCGAAACTTAGACGAGATGTCGATGGAATTCCAGCCCAAGATGTCATCTTTAGCGTCAATGAGGTTTTGGCGATTGCTGGGGTTTGGGTCGGCCTCAGCTAACCTACCGGCCACCACACATGCCGCCGTGCCACCTAAGATCAATCAGCCGTGAGCAGGCGACCTTAAGCCGATAGAAGGCGATGAGACTGACCGCCAGCAATGATCACATCCACCTCCTGAATATCCCCGGCCAGTTTGGTAGAGACGCCCATTGTGATTCAGCGAAAGTGAGGGGATGCTTCAGGTAATTGTGATAAGAGAAGGTCAAACAAGCCTGCAGTCTCCAACAATAAGCAACCATTTATTCCCGCTCCGGCGTTTATAACTTCCCCTACCCTCAGAAGCACCCTTTTCAACCTAGGATATTAGTGCATGAGCTGATCCCGTACCCCGCCTGGAATGTTACGGGGTTTCCCCGACTTTGCCTTGTTGGTGAAGGCCCCCTTAAGAGCAAGGGTTCATTGGACTTTCTTAGTAGAAAACGGCTCTCCTAGCCTTATTGAAATTTCAATAGTGTGTTGGTAATTGAGCCTCGGCTCCTCTAGACCCAGTTTAGAAATTTGTCCCCTTCAACGGTCGGATCTACAAGATCATCTCGTATCACTTGGCGGGGGCCCAAGACGGGCGTAGACATGGCTCCTAGTGATATGCTGACTCGCTAGCTGCGTCTTTTTCGACATTGTACGGATACACTTGTTCCTATGTCATTCACAATGACGTTACACAGCATCCCTCCGTACCGACCTGTGATTCCCTCATCTCTGCATTTGGGTAATCTACCAAACTGCCGTGCTGCCCTTCCAGTGTCCAGCGTCTATCTAGTACTCCAGAAAATTGTAAGGTCAATGCGACGAAATCATGCAAATTGTTCTCGGTAGGCTTGAGAATTATGCTTTAGTCGGCGTGTCGATGACTGTGAGTTGCCATCCTCGTCGTCTTCCAAGTCGTCACGATTCCGAGGTGACACAGTGACCCGCGTCTGCACAATTTTCGTGATCCCCTGGGGAAACCTCTGAGGCGCTTCATCCGCTGCATCGGCTTCAACGTGCGTCCGATTTCCGGAGAAGTTGTTGTTCGAGGTTGTGGCAGCCCCGGACCTGTTGTTCGGTTTCGACGGCAATTCGGTGCCGCGTGCGTACGAGCTGTTGTCGCCTGTCGCGCGGACGACCTTGACAATTAGGGAAGAAATGTTCATCTCGATATGCAGCTTGAGCATGTACACCAGCGGGTGAAACTGGACGTAACTAGGTAAGGGATGGTAAGCATAAACCGCCGGACCAAAGGGCGCCAACGACGTACATAAAGCCATTTCCAATTGACATGCTGCCAATGAGAATTATCTGCGCACCATTGCGTTAGTATCGAGACCGCCGTAGCGGCATTCAGGCTTCGCTCACATCTAGACTCATCGATACCGCCACCATCATGAGGTTGAACCTGAATAACGGGACGTATTTTTCGAGGCCATTCGCGATCAACTTGACTCGAAGCAGATAGATGAAGTAGAGGTGTAGGCATGCGTCGATAATCAAGAACAGACCCTTCTCGATTCGATCGTAGATTTCGTTGACATGGACCCATGTCGAGGATATTTGCAGGCGTGCAGGGATCCAGATGACGAATACGCTGATGTTAACCAGGCCCAGAATGACAGCTGTAACCCATCGGATCTTGGCTGCGTCGCGCTTGTCGACCATCAAGAGAGCGATTCGATTAATGATGATGCCGCAGATGCATTGGATCTGTACGACCCAGAGGCACACTGAGAGCGATTGTTAGCAGATTTTCCCCTTTCGTAGGACGGACTCTACGGACAGAATGCAAAATATATCCAAAAGCTGTACAGCCTCGTTAGCATCGGAAACTCCATCAACACGCAGTCAAACTCACCTTGGCTCGATTAATCCGCGAATGAAGACCCAGGACAGAACGCCAATGACCATGGACACTATCCATTCGGCCCATATCATATACGCGTAGGCGTGTAGGCGACGCGACCGTCTCCATGTTGCCCACGTCTGTTTGAACGCCTTGGTGCCCGAAAAGACTCCCGTGGCTAGGGTAAAACCCCAGATGATGCTGGCAATCAACAGGTCATTGAGGCTGGGAGCGACTACCACGTAGGTATCTGGGACAAGGAACCCTACCATTGCCAGAATCGAAAGTCGGAAAGTCGGAAAGTCGCAGTCCTCTCTAGACGGTGGCGCTTTGGATGGAAAGGAGTAGTTCAAGAGTTGGTCTTGTTTCATGCCGATGATGGAGTTAAAGCAGATTATATCTACGCAATAACGGCCCGGTTCCTACGTAACGGCAGTACCATGAAGAGCAGAGGTGTGTCCCCTAGGGCCGCGAGGCTCCGCATTCTCTCCATGGCCGGGTTTCTAGATCCAGCCAATGCTCATGACTACGGAGTGATGGCAATGACGGATGGGATTGTGTCTGCGGCAGTTGATTTTCTGGGTCCTGGAAAAGCGTTAGGAACCCTTCCCCGGCAGTGCTACCCTGGCTACATGGAACGCCTCGGTGACGATCTCACTTTCCATGGATGGCGTGGAACAGTAGCGTGTAGGCTAAGCTTGTTGATCCTGTTTGACAACCAGCCCCACAAAATGTCACCAGAATGTCTCCATTTGTGGCAGCTTCCAAGCCCAAATGCAGTAGTGTATTCAGCGGCTTACAGGGGCAGTCAGCCCAAGAACCCCTGGAGAGTTGCATCCATCACACCGTCTCCACTCAGCCTGAGGCACGGCTCACGGGGCGCGGAGTTGAATGGTTGGTGGCTGACCGTCCATTCCCACTTCTTCTTTGCGCCAGCCTCGAGAGTGTTCACCCATGACACACGCAGTGTTGAAGTAGCCTGTCTTGCTAGTGTGTAGATCAACCGCAGTGTCTGAAAACTTCTATTTGCAGACCTAGAGTAGTGCCTATCTACAGTCAATGGCCGACTGAGGGCTGTCTGTCTGCAGAATAGCTGTCTCGAAGCGACAGTTTGCAATATGCCAGTAAGAACTTGTCGTAAGGTATATAGAGCCTCGTTATGCAAGTACTTGTTGTAGGGTACCTTACACTTTTGCTGCATAATGGCACAACGGTACTTTGTGAAAGAACTAGAACATTGTGCTACCGCAGTGTTTGAGTTCGCTAGCCTAAACGCTTGTTAAGGCCGGGATGGACCCGGTAGTGGATTCCTGCTTCTCCCCTGAGACTGAGCACGTTGTTAGGAGAAACCTAAGAAGACCTAGCACTAACACGGACTAGATGTCATAGCTAACGCTCAATACACCGCAAGTCTGGGTCCTTAGCACGAATTTTTTTATCATTTCGTGCTGCCATCCCGCCGGATTTGTGGCGTAAGCGTCGGCGTCTTCTGATCGGCGTAAGACATCTTCAGGTGATCACCAGACTGAGCCTCTCGACTCAAGTGCCTGACTGCTGTGCGACGCGACCAATCCCTCAGGTTCCTCTCACTCCCCACCTTCCCTGTTCCGCACTGGTGTGGGTACCTATCAGCCTGGGCCCAAGGCGCTGGGTCCGCGGGGATTGGGGGAGTCTCAGCCCCAGGATCGCCAGGACCGCTGGGGAACTGAGCGTTCACTCCCTCAGCTCCAGGAAAGGCTTCTACCCAACCCAAATTCCAGGTTCCCGATGATTGTCGATCCCGCCCTTGGCTGACCCAGTCTGTCGGGGCAGGCCAGCTCTACCCGTGTCTGCTGTGCGTAGTCATAATCTATTGGCCTCCCGGATGTGGAGTTGGACTGCCAAAGATTCACAGCAATGCGCCGAGGTCGGTCATAATAAGATGACTCTCAGGTCCCGGTATTTGTTATGGTGCTAGTCTCAAGTAATTTTGCTTCACTCACATTTTCCCCGATGATTACAAGCAGGTTCTTCGGCATATTCCGTTGTCTCCCCTAAGCACGCAGATCAAAGGGCTCATGTGCAAATGAGCTTTGTAGGAGATGCGCTCTGTTGCGGGGGAATTGTGGGGAATGCTAGTGGAGTGGATTCTAGCGCCACTGGCACATGGCCGCATAAGGAAAGATACCCGTGCATGTCAACTTAAGCCAAGATAAGCAAAGCGGTTCAGAAGCATGACAGGCTTTTCCAGACAGGCCCTGGATTAGCATTACATGTCTAATTTCCCGTCTAGTCAAATCACTCAGGGTGCCCAAGCTTCTTCCTTCGTAGGACTTGGAGAGCGCTATTCACAACTGGCGGGAATACAGTCTTGGAAATAGAATCTTCACCAACTACGGACTGATATCAGGGCCCACAAGCCCAAAATCCAGGAAGATGTCTGTCAGTCATCTATTCGGGGCCATGCGAATGGAAATGCACAACCTGGTCAGAAGCATTATTGACTGGATAGCCCCCTCGAGTATACTCTGTGCACAACTATCCCCCCGACTCGAGAGTTTGCACGAACCTCGTTACAGAGTGGTTACATCGAGCCAACGCCGCGGGGAGAGTCCTAGTTACACAGGAAAAGTAGGATGGAACGACTCCCCGACCCTAGCTGCATTGCGGGACCCTTAGGCAGGACGCTAGAAACTTCCGGTTTCATTTGCATTTACAGGCTCCAAAAAAGGGGGATTGCTCTCCAACATATCGGTCAACCCGTGCTAATGGACTTTAACTCCCGTTTGTCCCCAGAATCCGACTCATCAAACGCGATTCAGATTCTCTCGACTCGGACTGTTTCGTCACTAGCGTGGTTCGCTGAGTTTGGACAACGCAATGGATGGGTGAGCGGGATTTTATTTTCAAACCTATTGAAGATATAGAACTTTCCCTGGCCAAATACCTGACGGTTCAGCCGCTCAATGGCAAACGAATCTTATCCGGGCTTCCATTGGTTACAACTTACAACATCGCGATGATGCTGGCCAGCGCGCAAGCAATCCCGACCCCAAGATCCTGTTATCGATGAATGAGACTCTTGACCAGTGGTATATGCAAACTGCATCTGGAAAATGCCATGCCTCAGACAAACTACAGGAGACCTTGAAGTCTCACTGCGGACGCCAACTCGATTCATCGCTTAACCTTACTCTTAATACTCTTAGCAAGAGGCAGTTTACGGCATTGGCATTACAACACAATTTGCAGACGCTCATCATAATTATGCGCAGTCTGGGCTGCCAACGGGGGATCGACTGGGGTTGAACGGTCTTAGAATATGCGGGGGGGAGAATTGTTGCTGCTGTGGCTGGCTCGACTGTAGCATAATGCTGGCTATTTTAGCTTGGATCTCGTCTATCTGTAGTTAATTCACAGGATTCTTGGCATCGATTGCGTTCCCAAAGTCAAGCTGAGGACAGAATTGTAAAGAAAGAGAGAAGTAGAAGGACAGAAGTGGACAGAAGGACAGAAGTGGACTGAACAGAAGTGGACTGGATGTTTGACTAAAACTGGGGCTTTGGCTAAAACTGGAGCTTTGACTAAAACTGGACATTTGACTAAAACTGGATATTTGACTAAAAACTGGACGTTTGACTAAAACTGGGGCTTTGACTAAATCGGACATTTGACGAGACTGGGCCGTTCTGACAATGTGTGACCATTGACTAACCTCGGCATACACACCAAATTGACACAACTGGGCTTTGCTGTACATACTGAAACTCGATATGATCAATTGGCAGATAGATCAAAGGTGGACGCGTGCTTGTAACAACTGTGACCCACCTTGTTGGGGACAGACCGTGGATTGATCGCGCAGAGTTATGTACCTGTACAAGGTATGTACAAATACAAATACAAATACCCGCTTCAGGACCATGTTCAATGGTTCCTGCCGTCTCTTCTTTTGACTCAAAAACACGTTTCGCCTCCAAAACAACATGGCCTTCGACATTGAGCGGTTTAGAGAGAAAATTATCCAAGCTATCCAATCTGCGGATGTTGGCGAGGTCCATATCGCCAACCCCACCAGTTTCTACCTTCATAAACGTGGCTAATCTGTGCACAGATAGTACTTGGCATCCTCAAGATTCCCGAGGTATCTAATGTGATTTACAACGACGATCGCGTACAAGAGTTCGCGCCGAAATTTCGAGATATTCTTGCCATCAGTCCAGCGCCAACGCCATCCCCGCACCTCACGGGGAACCTGACTACAACATTGCCCACAGCCCAGGCTTCCCAAGGAAATAGACCGGTGCTCTACCGCGACGATACATCGCAGGACAGAACGTGCCGAGGAGAGAGCCGCAGGTGAACCACCAAGTTGGACTAAGTCAAAGTATTTGCTGAAGACTGTCTCCCCAGAAACTTTGAATTGGTGAGTTGTACCTGCTGATTGGCGAGGGTTTTGCTCGTGTCGTCTTGGGCTGAATTAATATGATTATTTGAGCTCAGGCTGAAAGATTGCGATGTCACGTGGCTGTATGGCCCCTTTAAGACACAAATCGCACCATCTCTTCCCAGACAATTTACCTATCGGAACCCTTCGGACAGCAAAAAAGGAATCCTCAAGCATAGCGCTAGCATGATCTGGACAGCGCACCGCAACGACCAAGCTCTCGAAAGATTGGTTGTGAACGTGACTTGCCTACGGCCTTTGGTGCGGATGAATATTTTCAATCCCGCCTCTCTGCACGCTTCCGAATGCCCGATGAATGCCTCCTATTACCCCGTTCGCCAACAAAAAGAAAGTCAACCCCCTCGGTTTCTGTTGAATAGGAAAACACGGCAAGTTAGATTTAGTATCGACTATGACGAAACATAACAACATTAGAGGTTTCTCTTCTATCACAGTCCTCTCCAGTTGACTAACCCGGTTCAACATTGCCCTAGGTATCCACGACATCTGTCCTAACTTCAGGACATATTACTGTCTACGTGGAGGAAAAAGGCTTGTTGCTGTCTCTGTCACTCTCCATCCGCTCGACTGCAGTCCTTGATCGAACTCCTCTATCACGTTGTCCAACCTCGCAGCTAATGCACCCACATGTGACATATGAACCGAGAAAGCCTACCAACCACCGACATCTGCAGCACTCGGATGAATAGTGATTCTCAGTAGGCATCCTCGGGCAGTGATATAGCGATAATTCAGAGTTCCAAAACCGCCGAGATTTCTCCTTCTATTGATTCTGCATCAATGATAGAAAGAACAACCAACGAGCGCTAGATGCGGATCCATGCATGTACCTGAGTGGGATAGTATGTTTTCTGCATCTACCTTGCACAATCTGTGGCCCTCCGATCACTCACGTAGAGTCTAAGCCTAGCTTGCGCGAAAAGGCACCAGAATTTTCTTTCACGTACGCACTAAGACAAAACGAAATATATTGACTGCGATACGGCTCCCTGCTAGTAATGAGATAAACTACTAAAGGCTCCCGAAGAGGATACGCGATGTGGCCTGGCCGGCAGGACGCTATGCCTGAAAACGATTCTCTATATTGCAATCTACTCTACTCAATGTAGCGTGTTGAAACAGAGGACTAGAAAGTGCAGCCTAAGGCACGGTTCCGTGCACTCACAGAGCATGGTTCTTGAGGTGCATTTTGTGGTCAAGTGACATGTCACAAACATGGCACTGGATCTTGTCGCCGTCCCGCAGATTCGACAAGTGTTTGCGTCGAAGGTGCTTAGTCACGTCACCAGAAGTGTAGAACTCGTGGATGAGATCCTGGACAGCTCCATCATCACCCGCTAAGGTGAGTGCCTTGCCGACACATATGAAGCACCTTCTCGGTCTCTCCTGCTTTGCCTTGACGAAGACTGACAGCAGCGTCATATGCAGAGGCTCTCGGCTGGAGGCTCGCCAATGACAGCACGCTCGCTGGGGTAAGCTGACGATGTGTTTGTGCGGCGGACGGTTTGCCCTTCTTCGACGACGCAATACGCACTGACCGCGTTGATAGTGTTGTCTCTCCGCCGAAACTGGCCTTCGAGCGTGTCGCTAAGGGGAGCGGTAAGTGCTTCCACCAGTCTCTTTTGAGCCGGTAGTTGAGGTCGAGAGGATGTGTCCACGGCCGCCGGCTTAGCGAATTCAATACCTTGCAATTGTCGCTCAATGTCGTCAACCGGAGATGATTTTCCGGAGCTCCGATCACCGACGGCGACGAACTGGGGGAGCGGCAAGTACGTGGAAATGTTCTTCTCTTGCAGTCGGTAAATCTTATGGAGACGATCAGGACTGGTCAGCACGCTGGGGCTGTGAGTAAGGACTTGCATGTCCATGCTGACGTCGAAAATGAGACTTTGAGTCGATGCTTGTGGTAGGTAAAGGGGGGTTCTAAGAAGATTGGGTCAAGGTAAGTTCTCAAAGTTGAGATATAAATGTCGATAAAAACGCCGACGCATGACAGAGATTAAAAAAAAAAAAGGTAGAGTGGAAGGCCTCCCTCATCGATATGCACTAAGTATTAGGTACATGAGCTCGTAAGCGGAGTAGATCATCGTCGAAGCGGCAGCGGAACATCCGTGAGGGGTAGATCGGGTCGTAAACATGGAATCTTTAAGCCATTGAAGGCTTCTTTCGCCTGCCGAACTTCTTGAACAAGCTGCTCCCCTCCTCCTGTCGGGGGGGCGGCGCAACGGGCTCTGGCGGCGGCTCCGACTTACGAAGGAGGCTGCCAGGTCCGAGGTACGGATAACATTTGACACAGCTTCTCTGGGCTCGAACCTCTTCATCGGACACGACCCATGGAGCCACCTGATGGAGGCATCGGAGGCCGAGCGGCAGGCTTGTCAATAGGCCCATACTTGTCGTAGCCAGGGGGGATGTTGACCTGGATGGGGATGTAGCCCTTGCCCCCGCTTCTGCTGCTGAGGGATCGCGAGTCCACGACGGGTGATTGGGGCACGCTGCCAGGGTTGGCGTTGCTGCTACTGCGTATGAACCTGCCGATAAGGCTGGGTGTGCTCGCCTTCTTCTTGGGCATCTTGTGCGCGATCGGCTGACTGACAGGCTCTGGTGGCGGTTCGTAGTTTCTCAAGAATTCCGCTAGGCTCTCCTCCTTCTTAACTGGGGGCTTGGGAGTCGTAATGAAGTCATCGTCGTCGTCTTCATCACTGAAGTCGATTGCGTAAGGATCCTTCACACGCCTAGTCTTGCCCTTGGGCATCATGTCCTCGTCGTCAAACATCCTGCTGGCGGGCGCAGACCCACCCTTGTGCTTCAGAAGAGCAATATGGGAGTTGACTGAGGAGTGAATCGAGGGCATTGACGTATCGGTTGCATGCGTGGAAGCTTGGCTATATCGGATGTCTGGGATGGTAGCATCCACAGCTTTCCCGCCAACAGCACCCGGCATTTCATCCGAGTCGAGGGTGTCTCGGAAGGGAGCAACAGTGCGCTGGATACGGTTGTTGGAGGCACCAGGAGGACCTTGCCGGATGAAATCAATCAAATCCGAGTTGCCTGACCTACCCTCAGTCATTGCTCGAGGCATGTAGCGATTCCGATTGCTAGTGGAAGACACGCGGCGAGCTTCAACGGCTGGGTTGGTCGCGGAAGGCGTGGTGTCAGGTGGGTTGCTCCGTAGAGGCGCAGGTCGAGTTTGTGCTGCTCCTGAGGGCCCAGTCGACTTGATGAACTCGGCAAAATCTGCGGTAGGTTCACTGGGAACTCGCGCCTCTCGGGCAGCTAAAGGGCCGCGAGCGGGCTTCACAGAGGCCATGGTCGGAGATTGAACGCCAACCTTAGGTTTGTCGTCGCCCAGACCGGTTGCACGGTGGTGCGTCTTGACTTCAGTAGCGGCTGATGAGGATCGAGACCGGTTGTGGCTCCGAGCGTCATCGGTCTTCCAAGAACCTTTCGTAACAACGGGAGTCTGACCCAGAGATCGTTTATGCTATATTGATTGATTAGTACATAACAAAAAGGGTGGGTTTTAGCTTCGCTCACGTCAATATCACGTATATTCTCGGGTGTAAGCGTGTAAGTAATAGTTTGGTTGCTCTGTATCAGCTCCTCAAAGTTGCGGGCAACATTATCAGAGCGTGAGGCGTTCTCCTCCGAAGTCCGAACCGCCTTCAAGCGGGATGTTCCTGACGAAGCAGACGATCCGGAGGTATGGATAGGCCGAGGAGCGAATGAGCTCACTCCAGCGTCATCGACATCGTCTCTCGTCTTAGACCGTTCGATTGAAACCATTCCGATGCTGTGGGTGTGGGATGTCGGGAGAGTGGACTTGGTGGAGTAGACGCTGCTTTGAGCAGAAAGGTTGACGCTCGCGGGGCGAACTCGATCAGTGGTATCCACGGACGGTGAGCGAGATCCGCTGGGACTCTTAGGCCCTGTGACATCAACGATGCGGGCGGAATGAACGCTATTGGATCTCTTCAAGGAGAACGGGCCTCTAGAATCAGAGAACGCAGGTGATGCGCTGCCAGAAACTGATATTCTGGATGAGGTAAGAATTTCGGCCTTCTCATAGGCCACTTTTCCCTCTTCCTCTTCGCCGGTTCCTCGCCGGGATCGATTGCGGAAGGCTGCAGCGGCCGACGGGTTTGTGACAACCTTCGACAGTCGCTTTGAGGTCAAACCTTTCGATGACGGCTCATCTACAGGCTTTGTTTCCTCAGCAGGCTTTGTCTCGTCCACTGCCTGTTCCTCCTTTGCAACTTCCTTCGTGTCTTGTTCTTCGTTGGCTACACGGGCCTCCACCAATGCTGCCTCTTTGGATCGTTTTGTGACTGGGCGATATGGCGAGGTCCCAGGGGTAGGAAGGGAGTTGGATCTCTTCCGGCCGGCGAAGTCGGGCGTGTTTGGCTGGGACATGACAGGGGTTGGGAGGCCAGAAGGACCCTCGAATGGAAGAATCAACAAGCTCTTTGGTCGGCGTCCGTTGAAAGTGTCCTCTTCCTCTTCATTTTCATCCTCGTCATCGCTGTATGCTGCGAGGCCAGGAACTTCGATCTCATAAACGTCATTGTCGCCCATTGGCAAAGCGATCCCTGCGGGGGCACGCTCCGTATCATCAGTTTCTTTCCCATCCTTCTTGGCATCGTTGTCTCCGTCACTGTGTGAGGGAACTCGGCTCATCTCGGTAACGTTGCTATCGTGCCTCAGATGACCCATGGACGACCTTGAGTAGGGCCGACCACTCATGTCGAAAGTTGGGGAGCGAATTCTCTTCTTCCAGCCTCTCCATAGTCGTCCAAGAGTTCTATCGAGAGCAACTCTCTCCATGTCCTGGTCTTCGACGACGATTCGATCAGCAATGTCTGTGGGGCTCTTGGCGCCTTCGTTGATCTCCTTCTGGAACTTGGTTCGCAGTCTGTGGTATGCAGCCTGTCCGGCGACAGTAAGGGTGAGCTCGCCCATGTATTCCAAAACAGATGTCAAAAAGATGGCCACTGCAGGGGAAATAACAGCTGAAATCTGCTCGTCGGCGCCAACCTCGAGGTTCTCTTGTTCCATATACAGATCTTCGTCTTCCTCCTCCATGTCTCCCAGCGAGGAGTAGACCATGCATCGTAGTCTTGTGCGCTTCCAAACCAGCTCAAGATCCCAATCTCGAGATGGATCAGCGCCTTGGGGTTGAAAATAGTCCTCCTCATAACCCTCTCCAAGGTATTCGCGCAGTTCCTCGTCGGAATTATTGACGGCATCCTTGGCAAGTTTTCGCTTCAGAACTTCGGCAACAGCTGGTCGCAAGGCGGAGAGGGTGGTGGCTCGGGCAACGGAGAGGAAGTTGAAGAGAAGTTGGTCGAGGAAGTCGTTGACAAGTTTTAGGGCTTCTGAAGACACTAGGGCAGTTTCTCCAGCGGGCTCAATGCCATGCTGGTCGTACCAGGTCTCGGCGTGGGTGTCGTGGTCGTTCGTGACGATTTGGGAAGCAGCAGAGGCGGCAACGAAGGCCGCCTCAGGCGACACTGTTAAAGGGCCCGACATCGGGCTGTGGGCCATTGTTGAAGGCCTATCGCTAGAAACGCTCTGTGTCCGAGATCTCGCGCCGCGGGATGGCGCAGATGTCTCGGGTGGAGGACGGAACTTGGGAACTTCGGACAATGAACAGAACACGCTATACAGAATTCTTGACTTTCCCCGCATCGGAAGGTCTTCTTGGTATAGACATATGCTCGGTGACTGGAGGTGGAAAAAGAGATCCTTCTTCGTTGGTAGCTGAGTGTAGCAGCGGAGGTAGAGGGAGGGTCCGGCGTGTGTCTCGTCGTTGAGTTCCCCCTCCGTCCATTCTTCGACCTGGGAGCAGTTGACACAATCCGATTTCCCTTTCTTTTCAGCCTTGTGACTACTGCACCCGGTAATGTATCGCTGATTTCTTCGCTTCGAGTTGTTACCTCGAATTAGGCCGTGGTCACTGACTGTGTGGGTGATGATGTGCGATATCTCTGCTCGCTGCTTGGTACATGAAGTCCATGGCTTAGGATAGTATTTAATGGGCTCATGAAGGTAGAACGGACACCATTCACATGAGTTCTCAAAGTGATCATCCTTGAGTTCTCGAAACTCTTGAGCAATGGCGCGGTTGAGATCGTTCCGCCCCCTGACATAGCGTTCATGGGAGGAGAGATCTTGTCCATTGACTGGAAGGTTCCGAAGGTCGAGGCCGCCAATGCATTCTTTGTCGCAGTGGCAGAGTTCGTGGGGGAGAAGGGACTGGCGCGACCCGACATCAGCGACGCGAAAGGCGAGACTGAAAATGCTTCTGGGAAGACGATGGGTGGACCACGCAGCACAGAATGCTCCGCAAGGATGGGGGCCATCGTGGCTGCTGGTTCGCCATTCATGTCGGGCATACGCTCAAGTTTGGCACTCGCCATATCGATTGTGGTAGCCAGATCGACAGATTGACATCCCAGGGTGTTTTTGATATTCCGGAATGCTTCAACGAGTGGAATAATGTAGCCTCCACCAAAGGCATCGGCAGCAACGATGTAGCCATAAACCTCAAGGGTTCTCTCGTTGACCACCCATGACCCTGAGTCGCCATCGAGAATTTCTGCTCACATATTAGTTGATCGACTCCAAAAGTAGAGTAAGTGAGAAAGGAAAGCCACTACATACGCTTATCGCTATCAAGGTTTAGGACCAGTGCGTCAACAAACTCTCTTCCAGGGCCTAGAAGGAGTCTCGAAGGCAGAGCCGACAGAGATCCTCGCTTCAGCCCTGCTGATCCGCTTACAAGGACGACTGACTGTCTACTGCTAGACGGCGAGGCGGGTATCACGAGATCCCCGGACTTGAAGGCTCCGTCCTTCTGAACCTCGCCGTGTGGCAAGTTCCTCGGTCGAATGCGGTTCGGCTTGTAGCTGACCATATCGATAAGAGCCCAGTCGTAGTAAGCCTTTGGCTCACCGTTTGCGCCGGTCGTTGCCGATTGATTTTGCGGTGAGTCCTTCGAAATGGAACCTATCTTGCCCAACTCGAGGACCGTCCAGGATGCACTTGCGTCTGCCGAAGGCAACTGGAGTTCATCCATCACACGCAATGGTTGAGTCTCATCATCCGGCTCTTCTTCAGCCGAATCATCGGACTCGGCCTCACTTTCAGAGTCTGAAAGCTCGAATCCCCGGTCGTCCGAGCGCTCGGCCCCGTCGCTCTCCGTGCCAAGCGTCAGGTCATCGTCCAAGTCGCCCAGGAGGAGATGGCCAACGGTTAGCCCGTATAATTTGACATCTCCATTCGACCAAACAGTCTTCATGACGCCGCCGAAGGTGCCCCTTTTTTCGACGCCGGAAGGCTGCCGGATGACGATGGGGGCTCCGCAGTACGTCTCGGTTGTATAACCCTCGCTCTCCCCAATGATGGGAATGAGGACGTTGATGTCTTCGTCTGCCTGCTTCGTCCCCGGCGGCCGACTAAGGATGAAGACTTCGAACGAGGGTAGAGTACCGTCTTCAGGCCGACACAAGGTCCTGACGGAATCCTTGTCAAAAAACTTCCTGACCCTCTTCGATTGCTGCTCTGGACACAGGACGACAATGCACGGCTTCGCATCATCTTCGGAGCGTCCCAGGACCATCAGTCTTAAGGCAATCGGGCGGTATTTCTTGCCTGGAATTTTGTTGCGAATATACGCCAGCAGCGGCTCTTCAAGCCGCGAGTGCATGTGGTTGAAGTGGGAGCGCGTGGCGTCGCCAACACTCTTGTCAAATTCGGCGAGGTCAGCGAGACGCGTGAGGGCTGACGGAACGGGTCGGGCCTTGCCATCGACGGTGGCGCCGAGGCAGGTATTCTGTGTAGTCTCGAGTGACTTGCCGTCAGGCGACGGGGACTGGGTGACGTATCCTGAATCTCGTCTGTCGGTCGTTTGGGCCTTCAAGAGACGGCGCGGCTTCGGTCGTAACGGCGGTTGGGCGGGCGCGGGGGTAACAGTCATTGCGACACTCATGGCATTATCATCTGGACGCACGAAAAGGCGTTGAAAAAAAGAGTGTGAGCAGTGAGGGGAGGCCTCATGGGCGAGAAAGAGTAACAGTGCGGGCTTTTCAGCCGGGCTCAGCAGCTGCCCCAGATGTGCTTTGCGAGATGTTTTGTTGGGTCCCAACAAGCCACAATTCCATCAATCCCTTGTCAGAGGAGGCTGTGGGAGTGTCCCAAACCCACGCCGAGCCAACCAAGCTGTGCTGACCTCCAACTACAATAAATGCGTCGACATGCCCACACCGGGTGCCCTCTCGTTGGAGAATCGAGTTGTCCGTCTCTCCCGGGCTCCCAGTACGATTGGCTCTCTGGTATCTCCTTACCCGCTCGAGACCATCACCGACGCCGAGCTACAGCAGCTCGCCCAAGCACTCTGGAACTGGGACATCTTAGAAATGCTTTGTAACTGGAAAGTAATAACTTTGTAATAAAAGTTAAGCGCGTTTAATGGGAACACTGGCATCTGTTAATGCTTGTTTAAAGCAGTAGAGGTGGTTCCGAATCCCGGTGGTCTTGATCCAAGGCGTCCAGGCCTGTCTTCGTTTTTTTTAATTACATCACCCAAAAAGGTAATCACTACACACGCAACTTCTTATTTCTGCTATTGAATTCGCTTCACTATATCAACCATCTCAATTACCTATTTAAAAGCCCCGGGCGATGCAAATAATAGCAGGGTGCGACAGCTTGAAGCACAAATACGTCGAGGAAGTGTGGTCGTAGCAGCCGTGTAATATATCATGGAGCGAACAAGCCTTGCTACAAACTAAATACACTAGGCTTCAATCTAATGATATCCTTAATTCCCTTGCTCGCTGTGAAAAGACTGCCACAAGGCCCAATTGATCCTATGTTCAAGAAACCGACTTGTTTTCATCCCTGAGAGGGACAGAAAGCTTTGATCCTCTATTCTCCAAATTCATTACGAACGATGACATTGTTGATCTTTAACAAACTTCGGCCAAGTGTTAGTAAAGACAAGGTATTTGATGCTTGCTTCAGCGTCATGGAATACAGTGACATCAAAGCCGTCGGGGATATCACCCCAGTATAGGGTCTTGTCTCTGATGACTTCCGTGTCATTAATCAACCCGGTTATGATACCAGTCTCAGAACCGTGAGATGACGCAGAAGGCCGCCTGACACTAGTCATAGGAAAGGAGTCAAAGGGCGTAGCCGGATCAACCTCGTGCTTGTCGCCATAGAGAACGCGGGCGGACGACTCAAAAATACACTCAAGCCTCTTGAGGTCTTGAGAGGAAAGATTGATTTGGAATTTGGCATCCCGAGAGCTGATGAAGTCGATGTAGATTCGGAGAGCGCTGTTGAATCGTTCGTGGACAAGTTCCTGGACGTCGTCGTTATCCTTAAGTTTCTTTAGGTCGAGAACTGCCGGAGGAAGCGAAGACTTCCACTCAGCAACGGCTCTCAGGAAGGCGATGTTCTCTCCAGAGAAATCCCTGAGGGCAGAGAATTGCTGAAGAGGCCCAGGGTTGCGCTCAAGGATATACTCGAGAGCCTCCATGGTGAGGATGCACACGCCAGAGCCGCTGGCGGTGGAGCCGCTCGTAG
Source organism: Ilyonectria sp. MPI-CAGE-AT-0026 (assembly GCA_020744155.1). Classification (NCBI taxonomy): domain Eukaryota; kingdom Fungi; phylum Ascomycota; class Sordariomycetes; order Hypocreales; family Nectriaceae; genus Ilyonectria; species Ilyonectria sp. MPI-CAGE-AT-0026. The sequence goes on from JAGPNQ010000033.1 coordinate 95,373, forward strand.
TGGAGCCATCCTTCGACCACGCGGTCAAAAATGAGCCAGCCGCCGATGTGGAGGCTGTGGTAATTGACCTTGAGGCCTTACCGACATTCCTATTGAGTTGCCATTGAGCGATTGACTCGAGGGCCTCTTGGCGCAGAGCCAGGTATCTGAAGACTTCCCAACAGGGAAGGAAGATGGTGAAGATCTCGAGCATCATGATCGAGAGGGCGATCCTTGAATAGAGTGAGCTTGGTGTCTCCCCCGTTAATCACATAGATATTGGGATGGCTTACCATTGAGGAGGAATCCAGAAGTTATCAACGGCAGACATAGGAGGGACATATAAGGCAATAAGCTACAGAGGGGTAGCATGAAGACTGCTTAAGCTGTCAGCATAGAATCGACCTTTTCATGTTAGGAGATACTAACCTCGAAAGGCAGCAAGCAATAGTTTGGGTCCTCCATCCCTGGGTATCATTGATTCCACGAGCTTGCCAGAGAATGTAGGGAGCGACTATCCATGCCCAGAAGAACTGCCAAAAGACAGATGGCCACCTAGAAAGATATGTTAGTACTGGGTTGCTCCAGGAAATAGTCGGCACTACCATTCCCAACCTCTACGCATTTTAGACTTCTGAACGTCTTCCGTTCCCGTAACCTCGGTGCCCGGGATGCCGAAGAGAGGATGGAACTTTCTCGAAATAAGGTACATGAAGATTGTAAGCAAGAGCTGGCTCTCGCGTCAGCAATTGAAATGTCAACATCACTTTGCAAGCTGCATTACCTGAAAGATCATGCCCGCTCCCACAAGCACGAGAATCTTTCTGGTGTAGTTGAGAGATCGAAAGCGGCAGAACAAGGACTTGGACTTGGCAGGCTTGGTCTTGATCGAGGCAGAGTCTGAAGCGAAGAGTTCCTTCTGGGCCTTGGCGACATGGAGAAATCGGCTGTTGGAGGCGTGGAATAGAGCTATACCGCAGGGAAGGTAGATGCTCATGATCCAGTACTCGACCTCGGGTGCAGCGAGAGGGAACCAGACATACCCGGTCTGGACGGCGCCCCAGTAGAGATGGAGCAATATGATAGCAAGGAAAGATAGCGGTAGGCCTCGAATCCTCAATATGGGCATGTCGCGACGACGCCACAGAAAGAGCATGCCGCCTACGACGATCATGGTCCAGGAGAGGGCAAACACGATCCAAAAGACGCCGAGGACGTCGAGGTTCGCCTGAGGCTTGGCATTGGCCTCTGTCGAGTCTGACTCCGCCATATTTGCGAGCGAAGAAATGTGAGAAGTGGGAATCAAAGAGTTAACGAGGTTTCTCTGAAAGGGAAGAGGTAAGGAATGAAGTTGGTCAGATTATGTGGCCTGGAAGCAGAAATGGAGATGAGGGCTTTTAAATATCGGGTTGACCACGGGGGTCCAAGAAGTCTGAGAACTTGAACACCACCGACATGCAGTGAAGAGTCACTAGCACTTAGCAAATCTACTAACCCAGTCGGGGTGATGATCACCAGGGGCGCCTGGGCTCTCACGGTGCAAATGATCCTGCCTCTTTTCGACGAAGAGGCTCCCCGGCTTCTCATCCCACGAGGCTTGGATGTCGGCCACACCATCATCTTTGTCGGAGGCAGCTCCAGCTCCCCTGGCGCATGAGCCTCGTAAATGGCTAGTAAAAACACCACCATCATGGATGATAAGGTTCCGGGATCGCCCTGGCAGAAAGGAGACTTTTCCCGCATGCTACCAGGGACATGGTCTCTATTGCGGAGAGAATCTCTTCGTCTTTGATCCGATGGTGAGCCAGTCAGCCACAGGTTGCAGTCCAGCGACCCATACTCTCACGGGGAGGGTCACGCAGGACAAAGGGAAAATGGTCGTAGGTCGATAGGGAAAACAGCTCCCCGCGGAGATACTGGTACTCGTCCGAGATATACAAATAGCAGTCAATATTTCTCACCAAGGTCACTCTTCCAACAGTTGCTTGGCAAGCCATGGCGCTTGAGCTTGATCACGAAAAAGAGCATCGGTATACCAGCGCTGATCGACCGATAAATTATGTCGTCATGCTGTCGTAACTTTTGAATTGTTTCCCAACGTCGCACTAGCTGAGCCACCAGCTCTCTGGAGTATAGTGTGAGCTTTGATCCTGTGGCCTACACCGACATCCTGCCTCTTGACAGGTCAAAGCGGTCCGCGACTAGTTCTAATCTGTACGCTTTCTCCCTTTCAAGGCCAAGCGTGGACAGCCCTATGGGGGTTTCCAGAGGCGTAGCAGGGAGTTGACATCCCACAGTGCTGTCTGATCGTTCAACACGTCGAATTCTCATCCGTTCTGCAGCCACTCATTAGCCCTATCACATGCACAAGTGTGCCGAGATGCCCGTGGCTATGACCGCCTGTGCGAGGCCAGCTGGAATTCGCCCGCCCTTGGGTCAGTGCGCTACATGTGCTCTGTTGTGTGTACAGGTCGATGCACCCCGCGAACTCTTGATGTCCACGCGCACGCCACCGCGTGGATGTGATTAGCTCAGGAACCGCCACCAAGGCCAGGGCGTGACAGAAAGCCCAGACTTCTAAAATTATCTTCCATGGACACCCTCAACTCGACGCCACAGAGTCCCCTCGTGTATAGCAGTGCCAGTCGCTTTGCCAAGCAGGGAGGGTCGAAGCACACCAAGGGATTAGCCCAGGAACCGCCGCGCTAAAACCAGGGCACACAACCGCTAAGTTGATAGCAAATAACATTCGAGACTGCTAAATTTATCTGCAGATCATCCCCTCCTAACTGGTGGCATCGTGTTCATTAAAAAGATAGTCTACTAACCAGAACTGCCGAAGAAAGTATTCGAAATTTACTGGTTCCTTAGAGCTTTTGAACTGGGATTCCCAAGTGCCGGAGTTTTATCACATGCATGGCAGCTATGCTAATGAGGGTATGAGAGTCTAACGCTATGTGTGGCTCAGCTGGCTGAATAACGTCTTGTGAGAGCATAAGACTCTGGGAACTATCTATATTCAGAACATATCTTTTGACTTAATTTTGAAGGATAAAAAGGTTGATTCGAAAATTTGTCACTGTGGCTTGCGATACGAAACAACGCAACTATTCGTATCCCTAGGCTGCTCGGTAAATTCCGCTGACTTATCTATGCATGTATTGGTTAGACATCGGCCGCTACAACGTTGTGCTCACGCATATGCCGGGTATAGGAAAAGCCAACGCGGCAGCAGTCGCCGCTAATTGTCAGGCAAGTTTCCCAAACGTCAAGCTTGCCCACCGTAGTTCACCAAAGATGCTGAACCAAATCTCAACGTTCAACTGATTGCTGTGGTTGGTTCGGAAGGTGCCGTTGCAATGCAGATGGCTTGCTGACGAATTCGTGCATGCACCCGGCCCGCCAGACACATGTCCTTCAGCGGCAGCACTTGCAGACCGTTTCAACCAGTGCCTGGCTACTGGTCAGCTTTGGTGGGCAACATCCAATCATAATTTTTTGTCTCAGCCTCAACGGCAACTATTCAAACCTTAACCACATGCCTCCTTCTTTCACGACAATCGACTCACCCACGGAATTATCTTGCGTCGCGGCCCGTCTCAAGTCTTTAAGTTGCCATGCCAGCGCGTGCTATGCCGAAAGGTGCCCACGAGGTTCTGTTGATTTGTGACTTCTCGAATCCATCAGTGAATGCTCTCCAACTTACTCTACCCGGTGCATCCGTCATTAATTACTCCGAGCGCACTTGCGCTGGCCGAAGGCATGCGGGCGCCTCCGTGGAATATGTCTTTCAGGATGGCGTTTGTGGACGGTGCCAGACCTGGTCAAAGGCTGTCATAGTTTGGGCTAAGTGATTCGGTGCTGGGGCTAACCCAACACGATAGTCACCTGCGGGGCGTCGGCTGTCAGCCTAACCCCATTTACCAAGTCAGTGCGTAGTAACGGGAGATCACGAGCGTATTTACCGTCTGGTCACGAGCGTGTGAACCAGACAGGACTAGGTGCACCACACCAGCGCTCGAGGATGCGGGGCCAACCCCTTCAAAGCAAGATGCGATCCAGGCATCGCACACGGAGTACAACACTACCGAGACTTTGAGTTTCCCCACGCTTCGACAACCGGGCGCAATACTTGCAAGCCGTATGTGGATATCGTATATTTGTGGTGGAAAAGCCGTTATATAAGGGTTAGTCGATGTCGTGATGACACCCTTCCCTGTCCATATACTTATTTCCACAGGTACAGTAGACTCTAGAGCTGACCTAGGTAATATTCCATGATATAAATTCTTAACAAACTTCTGTTAACCCTCGACGGCAGTGCTTCGAACGCAGCGACTTTTCCTACCATTGAAGAGATCACGACAAACAGCCTCGCGCGTCGATTCGGATGGCTTGCGACCAGAGTTTCGACGATCTCCTTCGTTGCGGCTCAATAACACCGGCCGTAGAGGCCCGACTGCAAGGGCTGAAGTTGAGGAATGCTGCGCTGTCCATCGAGATACATCGTCTCCAAGAGGAGTTCAAAAGGCTTAAGGCTCTTCTTTCAGCCCATATGACGCATAAGGACTGCTGCATAATCAGCTTGCCTTCCACGAAGCCAGAGTTGAAGGTACGTGAACTTACGTCCAGACTAGGATCCACAAGCTTATTTCAAAAAGTAATACGAATGTCCATCTTGATGATGACGGATTTTCGTGCGTTTCCGAGCTTAAGCTTGACCACGTTAGGAGATTCTGTAATCTAAGAAGTAATTCCAAAATAACCAATATGTACTGTCAGACGAATAGGTCCGATAGGAAAAGTCAGCTCTGCATAGGCCCGGATCCGTACCGTGATTCCGATCAAACCTAAATAGAGACTTTGAACCTAGATCAACCTCAACAACCTAGATCCTCGGCTTCCAACGGCATCATCGGAATGAGGGTATTCTGAGGGCTTCAGGATCAACAGGATCCCTAGGGATAAATAGCCTTTCCTCCCTACAAGACAGATAGAAAAGAGAAGCAGACATCTCAGTAATCAATATATATTTATTGTTATGGGCATATTTATTGTTATGCTTATCCATATCGATAACAATATGGACGGTGCCAATAAATATATATTGTTAAGTATTAATAATATGACCCATTATTTTCCAGCGTCAATTTACCAGCGTGTTTCAGGTTAATTGCAGTCCAGCACGTGTTTTGCTGCTGCCTAGCAGGCCTCTCGGTCTTTGTGTCTCCTGGCAGCGGAAGCTGTTTGCTGCCTCGGTATCATCGTCACGTTGGTTAAGTACGCAGCCTGAAATACGCCAGCGACATATCTCTAACGACGACAATGGACGTCAGCGTATCCTCACTGGCCCAATCCAGCGCCACATCCAGCTCTTCCTCCGTTCTACCCTCTGACAGCGCCTCACAATTTGCCAGCACACTATCAGAACCCGAGGCATCTTCAACTGAGCATACGGTCAAGAGAAGGAAACTGAGAGCCATAGCAACATGGGATCACTTTCGAGAAGCTCAAGGCGACGAGCCACGCGCAATCAGCGGCAATTTACTCCACTACTGCAAGCGTTGTCGCAATCCATCTTGGTCAACCCACATATCTGGTAACGCCCGCTATCACCTCGAAAAGGCTCATCACATACTTGTTCGAGAGGATTCAAACTCTCAAAACAAGCGTCAGCTAGCCATCGAAAATGCTTTCGCAAGAACAACCGCCAAGCAGCTGCAGCAAGTCAGAGAGCATGAAAGGAACACTCTGCGGAGTGTAATCAACGTCGACGCCTTTCGAGAGGCACAGATGCTACTGTCCGCACATAGGCATCTGCCGCTGAACTTTGTAACGTGGCCAGAATATCAGGCACTTCTAACCGCGGTAAATCCCGCCGTTCAAGAGTTCCTGACTGATTCTGGTAACACGGTTGCAGCAGACTTGGATAGGGCATTCGATGCGCATCAACAATCCGTTAAGAAATGGCTGGAACATTCCCGGAGCCTCGTACACATTGCTATGGATGTATGGTCTTCTCCTCAGCGCAAGGCATATGTGGCTGTTCACGCACAATGGGTTGACGAGGCCTACAAACCCCGCAAAGCATTGTTAGGGCTACCAAACCTCCGCCGCTCTCACGCTGGCGCGGCAATGACTCCTCACTTGATGGAGATTATCCGAAAATACCACTTAGCACCCCGAATCGGGTACTTCACTGGGGACAATGACTCGAAAAACGACACCTGTCTCCGCCAACTTGCTGTTGAGCTGTCACAAGAGTACGGGCTTACATTTGATCCCGTATCCTCTCGAACACGATGTGCCGGCCACATCATTAACTTGTCCCTTCAAGCCTTTCTTTTTGCAACTAGCGAGGACGCTCTGCAGGCCGCAATTGAACAGGCGCAAGATGAGGCGAACGATATAACGGTTTCAGACGCGTTGCACGACCGGATTCAGTCGAATACTTGCCAAAAGAGTCACGGAAGGCGCAACAAACGCAACGACACTGCTGGCTGGCGGAGTATCGGCCCAATGGGTAAACTTCACAACATTGCGGTGTTCATCCGTAATTCCACGGTGCGCAACGATGCATGGGATGACATTGCAGGAAAGGCGCTTGGAATTGACAATGTCACTCGTTGGAACTCATGGTTCAAATTACTGGATGCGGCTATAAGCCAAGAGGGTCCATTGTCGATATTCCTCAACCAATACCACGAGGAGCTGGAGGGTGACATCCTCACGCACGATGATTGGCAAGTACTCAAAATGACCCACGAGTTCTTGCAGCCGTTTTACCAGGCGACCTTGGAGCAGCAAATGGAGTGGGCATCAATAGATCAGGTGCTAGAGAACATGGATATTCTCTTCCTGCAGTTCGAGAATGCCAAGGTAAGTCATGGAAGGGCAGTGCGATCTATTGCCGGACTTGTAGTAATTTTAGAGCAGGTCAAATACGCCCACAACGCGCGTATGGTTAATTCCGTTCACATGGGCTGGTGGGTTCTCTCGAAGTATTATGAAGAGAGTGACAAAAACCCCATATATGCCACGGCATTATTGCTCCATCCAGAAAAACGCCGGAGGTACCTTGACCGCCACTGGGCAGAGGAATGGCGACAGACCGCCATTGCTGGCGCACGACGGCATTGGGCGAAGTACAAGGACCGACCACTCTCGTCGGACTCCACGGCTCGGTTGAGTAACGAACGACGGGAAGTAACACCGTACGAGCGTATCAAGCAGTCAATGAGTGTCTTGGATGAACCTGACGACGAGGATGAATTCGAAAAATTCGTCAATTCTCCGCCAAGACATATGACGACAAACACGCCGCTTGAATGGTGGTGCCGAGAAGAACAGAGGATTGAGTATCCACGCTTACACCAAATGGCTATTGACATACTAAGTGTACCGGCGATGTCAGACGACCCAGAACGGGTATTCTCTTGTGCAAGGCGGACAATTTCCTGGGACAGGGCACGACTCTCGGCCGATACCATCGAGAAGCTGCAATGCCTGAGCAATTGGGTGAAGAATGACTTGATCCGCAAACTCTACGTTGCAATAGACGACGAGATAATGGGTGTCGCAGGCGACGACAACGACATCCCTGACCCTTCAGTACTATATTAATAATTATTGATAAGCTTAACAATAGATATCAATATTGGGCCATAATTATAAATACATAACAATATGTCAAAATTATGTATTTATTTATTATTGAGATGTCTGCTCCTCAACCAAGGCGGCGTACAGTTCGGGCGGCAGAGTTCATGACTGTTTTGGTGTTGCTGCAGGTTAGAGCATCAGGCAGCAATGTGTCAATGCGTTTCCAGCAACGTTGGCTGAGAAAACACCGCATCCTGCCGGTTTCATCCACCTTGGCTGCTGCTGGTAGACAAGCAATTCATGGGTCTTCGTATCGTGTGAGGTAAGACAGAAGCTCGGTTACAACCAACACCCGCAATGCAGCAGCAGGTTTTTCCTCTAAGGGCGAATAGATAACGTAGATCATTTAGTCAGCTCTAAGCGATCTGCATGGAACGGACCGGTCTGCCCTCTACGATTTGATACTGACGGAGTGTGCGGTGCAAGCGACACACTTTCAGCTGCTCACTGCTGCAACCTTCCGTTCACCTCAAAACCGAGGCAAGATACCAAGGCCAAGATCCATGATCGGGCTATGTCCCCCAAGATGATTTCTTCAAGAACAAAATGTCCATTAAAGAGCAAAGAACCATGCTACAACACGAGTACCACGATAAGACGCGACGAGACGCGTTAAGACGTGTAAATGAGTAATCAAGGAAAAGCAACGAGGACTGACGACGGAAATAGACCGGCTTTAGAGGATAGCCATATTTTTACAAGGGCAGGCGACAATTGAGGGCACACGACAATTAATAATAGAAGAGTAGGGAACAGGGCATCCAAAGTCGATCGGGAGAGTCTGCAGCCTCGTTTCGGCAGCATCAGTCTCAGTCTCAGCCTCGGCCTCATTTTCCGGCAGTAGACTGATGGGCAAGCCTGACATGTGGCAATTTCCACCGAGTAACTAACGATCCTCACTGCAAAGCTCCATATCATCCTCCCATATTCTCCATTGATGTAACCCGGAGATGAATGGGCGTATGGGGCTGAGCTGGCCAGGGCCTTTCGGCAGGGTGGTGAACAAGCTGTGTTTATTATAATGGGGAATTATCCAAAAATGAGGCAATACGTGTCTTCCTAGAGAATCTTTCCAGCTTTCTGCATCAGCGGCGCTAAGGTGGGTCTCGATAGATGTATGAAACTTTCGAGCCAGTTGTCGATAATAGCAGTAATCCCAGAGTGTACGGGCGATACTATCGTCCCAGTCGAAAAGCCCTTGTACCCTATCGTGGTAGGCCCTTCCCAATTTGTGCGGTCCTTTCTGTGTATAAGATAAATAAGGTGGCTCGCCAGCCAAGGTATGGATGATGTCATAGCTTAGTCCTTGGTAACCTTCCCGGGCCGATTCGTGCTCACTCTCGAGCCCCGAGTCGAGCATAAGGTTGCTACAGGTTTGTCGAATAACTTGGAGCGCAAATTGCTGATAAACCATCTTCCGCATGCGGTTCAGGATATCAGGGAAAGCACTCGGCTTGCTGGTCTGCAGATGGTCTTCTAATTCTCTGGCTTTGCAATACTCCCGACTTACGGATTCCACGTCCTTTCAGTTGTGAAACACACCCTGGAGTCTATTGAAAGTGAATATGGTTGATGCTATAAGGTTGTTATAGAGGTGAAAGTTAGACTAATTAAAAAGATTAGGAGGCAACTAAGCGAGATCTATTTGGCGTATACTGCTCTTAAAATCTAAACTATGGAGAGACTTTTCCTGTCGGTTCTTATATGTATCTTTGAATATCTGCGAGCGCTTTGTAATATAGTGGCAATTGATACTAGCTTTCAAAGAACGAAGAAGGATGGCGACCATGATTATATTTCTTTAATGATCTTCCTAGTTGGTATCACGGCGGCTTCCTCGAGACCGGACAAATTTGATAGCAGAAAGCTAGCAGTTGAACTCCTATTATATAAATTTATTGACATGAGCAGGTGGCAACATCCAGAATGGGCGGTGTGGACTATAAGGGTGTGATATGGAAGGATCCACAGTCGTAAAGAGTTCCTAAGATATTTGATATTCTTCTTGGGCGCTAAAGCTCGTCTCTATAGAGCTATTTAATACAAATCCTATTCGAGACTTTATAGCTTGAAATACTTTGTGAAGTTGCTTGAGTTGCGGTGCAGATTTAAGCGAGGTTGCCAGCCCGGCGTTGCGATACTGCCGAGTAGCCACGATCTAAGTATCGAGTAATGAAGGTGGATATATCAGCCCCTCTAGATTCAGTTTGCTGAACAACCCACAATCCCGCTTCGAGGCTGTTAAAAAGAGATCCTTGTTCACGTTATATCGCTAAGCATAAGCAATGCCTCCCTTACGCAGCAGGTGCAATCGGCAAGTCTCAACTCTAGTGCTGCCTGCTTGGCCGGTAAGGTTCTAATTAAAATATTCCGATAATATTAATGGCTTCGAAGTGCTATATTTTATCGAATTAGCCTATAGCTCCAAGCATTGACTTTTAAATAAGAACGTATACTTCTCTAAAGCTGCAGTATCTTTAAGGCTAATATCTACCTATATATTAGATAAATCAGCTCTTAACTAATCTAATACTTAATAAAGGTAAGTTATAAGCTTGGTATAATATTCTTGGAATGTTAGAGACTTTGCTCCAGTTTGATATTCTTCGCACTTAGTATAATAAACATCCCGCGAAATATAGCAAGTTCAGGTTGCTTAGTATTCTGAGTTATATAATGCTAAATCGCCGGCAGGTATTCTTAAGAAAGATAATAATATATATCTATTCTATTAGGAACCATCCCCCTGTAGGTTTCCCGTTGGCAACTGTAGGCTTTACTCTCTATATTGTTAAAGGAACGAGGATAATACTGGATTATATCAGGTGGACAATAGCGACGAATTGCGGGCAAAAGAAGTTAGTTGATCTATATCCGCCGTTTATCTTTAGTGAGGTAAGTAGTTGTTCGACAGATATGGGAAATTCCGGGAAAGAAAATATATACGCCAAATTGAGGAGATTGACGTCTGCTGCCTAGTTGAAGGTGAGGGATAAGATGTAAAGCTGTTTCTTGGTGGAAGATATAAATGCTGCTTCTAAAATTCCTTGAAGTTGGCGGATAATATGAGATATAAAGCCCACGGTTAATTGATAAATACGAAGCCCAGGAGATAATGCTATTTATATCCTAAGTATATTGAATACTGGGGGCGATTTTTTAAGACCTTTGGATGTTTAAGTTTGGGCGACTGTCTCTACTACTTAGTATCGAGGACTAATCCGGCTGAACCTGTTCGTTTTTGTCTGTCCCAGCCTGAGGTGATGCAGTACTAATTGCATCTGGTACCGTAAGGTTCTGCCAGTAGTCGGCCATATCCTTTAAACCAAGCCCAGGCTGTTCATCCCAGCTGACGTTTTCTTCTTCTTCTTCTTCTTCTCCTTGGCAATCACATAAGTGCCCCCAGTTTCTTTCCAAGAAACCATTTGCCAAGTAGAGATCCGACTTAGAAGGAATACTGGTATCATCCATATCCATCTCACTTTGAGCATCTGAGACGTCCGACTCAGGGCTGGAGACTGATTCAAAAGCGTCTTCTGACTGAGGCTCGACGTCGGACAGTAATCCATCGCCAATTCCTTCTTCTTGATAAGTTGTGTTCTTATCTTCCCGTATTCTACCCGCGTCGTTTTCGACTGCTCTATGTGTATCAGGGTCGGGAGGGGCGCTTGTTCTCTCAGGTAAGAAGCCCGATGTGCTTTCTCTCTCTGAGGAACTCGATATAGTAGTATAGTGTAACTGTAAATCTGAAGTTTTATATGTATTATCATCTCCAGTAGAATAACACTGGTCACCACATGGTCCCATCACGCACGAGCTCAACACCGCCTCTCCTAACGGGCTAGGCGAATTTGAGCCCGTCTCAATTGTTCTGCGTGGCTCTGCCGCATTGCGTAGATTCTGCAGACACGGCGGTGCTAACACAGCCCCTTCTGTTGATTGTGAACGCAATCCATTTCTGGTCACAATAATATCGCTTGTAATGTGGTTCAAGGCTCGTGGGAGTGGCGTCTCAGCTCGATCTGACCGGCTAGTGGTATTTGCGAGGACGTTAAGGTAGCTTGTTGACTCTGGGCGACCTTGCGGCGAGGATGAAGGTGGCAAAGCTTCTATCGGTTGGGGGACATAGACTTGAAATCGGATATCTCCGTGCACCGAGGAGTCCCGAAGCCGTCGTCGGGCGCGTTTAGCAATGACATCTTGCCTTGCTTTCTCCTCTGGCGTATCGTACTTTCGAGGTCGCCCACGCTTTTTGGGTCCTTCAGGCATAGTGAGCAAGATGCAGTGTTACAGTGATTGACTCAGGCTGTGTTGAAGTTCCTACAGCTTGGTGAAATGAGCTTGCCCCTGAGTTGACCGCGAAATCCTGATTAGGCTACTAGGGGGGTCTCGTCATTTTATTTCAGCTCAACCCCCCGTTCGTCCCTCACGGGGGGTACGTTGACTAGCCAAATCGTCAGCGACTAGCCAAATTTAGGTGCATCATTACACACCAAAATCTTAGTGTAGACGAGGTACCTTCATTATAGCGGTTACACGGGGTCAGTTGCATCAGTATGTTTTAAACGAAAAGTCAGGCTGGTGTAAGTGACTGACTAAAGTGTCATTTTCTTCATTTCTAGCATCATTTCTAGTCATCTTCTTCGTCTTTTGGGATTAGGAACTCGCCCTGACTATCCTCAATTACATCTTCCGTGATAACCTCAATTCCATCAGCTTCTAAAGTCAACTGTTTCCTTCCAAGAGCCCGTTCCTGTGCATTGAGAATAGCAAAGTTGACCGCTTCTTGGACCACTTCGGGGTCGTAGTTTCTCGGCCAAGATACTGTTCCTTGCCATCTATCGTCAGCTATTCCTAGCTGCTGAAGCTGGCGATGAAGAGCATATTTCTGAGCAAGCCACTTGTTGGAAGCAAGGTGAGAACGCCGGTCAGTTTTGGACCACCAGTTGCTGCGTTTTAGCTGCAACTGGCACAGCGGCTTCCAGCCTCTTCTAGGGTTACTATATATGACTTCGACCCTCACAGCTGTGATACTAGGCCTCACATGGGACCTGATATCACGCATCCAACGGCGTAAAAAGAGACCTTCATCTTGGCTGTCTCTTCGTAAAATTCGCTTCTTCTCATCGGCCTGTGCAGCTTGTCGATTGTGTTCATCATTTAGGACTCGAAGCCTCGCATCGCCGACGCTAATTGGGCCGTATTTTGCTATGACTGACGTCTGTGTTTTGAGAGCTGACCGTCTCGTAGCCTTCTCTTTGAGACGATGTAGCTCCTGAGTGGCGGTAATACCATTCAAGGCCAGTGTGTTGCTAGCAGTGACTGCATGATCAAATACACGCATGACTGACGGGGTCAACGGCACCCCTGATGTAATTGATGTGTGTATACGAAGCATCACGTAGTCCTGATATCTCTCAATGGTCTTCATTCGTAGCGGTGGTGTAGCTGCCTCTCCCCAGTCATATGCTTCTAACGGCACCCTCTGAGGAGTTACAGGGGTTGTGAAGCTATTACAGCTCTGCTGTTGTGGTGTTGTGATTACTGATGAAGAGCCAACTTCAACATAACCCGGGAGACTCTCAATAGAGATGTCTGTGGTCAGTGATGACAGCGGATCCTTGAGGTTATCTAGGACCTTAGCTGGGTTGTGAGGAAATAGGCCGCATTTCTCCCAAGCAGAGATAATTGTGCTCTTCCGGAAGGTCCGTTCTCGTATCTCTTGGAGGTGGTATAGGAAGTCAGTCTTATTGAAGTCATTGGCGCCGTCAGCAATTTCTCTATAGAGGATGTGTTGATGCCACTGCTTGTATCCGTTGAAAAGACCAACATCGAGAGGCTGAAGGTAGTGTGTGAGATTTGGAGGCAGAGGGAACAGCTCGATGTTATGCTGACTGCAAAAATAGAAGATTTCATCCGTAAAGTGGCTCTCACAGCCATCCATGAGAAGGAGCCGCTTCTCTTCCGAGTTAGAAGGCTGTGTAAGTCGCTCAAAGTGCTTAGCCCACTCGAGAGCTAGTACGTCATTAACATACCCCTTGCTGCTAGTTGTGATTGTAGTATCGTCAGTGAGGCGATTTTGGACCCATTTAACGGGAATGTTGACACCGGGCATGATAATAAAGGGGGCAATAGAGGCACCAGCGGCTGAGATCGACTCAACCGCGGTCACAGAAACAGTGGTGTGTGCATCAGTTAGAATAGGCTGTTCAACCTCTCGAAAAGTCCACACGAAGGTGCCTTTCTGGAGATATCCGATCATAAAGCCCGTCTCATCAAAGTTCCATATATTCTCAACTTTGATGCCATTTTCACGCACAAATTCTTCAAAGGCGCAGAAGAAAGCCTCGATGTGGGCGCGGTCTTGCATCGCCTTCCGCTTCACATCTCGGGTCATAGACTGCTTCACGTAAAAGGTGCTTTTCCAGCGCTTCATGAAGCGCCTAGCCCAGCTATGTGAAGCTTTGCGTGAGTGGCCGGAAGCTCTTAGTATAGCATTCGCATTGTGTTGAAAAAATCGAAGTTGAATGTGGTGGCCCTGTGTGACCCGGCGATATGCCCAACACAGGACTGCCTTCTCCTGCGTGTCGGTCAAGAGAGTGTTGTTCCCGCCATTTTTGGCGGTAGGCTTCGCTCCTTTAGTACGGCTCAGGAGTCTGTCATACGGGACCCTCAGGTCTCGCGATGCCGCAGCAACAGAGCGATAAAAACCTTCGTGGAAGAGCTCTGCTGCAGCAAGAGTGCGTTCCTCGAGGTTGCCGTCATTATGCCGCGAGAAGTCGGGCTTCCCGGTGCTGGGATTGATCCATCTTTGCACTGCAGATGCTCGAGGCTCTGGGCTACAAGATGATGTACTCTGATCACAAATTGACGAAGAACTCATAATGTTGTGGTGGTTTGAAGTTGTAGCGTTTTTGGTGGATGCTACCAAATTGAGGATGTGACGATGCGGGGTTGGGTCACAGCGCGGGGTTGTGCATACGCCTTGTATGTAAAAGAGTTATTCGATTAAACATTGGTACTTAAATTTACTAGGGCGCACACCTATTTTCTAGGTATCTTTCTTAGCTCGGTGAGTCGCTGACGATTTGGCTAGTCAACGTACCCCCCGTGAGGGACGAACGGGGGGTTGAGCTGAAATAAAATGACGAGACCCCCCTAGTAGTTCGTGACCGCGAAATTCAAATGAAGTTAGTGCGTGACCGCTAAATTCTGGTTGGCTAGATATTTGAGCGCTAAGTCCCAAATAGGCTAGTGCAATGACCACGAAACTCAAAAGGGTAATTTCGACTGACCCAATGGCTTCGTATACAAGGTGATGGATCCGTTACGGTCAATTCAATCGATGGATAAGGATCAATGCAGTGATGATGATGTTGATGATGTTGATGATTATGATGATGATGATATCTTCTCCCCGTCATCCGGATCCGCCGGAAGAGGGGTTTTCATACCCCCCCTTCTGACTAAGGTCAGGATATCAGTCTATCCGAGGTTTCGTCATACAGGGTCATATTCCAACACAAGGCATATCACGGGGTGTAGAATCCAGTACTCCTTAGCTAAGGGCCCCATCTTGTCAAGTCATACGCTTTCCGACCTTATCAATACTTCAACTTCGACCACGGTCTCCATAGACCCCCCAGACGTAGCTCTTGTCGAGTTGGTCGATGAACTCGATAGATGCCTGTCTACCTGACTTATTTGCACTTACTCCTACTCCTTGGGGCGCCTGTCGGTTTTGATTTGATGCCGATAGTTCCGGCGCCTTCTCAAGAATAGCTATCAAGCAGTCTCGGTGTTCCAATGCATAGTCTAATACGGTATCGCCATCGACATTTGTATTAGACAGGTCCAGCTCAGGCATGTTGAGATACAGCTTCACAACCGCAGCGCTCCCAGCCAGGGCGGCGTAGTGTAGTGGCGTGTTTCCAAATTCATCTGGTTGATTGAATGCCCCGCGCCACCATGGTCTGGGATATTCCTGTTCGTTCCAGGCGGCATCAGGATGCCTTGACCGGTATTTTCTTTCCTGGAGGCCCTCCCAAGCGGACTCTACCATATCGTTCTTGAGTTTCATCAAAGGCCTGTTGATTGACTCTGGAAGGTTCAGGACATCGAAATAGGCTTGGTGCTCGACGCTATTGCGTGCATAGTAGCAAAGAAGCATCTTCGTCACTTCGACAGAGCGAACAGCATAGTGGAAGGCCAACCGTTTACATCGGTCTGGGGAATCGAACAACAGTGAAGGTCCTGTCCATAGTAGAAGCATTGCCATGATTCTGGGGTTTCCAGCCTTCGCGGCGATGTGAAGGGAAGTCGCATCATGGGAGTCTTGGCTGTGAGGATCTGCTTCCGCTGCATACAGAATTCGGAACACCAGGCCAGACTCCAACGAGACGTGCCAGTTGCCATAGTCTCGATTTCCGGATCTTTGATGCTCAGACCACGCCAGATACTGCGACTGTGTCATCCAGGACGTATTAGAGCATGCGAGATGAAGTGCGGTGCGGCCTAGAGAATCTTTCCACTCAACGGCAGTAGGGAAAGAACTCTGGGATGGAAGGTGTTCTATACATGCGGCCAGCGCAATGAAGTTGCAACTTTCAGCGGCATGATGTAAACATGTCATTCCGTCTTGGTCTCGGACAGTAAGGTCAGCCCCATGTTGGACGAGAAGCTCAACACACTGTTTTTCAATTCCGTCACCCTCAATGTAACCTGACTCGGCGCATAATCCCAGAAGTGCCGGGAGTCCACGGTCGTTCCGTCCATCCGGCCTAGCGCCAGCTTCAAGAAGGGCTTCGAGGGCCTTGACCTTTATAGAATCAGGCGCGTGCGATGAGACAAGGCCAAGGGACGAGACGTCTCTTTCCCTAGCCATTCGCGGGTCGGTGTATGTCCCATTGACATCGGCACCATGTTTGATCAAAAGTTTGATGGAGTCGAGCTGATCTGTGTATTCCCTCGTGTCGGACCAGCAGTACGAAATTTCCCGGCAGACTCTATGGAGAGGAGAGCCTTTTGGCCATCCTTCCCATGACAAAGCATTAGGGTCAGCTCCGGCCACAAGAAGTATGGACAGTGGGAGAGCTCGCCCGACATGCCTCGAACATGCTTTCACCAGGGCAGACGCTTTGCTCTTGCTACCGTGATTGACATCGATTCCAGTCTTGACCAGGAGTTCTAGCATGCGAGGTGGTCCGTAACTCGCTGCCAGTTGTAACGCAGTCAGGCCAGAAGCTGTTTTAGCCAGAGGATCCGCTCCGTGCTGGAGGAAATACTCTGCTAAGTCAACTTGATCGCTCTGGACCGCATGGAGGAAAGGCGTATATCCGTCATCGTCTGCCCGATCCAGGTCAATATCGATCTTGTCTAGAGAGTCTAGGATCTTGGCCGCGTCTCCGCGTCCAACGGCAAAATGAACCAGAGTCCGGCCCTGATTATCAGCAATAGTTGGATCAGCCCCTCGTCCAAGCAGGAGTCTGAACACATCGGCGTTGGCATTTTCAGCGGCATAGCTTAGGGAATTCCGGCCGTTGTTGTCAACAACGTTGAGGTTGGCGTTATGGTCGAGCAAGAGCCCAACTAGTTGAAGTCGCGCATCGCCTTGCAATTCATCGGAATGTGATGACGATGTTCTTCCAGGACGCAAGGCTCGGATCAGGGGTGTGGCAGCCTCAGGTGTCGTTTGAACGTTAACATCAGCGCCATACTCCAACAGAGTCCTCACCAGTTCAAGGTGACCCTTTGATACCGCTTCTGTGAGTGCGGTGAGGCCCAGATGAACATCGGTTTGGTAGCTCTTCCAGGATAGGAAAGAGACGTCGAAGTCAACAGGAACCCCTAAGGCGATAAGCCGGCGGATGACTTCATCGTAGCCCTCCTCCGCTGCAGTGAGCCATAATTTCGCCAGCAAACTCTCTTCAGAGGTAACACATCGTCGAACATAGTCCGGGGAGAATTCTATTTGGTCCAAAAGTGACATTACCAAGCGCTCGCTCTTGAAAGCCGATCCCAGGATGGCGTTGACTACCTCCTGCCATCCGAATGTGGGCTAGATTCCTTCCAAGGGTTGATGTGGTGCGAAAAGTCCGACAGAGTATAGCCGTGAGGTCTCAAGCGCTCGGAAAACAAAGACACGGCCAATTGTTCCTTTCCAATTCCAGGACAGGAGGCTCTGCATGGCATACTGCGGCTTCCCTGTCAAGAATTGCGACAAGCCGTAGATACCGAGGAGGTATACTAGTCGTCGCCGACTGCCATTTGTAGTCTGCTCCTCGCATGGGATCCAGGGCATGGCTCTGGCTATCACATCATTGACGTGAGATGCTAAGGGAGATAAAGGCATCAAGATATAGATGAGATGCCGAGTCAGCGGTTCAGGAAGCAGAGTGCTGCTCTTGAGCATCAGACAGACGCATGACGTTGTCAGGTTGACCATGACCAGTGTCAAAGGGCTTCTCCACTTCGCAAGCATCAACTCACTCGTCGCAGAAATCGAGGAGTCATTAGGGTCAGGCTTCGGCGAGGGAGGAGGTGGCAAGGTGAGGTCGGTGCCATGAGAAAGAAGATAAATGGCGATATCCTCTTCGCCATTTGAGATAGCCAGGCAGACTGGCAAGCTGCCGTCAAGCTTGATATTGACATCTGCACCTTGATTGACTGCTGCTTCGACCTGTAATAAATCTCCAGCAAGTATAGCTTGCTCGAGCATCTCTTGCAAGCCTGGTTTCCTGGGTTAAACTACTGTATCATGGGTTGGAACATATCTCTCTCGCCAGGGGGCGTACCTTGTTGCGCACAGCTGCTAGACCTGGGTTTCGTTGACATTGGCTGTACGGGTTAGGCAAAACGTCGTGACTCTGCCAAAGACTTGGGCCTAAATCAGGACTTGCTGTCGACGAAAGGGATGGTTTGAATGAGCTTCCTGGTCAGGTCGTCGGAGCCAACCGTGGATGGTGGTTGAGAGAATATTGGAGGAGATTATGATGCTTGGTTGAGCCAGGGCGTGCTGAGGTGATAGGCAAGGCAGACTGAGCTCGGCAGCCAATGAAATTCCAGTTGCAGCGTTTGTGTGTTTGGATGTGTCACGAGCCCTGATTCTGTGAGGCGTCTGATTGGATGTGTGTATATTCTGAGTTGCATATGATCCCCGCTCTGAGTCCCTGTACATCCTGATGGATCCGTTACGGTCAATTCAATCTGATAGATAGGGATCAATACAGTGATGATGATGTTGATTATTGCTTGTGCCGGTCATCCGGACCGGCTGGAAGAGGGGTAATCAGACCCCCCTTCTGACTAAGGTCAGGATATCAATCTATCAGAGGTTTCGTTATACAGGGTCACAATCCAACACATCCTTATACTGAAACCAGCTAGAAGGATATAGCTATAGCAGTCACACGCCATGTACACGCCCAGCTACCCAAATACACATCGTGACAGGATGTGTCACGAGCCCTGATTGTGTGAGGCGTCTGATTGGGTGTGTGTATATTCTGAGTTGCATATGATCCCCGCTCTGAGTCCCTGTACATCCTTATACTGAAACCAGCTACAAGGATATAGCTATAGCAGTCACACGCCATATACACGCCCAGCTACCCAAATACACATCGTGACACACCCCCTTAGCCGAGGCCATTCCCAAGGACTTGGCTACCCTATAACTTGTCTTTTGGGTCTCTGCGCTGCCCTCCTCGATATCCGAGTCTTGCCTCCTTGTCAGGGCTGTTGCCTTCCTTCTGGCTGCGTGCTTTCACAATCTGGTCCTTCATTGCTTCCATTCGCTGTTCCAGGACAATCTGGTCTGAAATGTCCTCCATTTGAAGCATCTTAATGAATGTTGCATGCCGTTGTTTGGGTAAGGCCTTTGTCATTCCGTCTGCAATCATCTTCGATGTTGGAACCCAGCCGAACTCAACTCTCTTCTCCCTGTATTCCTGTCGTAACCAGTGTCGATGAATATCCACATGCCGAAGCTTCGTAGTCAACTTGGCTGATTCTTCAGTCAGGAGCCTGATTGTCTGGGTATTATCGCATTCAATATGCAATGGCCCATCAATCTTAGCATCAAGTTCCTTGAGGATTCTGCTTGTAAAGATGGCTTCCTTGGCTGTCTGAGACAAAGCGAGCAATTCAGCTTCAGTGCTCGACGTAGTGACAGTGGATTGTTTCGTTGCTTTCCAGGCAATTGGTCCTCCAAACAACATCATCACATAGCCTTGCGAGCTCTTCCTGTCTATTGTATTGTCTGCATAGGAAGCATCACTTGCACATAGGAAGCTCTTGAGGAATCTTGTTCCTCCCAGCCTGATTCCCAGTGAACGTGTTCCATACAAATACTGCAAGACTCGGTCTGCGGCCTTATGATGTGTCTGATCTGGATTCTTATTGAACCTAGCAAGCCTTGCAGCTGCAAACGCAACATCGGGTCTTGTTGAGATCGCTGTGAACAATATCGATCCAACTTTCTTCAAATATTTCTCGATCGAACGACGGTCGGCTTGGCAGGTTGCTGGTAACAGCTCTTCCCCTGTCATCGGAGTCTCAGGAGCCTTTGTCTCTAGATTAACATCATACTGGTAAGCAATCTTATCAATATATGCATCTTGAGTCAACCAGATAGATCGCTTAGCTCTGTTTCGTATGATGTGAATTCCAAGAAACCACTTCAGTTCTCCCAGCACTGTCATGTTGTATGTCTGCTGTAGGCCTTCCATAGCCTTCTTTGCCCTGTCTGCCTTCTCCTTCCGGTATGCCCAGACAAGATCGTCAACAAAGAAGAAGACAATCACTCCATCTTTAAGCATCACACAGGGTTCGTCGGGAACAGTCTTGAAGCCGAGATCTCGGAGGGTTCGTGTCAGATCTTGTTGCCACAAGAACGGAGACCTTCGTAGTCCGTAGAGCGCCTTCTGGAGCTTTAGAACTCTACCGTATTTTTGGAATCCCGGTGGCATTCTCATAAATACCAGTTCATCTAGCTCGCAGTGCACGAAAGCATTTACAGCATCCATCTGCACGAGCTCCAGATCGTACTCTGCCGCTATTGCCATAAGCGCCCTAAAAGACATGCTTGCAAGCGTTGTCGCTCGAGTAGGCAGATCTCCCCTAGCCTGTTGATTGCCGCAGACAACAAGACGGGCTTTGCACTTAACAAGATATCCATGCTTGTCTGTCTTGTAGGTAAACACCCACATACAGCTTAGCACTTGTTGTCCCCTTGCCCGACTCCACGGCACTTCAACAAACGACTTCATCTGTTGGTGAGATGCCATATGGTCTTCTTGTGCTTTGCGGAATTGTTCCTTGAACGGGTGGTCTTCAAGATCCTTGAGAGTCTTCGGTTCGTCTGGTAGGTTTCGCTTATGCATCTTCTTCGGCTTGAACTTCATTCCAGCGACAAAACTCCCATGGTAAGCAGTCTCAATTGGAACTGGGACAAAGTCGTCCAAGCAGCTCTCCACGATTGCGATTGGTGGGTTATCTGCTCTCACCCCCTCAGCTCCGGCGACTGGTAAGAAGACTGAAAGAGCTGCATCTTGCTCTTGGTCTGGTTCAGTTGGTGGAGGTGTACGGAATGCTTCTTCTAAAGCTCTTGCTAGTTCGTAGTCTTCTTTGTCCCTTTGGTCGTCCTGGTCTTCTTCCCGATCATCATCTGGAACCATTTCTCCTTCATCGCCATTCTGATCTTCGCCATAGATACCAGATTCAAAGACTGGCTCATCCTCTTCAAGAATTGCTTGATTGTTCAGCTGGCTCAGCGGAATAGCGACCTTTTCGACCAGGTCGTCAATGCTATCAATGAGTTCCTTTTCCGTACATTTGCCATCAAAGAATGTGTCTTCGTCAAAGATAACGTCTCGAGTTGATATGACTTTTCCTTTGTGCGGAACCCAGACACGAAATATATTTGTCGAGTTGTAGCCGACAAGATAGCCGATGTGCGCTCTCGGGCCAAGCTTGCGGAGCTTCTTTCGTTTGAGTTGCGCTCGTGAAGTCATGGCGTAGGTCCTGCACCCATATGCCTTCAGATGTGATAGATACGGCTGCTTTGAGTAGAACAACTCGTAAGGCGTCTTCCACCCATTTGACTCTCTTGGCGTTCTGTTCTTCAGGTACACGGCTGCGCTGATTATCTCTCTCCAAAGATCATGCGGTAGGTTGGCTGTGATTCTCATCACTCGGCTCTTCTCAATTATCGCACCCCCTGAGCGCTCAGCTCCTCCATTCTGAGCTTGCGTATTTGGCGCTGATGGTTTGCCAATGATGCCTCTCCACATCATCCAGTATTTGATCTTCTTGGTGAAGAGCTCGTTGTCTGAGCGAACCACTTTAACCAGATAGCCATAGTGGTTCTTCATCCAGTGATAGAAGTGTCTCACTATCTTACCACTCTCTCGTCTGTCATATGTCTTGGTATAATATGGAAAGACCATACCAGACCAAGCGTCTGTGATAAACATAGCTCGAATAAAGCCCTTCGCATCTTCATCAACGTCGGTCCAGTCAATCCAAATCTCATGACATGGCTTGTCCTTTTCTCGGTCTGGTGGCCGTCGAGATATCTGCCGATGTATCTTCCCTTGGCTGCAGCCTGGACATTGTGTTGTCTTCGGTCCGCGGAGTCTTATCCCTAGGAAATTCTTTCCTAAGTGATGCAATACTAATGGACTTGGATGTCCCATTCGAAGATGCCATAAGGATCCATTCGCTACCGCTGGTGCCCTTGGGTTTCGTGATGTTCTTCGCCTGTATTGCGTGCTAAAGATAGCATTCTCAGAATTGGGCGTAATCTCTTGGTACTGCAGTACGAATTGATTATGCATTTGGTGAACGATGCATATGGTTGAGCCGTCCCTTCGGATCAGGAGGTTGTTGATGGTGTCCCAGAAGATTCCGTTTCTTCGAAGGAATTGAAAGGATACTAGGTTCGTGCTGAAATCGGTACAATAGGTTGCGTTCCGTAGGGGTAACATTCCAACTCCTCCTCCTGGAAGTGTAACCTCTAGGTCAACTCTTCCAAAACCTAGGATTGGAACTTCTGATGCTCCTGCAATAACTGCCTCTCCATCTGCTGCCTTGCGGAAGGTCTTAAACCTAGTCAGATCGTTAAAAATATGCAAGGTTGTACCAGAATCCAAGATCGTTGATAAACGTAGCGGATACACAGTGGTTGTCGAGGCAAAGGCTGATCGTAGGTGCGCTGTGTTCGCCGCTCCTATGATCTTTACTCTGGCCTTTCTCTTCTGTGACTGTCAGTTCCCTTTCTGTTCTCGTAAAGCGTCGACCCTTCTCTGCAGCTCGTGGTCATCCTCCAGCGCCTTCTTAGCCTTTCGCATACGACGATCGTTGCGAGGCATGCCCTCCGGTCTCTTATCTTCGAACACACACCAACAGTCAGGTAGGTCATGCCCTCTCATACCGCAGGCTGGGCACGTAAGTGCTGGCCTCTTTCCAGAGCGTCCTCCGGAGCCAGACTTCGTCCTCTTCCCACCCTTTGGCGTGGATGCCTCCTCACTGTGGTCGCTCTCCTCGTTGCCTCCCTCTGCGTGAAACGCCCCGCCCCTCACGGTGTTACCACTCGTGGGCCTTTTGCGGGATGCCCATTCACGCATTGTTGAGGCAACCTCTTGAGGTGTCCAAACCTTTGAGCCATTGGGATCAGGTCGCTGTATGGCCGGTGCAATCAGGTCAATGCCTCCTGGTCTAGATTGGGAATCTGGGTCTAAGGTTTCGCTCTCACTGCTTGCCTGGAGTCGTCGCTGCTCAGCCGCTTCTGCTTGGGCAGTCTGGTGGGCGAGCGCGTCTTGCAGGCGTCTTCTCTGAAGAACTGCTTCGGCATCTAGAGTCTTGGCTCCCTCCATGAAAGCTGTTGCATAGCTTTGATGGATTGGTTCAATTAGGTCAGCGAACTCTCGAAGCCATTGACCGGTCTCAGTCTCTGCTAGGCGATACTTCTTTGCCTTGATCATCATCGATTCCCACGACTCAAGCCATTGTGGGAAGGCTTTCTGATTCTTGAAGCCTTTCATCACGACAATATATTCATCTTTCACCTTAGCCATCATGAAGCCTTCTGATGGAGCAGCAGAGCTCTTGAGCAGCTGCATCCACTCTCGTAGTGTGTCTTTTCTATCGAGCGGTTGCCTGTACTTGGTCGAAACTGTCTCCAGGATGGTATCGTATACCGTATTGATCTCTGTCTCCTGCTTTCCAAAGTCCCGCTTCCTGACTTCCCACTGCCTAAACACAGCATCAAACGACCGCTGCTGCGGCTGTGATAGCTGGGTATAGTCTGTGGCAGTAGCGTTGAAGTCGCCATACTGAGGCTCTCTTGGTTCTTGTAAGAGTTCCCCAATAGGGTGATCAGGATGCATGTAGGACCATATCTTCCTTGGAATCTTGGCTGACATGGACTGAATCCACGCATCCCAATTTTCCTTTCCAGTCAACATCACTTTCTGGTCTTTTGACGTCATATTCGGATCGGCCGGAATGGGCTTAATCGATCGATTTGGACCGCGTCACGACGTATTCTATCTGAACAACGATTAATATCAGCCCTTCGAGGGTCTGGCTCGATGTGGATCGTGTTGTTGCTGTCTTTTCAGTGGAATTATCGCGAACCGGGCTCATAACTGTTACGAGCTCTGATTCTGTGAGGCATCTGATTGGGTGTGTGTATATTCTGAGTTGCATATGATCCCCGCTCTGAGTCCCTGTACATCCTTATACTGAAACCAGCTACAAGGATATAGCTATAGCAGTCACACGCCATATACACGCCCAGCTACCCAAATACACATCGTGACAGGATGCCTCTCACCCTAATGGTTGTTGTTAGATTGACCCTCGGGCGCTGGACTAGGGCCCGGATAGGCACAATCCTCTGATACGTCAATATCTTGATCTTATGTTAGATTGTGGCTGTGTATTGCATCAAGGAGGTTATTCAAGCATCAGAATACTGGGATATCTACATCTATGACTGAAGATGACGATAAAACCCCGCTCTGGAGGAATATGGAGATGCGAGTCAACGAGAACAAGAACAAGAACAAGAACAACCAAACATATCATCAAGAATTGATTTACATGTATCTGGCTATCCCGAATCTTCACTAAAGACACACCGCGTATCCAACATCTTAGTCATGGGTGTGGGATTGACCCAAAAACCCCTCACGGAAACAGGGGGCTGGAGGCATCCTAGGAACACATCATCACCCTGGTCATCCTAGCCATATCTACGGTTGACTGTAGCTCAATGTGTCCATAACTCAAATTTCAATTGGCATACACTAGGGGTGAATGACGATTGTTGCCTATCGCATATCCGTTTTTGGGATACCCCGCTTGATTAGTCATACAGCCCATTCTAAAAACGTCAACAGCTCCTACCATGTGGTTTTTTTTCTTTCCTTGCAACCTCATTTTCAGATACGTATAGCGATATACGCATTTTTGAAGCTTCTATAGGATGCGATATAGTTTTTCTTTATACAAAAACTATCGCGAAAGCTATAGTCAAATGCTGTTAGATTGGATCATGTACAGAGCATCGGATCGGATGGTCACGTGGTGACAACCAGCCTCTGCCGGGCACAGCCCGAATAGGAAGGCGGTCAGGGAAGCCTATAACCCCTGATCAACGCCGCGATAGCCTAGCTAAGGGCGAGACATGCACACATACAATACACACGATTAAGTCATCTGAGTGCCACGCAAGCTTTCCGACAAATGCGCCTTTTGCCCATTTTTCCTCTACGTGGACATATTTTCTGTGCAGGACGCTAACCTTATATCGACAGGTCCGTGCGGAAAACTACCCTATCCGGATACGTACGAACCCAAACGCGCCCCATAGAGCACGACCGAACCCGATCGAGCTAATACAATGGCGCCGACCGTCGATTCCAAGATCAAGGGCGAGGATGTTCCGACATTCGAGTCCCTCGCCGCCGATGACAATTCGCCTATTGTAACGGTCCAAAGTGTGTGTATTTGCAACAAACTATGGTGAGTACTACGAGTAAACTAATCCCAAGGAAAAGGAGAGCGGAACGCAGGGCTGGAATTCTTCCAGCCTGACAAAAAGAAGTCTGCGTTGATCTCGACAGCCGGCTGGGCAACAGTTGTGACTCTTGCCGAGGCCTGATCGGGCCCAGCCCGTAGGGGTCTCGGCTTTGAACTCTCGACTAACCAATCAACGCCGGCACCGAAGACCCAGGTCTCAAAAGACGAGTTGTGCAACTAAGGGCGTGGGCAGAAAAGATATCATTGAGCTACGGAGGAAGGCTTCTAACCGAGGGATTGAGTAGGGGTATTTGTACTCCTACATTCCCCTAGTTGCATAGGAATTTTGGTATAATTATAAGGGGGGGGCCGGGAATGCCTTGCGACATTGAATTTCACCCTTGAAATCTCGGCACCCCTCATTCCGGGCCCCTTCCAACAATAGGAGCTCTCTTCATTTCCCCCTTCTCCTTCTTTTCTTCTCTTCTTCCGTAGCTTCAGGATACTCGTTGTAATCGCCCAGCTCGTTGTCAATATACTCAGTTGGAACCGTTACAAAAATGCCTCGACCAGTTATTAATATTTCCCACCTTCGTCAGGAGATTACAATCCTATACGAGGACGATTTAACAATCCAGTCTATTATCGAGTCTCTTTCGTCTGACTATGGCATTGACATTGGTCGCTCAACGCTCTACCGAAACCTCAAGGAATGGGGGCTCTCTCGTCAAGTTAAAACAACAACATCACCAGCTCTACGTGACCGTATCAAGCAGATGTTCTTCCAAGATTGCTTAAAGGATAGCCTTATCCTCCGTCGCCTGCAAGACGAAGGTTATACTATCAGTATAGCCGGCCTACGGAAGATTCGAAAAGAACACGGCATGTTTAGACGACAAGACCCTGAACAGCTACAAATCGCCAAAGATCGTGCCCGATCATTTTTTGAGGAGCAATCACGGATATCTACGGTGATCCAGAACTATGGTCGTGGTTATCTTTATACGTACATGCGCCAGCAGCATCATACGATCAGCCGCGATGCTCTCTATTCTACGTATAGGGACTTTGCCCCCGAGTCTGTTACTGAGCGATGGGGAAAGGCACGATACCATCGCCGGGATTTTAAAGTCGCGGGCCCAGACTGGGTTTGGTCTATTGACGGGTATGATAAGCTGAAGCAATGGGGTTTCGAGATCTATGCCGGGATCGATGCCTATTCTCGGTATATCACCTGGTTTTACTGCGGGTTTTCTGCTAGTACGAGCTGGAACGTGGCCGTTCAGTATCTTAATGTCTTGACCCAGCGTGGGATGATGCCAAAAGCCTTAAGGTCAGACCATGGAGGCGAAACCTCTTTAATCTGCGGCATCCACTTCTATCTCTCCGGGATTCGGAAGAAGAAGGTCGAGTCACAGCTTATCCCTATCGAATTTCGCGATTGTTGGTACTTTGGGAGGAGTGTTCATAATACGCGGATCGAGAGCTGGTGGCACCGGCTTTATCAAGCTAGATGTGGCTCTTGGAGAGTAAGCTTTATTATTACTATCTTGATATATCTTGGTCGCTGATAATACCTCTTGATTAGATATACTTCCAATGGCTTACCGAACATGGCCTTTTCGATGGTGGTTCTCTTGCTGATCGAGTCGCTATCCTCTATATCTTCATGAACCCAATCCGACGCGATTTGATCTCGTTCGTACATATGTGGAATAGCCATTCTATTCGGCGGCAATCTGGTCGGCCCCATGTCAGGGGCGGTCAGCCAACAGTACTGTACCACGATCTGGATTCAACAGATGCCCGGAATTTCGCGGAAGAGATCCCGCCCGATCGACTCCAAACCTGCCTTGATCTCTTCCGAGACGACATATCGAGGCTTGACGACTTCTTACCAGAGAATACTATGTCGATCTGTTCTGGTATTATCAGTAATACTATTGGCGTGGTGCCAGAGACTCCATCCAATGCGGAGTATCCCTGGATGGATGAGTATATTCTCTTAAGGTCGAAGCTCCGAGAATATATCCAAGGCAAGTTAACGCCAGCTGTCGAGTTACTAGAGCGCCCGCAAAATGGCCGGGAGCGACTGGCACAAGTGTTGGAGACTCGGGGCTTAGATATAGATGTATTAGAGGACTTGATGGCACAGGGTAGTATAGATAGTGGAGAGGAATAAAGAGAGTAGTCTCGCTCGATAGTAAATATCTAGCCTCTTACGGATCAGGGCTTCTGCGAATCTGCGTACGCTGGCGTGTTACCATAGTAAACTCAGGTACCTTTGCACCCTCTGCGGAAGTCTGTGCCTTAATCGTATCCTCCGTCTTACTAACCCCAACATTATCTCCCGAACCCTCTCCAATTAAATCCTCGATACGAAAGCCGGGGTCGTCTTGCACGAATATCTCTTCCTCCGCGAAATCCTCCTCAAACTTAAACGAGGGCTCTTGCTTTATATCAAACGCAACCTTGATGTCCTCCGACTGACCAGGCTGCATACTTAACGTTCGCTTTCGCTTGGCGGTAGTTCTCTTTGCCTTCGACTGCGATGGCTTAGGCTGTTTGGTTGGCGACGACGATAGGGCGTGAGTAGTCTTGCCCCTAGCCGTACGAGTAGAAGCTGGAGTGAACGGATCCTCGCTATCGCTTGTAACCTCGTACGAGTATAGAAAGAAGAGGGTAAACTTGAACGGCGAGGCGATCTTGGTATGTGTCGCGTGTAAAAATTCGATTAGTGAGGTCGTGTTATAGATCTCGTGCGGGAAGGAGGCGATGCTCGATGGTGTGTTCGATTGACAGCTTGAGATCAGTTCCCAGTCGAGTCGAACGAAATTGCCGTCGGTCGTAGCTAATCGAACAAGGCTGTTCACGAAGTCGGCATGACTCTCGTATCGTCGGGCAGGATCGGTAACGAAACAATGTGTAACCTTATAGGCGAGATATGGACTGCCCGCCTGATATTTCTTTGACTGCAGTAACCCCTGTGATATGTCCTTATAACCCCCAGTATAAAAGAATATAGTGAGATCGAATGGCTGTGACTTGGGCAGTTTCCGTGTTGCTTGGGCATGCTGGTTGCGGCTCTGATTCCCCTCGTTAATTGCCGTTGTTAGTTGATCGGATGGTAGTCGAGGTCGTGCGGTCGGGATAGCCATAGACGAAGTCGGGGCATGCTGGGACGTGTCCGATAGGACATTACGAGATGGGGGTTGGCTCTCATCTGTAAGATCGATCGTGTCGACGACGGTTCGAGGCTGTGAAGATCTTTGTGCTTGAAGGGGGGGAAGGTCATCTCCGCAATACATACAAACCCGCCATTGCGGATTTGTTCGACGGAGAATAGAATGAAGATAATTCGTACGCGGGCAAGAATCAGAAGGCATCATTAATAAAGTGTAAAGTAGTAATTACAAAAATCTGCGTACGCAAATTCTTACAGCTTAAATAATCTGCGTACGCATTTGATTTGTCATTCACCGATAAGCGCTTGATGTCGCATATCACCACTAGGTTCGTGCGACTGGAAATGAAACGCGGCCCGTACTTTGGGGTCGTGTATCCGGTTTCACATCCGGCTTGTCGCATCAAGGATTCCAATCCTAACGACATGAGCTGAAATGACTGTGCCCGAACACATGGCTGTTCAATTTCTTTTGTTCTTTAGATAAATTCTCATCAATCGACTGGTGCCATCAATGATCCCTATGGAACCAATTGTCTGACTAGATCATTCTCGTCTGGCGATGCGTAATTTTCCTCCTTAGCCGCTGCTCGCTGTAGTAATTCCTCTCCTAGAGCGCGCCATTGCATTGGCGTAATTGTACTAATAATATCCTCTGACTCCTGCCTCTTGTTGCGGCGTTGGCTTTTGGTACGCCCTAGACTCTTGGTCAGCGTCTTGTGTACGGAGTATACCCAGAGAAATAGTAGCTACTTACGATGGAACGAACAGGTAATCCCGCGCGACGAGTATGCGCAATTGGCGCATGCGCCAGTAGCGATACTACTCTCAGTGTAGCATCCCTGGAAGATCCCATTTCCTCTGGCACAGTGATGACAGGGGGTATCCCGCTTTATCCCGTAGATAAAGA
Organism: Ilyonectria sp. MPI-CAGE-AT-0026; assembly: GCA_020744155.1. Lineage (NCBI taxonomy): Eukaryota > Fungi > Ascomycota > Sordariomycetes > Hypocreales > Nectriaceae > Ilyonectria > Ilyonectria sp. MPI-CAGE-AT-0026. Next base: position 125,135 of record JAGPNQ010000033.1, read on the forward strand.
TCAAGATGGCATCGATATTTTGCGTACGGGTCAGATCAAGCTTGGGAATAGATGACCGGCCTTGTCTTGACCTAGTATTCAGCTGTAAGGGTCGGGGAGGGCGATATGGCTCTTGGAACTTCGAGACTTTATGAGGTCGTATTAGTTGCGCCTTGGTTAGAGCCCAGGATGTCAATTCGAGAGGATCCGTAGGCTGAGGAGCCGTAGTCGGGATAGAGGGGAGGGATGAGCTGGATATTGTTGATGACATGGCTGATGTACTGGTTAATTGGGGATTTGGTTTCGAAGCGGGTCTTACGAAGCGGAATTCCTTTATTATGAGACCATCGAGGTTGGGACTTCATAATATGAATAGGAAAACGTTAAAATGGGATTATTCGATATTTGTGGATACGGTAGGGTACCCCTATTGAGGGGTTTTGAGTTATGGGACACTTTGCGTTACAGTCAACCGTAGTTGCCCCACCCCCGACGGCTGCCCCACCCCGGCAAACCCGGGTCCAATGCATGTAAAGTTTACCTGATGGGGAAAACTCTATTTGGCTGCTGCGGCAGGATTAGTCACAACGTGAATCTAACTGAGATAGTTTCGCATGTCCCTAAGTGGGTCCGGCTCCCCCGCACCCCCTAAGGCGGCGCTGGCCTGGCCGTTTCCACTTCCACCACCATTACCAATACCAAGCAGCCACTTGTATGATACAAGACTGGATCGCCGTAAGGGAGGATTTAAAACTGTCCCGAGAAGTACCAGAAGACAGATAAGGACGGAGCAATTCGACACCGAACCCATCCCGTGCTGAACGAAATCCTGCGATTTGACCCGCCTCTGTTGTCCTGTGCTAACACGATCAACCGCCGAGTTTCTATCAAGATATCGGTAACCCACCGAGACTCAACTTCCTGGTTACTCGATCTCTAGCGCGAATTCCTGGACGGCGCCCCGTCTTTTACACCACTTCTTCTCTCTCTTCCTAACACGATCGAGGACCTAGAGAGGGGACAGGCGGCCCGATCATGTTAGCATAGATAATCGAGGATAGGGAAACTGGGGGCATATACAGACAAACCGCGCTAGAGATTATCCACATTTCTTGAGATAATACGGTATTAAGTGGTGCTATCTCCCCGTGCTTTGGAAGCACACGTATGATATCAAACTCCCGGTTATGACGTTCGGTCCCGATTATCATCTTTTGGTGATTACCAATCATCACTCCGCAGCGGCACATCAGCGGCACAACAATTGCACCGACTTGGTAGCTGCAGAATCCCGAACTTGCCGACTCTGGTATTTCTGATACTAGGCGTGGATATTGATTTCCTATTAAGACATTGATTTTTGAGGAATCAAGGCAGTCCTTGCATCAGTCTCCATCCCACTTTCCGTTCCATACATAGAATCCAAACTCTACAACACCAAGATGACTAAGAAGATCATTACCATTGTGGGCGTGACAGGCAATCAAGTGAGGAACCCCTGCGAACACAACTTGCAAGAAGGTGGCTAATTTTAAAGGGCGCCTCTGTTGCTGATGCCTTCATCGAAGAGGGAGGCTGGCATATCCGCGGCATCACCCGTGATCCTTCCAAGCCGTCAAGCCAGGCCTGGGCCGACAAGGGCGTCGAGCTCGTCAAGGCCGACGTGAACGACGCTGCCTCGCTCAAAACGGCCTTTGCCGGATCGACTGTCATTTTTGGCGTCACCGACTTCTGGGGAAACGTCGGCGATCCCACGGCACAGGCACTCGCCGCATCGACTGGCCGCCCTATCAACGCCATCGCTTATGATACCGAGGTCCAGCAAGGCCGCAACATCGTCGACGCTGCGAATGCTACGGTGGAAACGCTGGACCGCTTCGTGCTCTCGACGCTGTCGCCCACCAAGAAATGGAGCAAGGGCAAGTATACTCACAACCTTCACTTCGACGGCAAGTGGGAGGCGGTTGAGTATCTTAAGGCCACCTACCCAGACCTTAACAAGAAGACTTCGTATCTGCAAGTTGGGCTCTATATGACCAACTGGAAGGCCAGCCCCTTAGCTACGCCAACAAAGGTATGTTTGTGAAAATTCAGGACTCGCGTGTCTCTTCATGTCTACCCAAGTTAAGGTTGAGGTTGACCTAAAAGAAGCAACCTGACGGCACCTTTTTGCTGAGAATTGCCACCGACGGTGACGCCCCAGTTCCCATGGTCGAGGCACGCCGCGACACAGGTACGTATCTCACCCCGCGTATAGTCCAAGTGCAGTGGCTAACACTAGATGCGCGCCAGGCAAATTTGTCAAGGCTCTTGTGCATGTCGAGCCAGGCAAGAATCTGCTCGGATTTGGCTCCCTGATCAGCTGGAACGAGTTCGCTGCTGTGTGGGGAAAGATCCACGGCGTCACCTGCCGTTTTGAGCGCCTTGATCGCAAAGTTCTTGAAGAAGCTATTCCTGGAGGAATTGGCGAGGAGGTCGCTGATATGTTTGAGTATATTGGCGATTTTGGCTATGACGGAAGTGATCCTAGTGTTGTGCATCATACAGATGTAAGTGTTTCTTTGCTCAACTTATGGTTATATCTAACATCTGAAATAGCTTGGCGTGGAAGTTCCAGTGTATACTGTTGAGGAGTACATTAAGGGAGAAGTGTGGCCTGGAGTTTAGCTGCTGAAATTGTTATAGAGGTAGGACTTACAACTCGCTACTTAAGTTAAGTGCCCTAGTAATGGACCAATCCACCTTTTGACCACTCCCACTTACATAGTGAGTGGTGAGCGGGGACAAGAGACACTAGAAACACACAACCCACCCAGAAGGCAGCTTTGGTGATGACTGAAGGAGTGATGTGTCTGCCATAGCAGAAGGGGGTCGGGACCAAAGGCAGGAAAAATAGATCAAATGAATAGGACCAATGACTACTGCATTCAGTACCATTTGATCAAACGGTTCACTAAAAGAGACTGAAGAAATGGGCTAGAAAGACTGTAAATTGAGCCGAAGACTGATCATGACTGAGGGTGTAGCCAGACAGCTATCCTCGTGATGATCTTGAAAGAGGGATGCTTCTTGCTTGCTTCTATCTACACATCCAAAGCTCTTTTATGGTCCCAATGGGTTAGGCCACTAGTCCCTGTGCAGTGCAGCCTTTCCTGTTGGAGGAAGCTGCAGCAGTCTTAGCCCTAGCTGCGGCAAGGATCTGATCAAATGACCAACATCCCCAAAGACAGTAAATCTGTCGGAAAGCTAGCGTGGCACTCAGATGACTTGATCGTGTGTATTCTCTGTGTTCCCCCAGTTGCCCCTATTGTGATCGCTTGAGTGTATGTCTGTCGACTAAAAGTGGGGTCCTGAGGTATCTGCCCCAATAGGCGGTCTCGACCCTGGAGGTTACCACGTGACCACCCGATCGGATGCTTTGTACATGATCCAATCTAACAAAATCCCCTACTCAATACTTTCTCTTTATAATTCTTAAATACTTTCTCTCTTTATTGTCACGGGCCAGGGCCCATATCCTTGCGGCTGTGCCGCAAGACGTACTTGGCTCGTGCGCGCCAGGGATGGGAAATCGTTCCACAGCTCAGGGGCACTTAGGAACTTCTTTCTTTCTTCTTCATCTTTGATGTAAATAGCATCCTGGACTAGATAGCTGGAATACAGTTACTAGAGGCCTGTGAGGGAACCATCATGTGACTTTCATACTTTATGAATAGTCTCATTTTATATTGTGTAAATAGCTTAAGTCAGAGTTTTCCTTACGAATCTCCTTCTCTCCTTGTAAACAATCATTTTACCCAAGTAGCACTCGACCTCGTTCGTGCTCTTGTCCCGTCACAAGGCCGTTCACAGTAAATTCAAGTGGTGCACTCGCTTGTCTGGTGCACTCGCTTATCATATACGTTATACGTTAATAATTAGAATAATAAAAATAACTTTCTATTAAGTGCACTTAGTATTACCATATAATCTAATTAAAATAAAAATCTTTAAGAATCAAATATAAATCCACATTTATAAGTATAAGTAAGTGTGAACGGCCTCTAGTAACTGGATTCCAGCTATCTAGTCCAGGATGCTATTTACATCAAAGATGAAGAAGAAAGAAAGAAGTTCCCAAGTGCCCCTGAGCTGTGGAACGATTTCTCATCCCTGGCGCGCACGAGCCTAGTACGTCTTGCGGCACAGCCGCAAGGATATGGGCCCTGGCCCGTGACAGTAAGCTAGCAAGTACTTATATCTATCAAATAGCAGGAGCACATACATTCTAGACGAAAATATAGTTATTCCTCTGAGGCACTCCTCATTTCTATAGCAGAATGGCAGAAGCTGGAGTCAGAGCTCCTATGTTCATAGCAGGCTCGGCATTGTGACATAAACTGTTAGATTGGATCTGTTAGATTGGACCATACACCAGGCATCAGACCGGGTGGGTCATGTGATCAGTTGCCTAGTATTTTGCCACAAGGCTTAAGAATCAGCTTCTAGCTGATTCTATACAGCACAGAACGAGGTATATAAAGCTTGCTCTGATACCTCAGAACAAGAAAAAAAAAGATATACATATATATAATACACAAGATTGACATCATCAGAGTGCCACGCTAGTTTTCCGACAGGTCCTGAAGTGTTACAGCTTGGTTCACCGAACAGCGATAGGGGCCCTATAGTGCAGTAATGTGCCCGGATGATCGCCATCACAGCGATTATTGACCAATCTTTTGCCCCCTGGTATAGCGGTCTAGCACAACTGTTACATGAAGCTGGTCCTGAAGCTGATCTTGAGGCTAGTCTTAAGGCTGGTCTCGAGGTTGGTCTTGAAGCTCGTCCTGAGTTGATTTAGGTCGGCCTAGCTTGTGATTGTGTTGAGAAAACCGGGTTTCTATACGGTGTTTAAGAAGCCAATATTCGTACCATACTTCCTTTGCCAGTACTGAGAATTGGCAACCAGGGCGGAATTGATTGCATGAGTATGTAACTGTACGCCGACCAGAATTGCCAACAGCTGACCGTCTGATAATAAATCTGAATCCTCGAATTGCTGCTAATATACTGATATCTATAAATAAATCTTCTTGCGACTTATAGAGGCCAAAAGGAGGAGGGTTATTATGAAAAGAAGGTGCTGGATTGGAATCCATTGTGTTGTGATCGTTGAGATGGAGGACTTACAGGGCAGTCAGCGGAAAGAAGGAAAATTCTAGTGGTGTTGCTGACCCACGTCCATAAGCCAATCATAGTAGGTGACACTGACTAAGCAGGGGGGATGCGCGGGGAGCCAATAGGTGCGCACCCGGGTGCGCAGGTAAGTGTCACGTGTTGCGCACCCGGTGCGTGTGTAAGGAAGTTATGTAAGCCCAACCTCCATGTATGCCAGCCAGGCGCAAGTTTCGCCCGAATTGTCTCTAATCTCGAGATGACGAACTACTATGCAGATTCATTTTCACGGTGCCACAATTGGAATATAAGCAATGTGTACATCAATAACAATCTAAGCAGTAACTACGATGCAGTCTTCAGCCTGGTTATCGTTCGAGTACAGAGCTTGTTGGTCGATCATGTCCTGCTCAACGCTCTTCCAAATCTCCTTCATGCCTCTTCGCCTGTTCGCCAGAGGGTTGTCGCCCATCTCCTGGGCGACTTGCCTCTCCACACGTTCATCTTCTGCCTTGGTCCAGTCCAAGTACGCCATCATCTCCTCCTTAGTCCACTCCCGGCCAGGTTTCGTTAATGTGCATCGCTTACCCATCTGCTTATAATCCAAACACCAGCTGTAACTTGTCTCGTTGTAGCGTTGGGGGAGGCCCATTGCCTTTCGATATTGCTGGTTAGTCTTCAAGCTACCTCGAGGCAGCTTGTTATACCATGCCGTCCGTGCTGCAACATATCGATGATATACAGCACAAGGGTCATCATAGCGTATGTCTGGTTTAGGTGATGGCACTGATGGCGGCACATCTGGTGATGGAGGTATATCCGCCGATGAGGATGGCAGTGATATTACATCTGGCGGAGACGGTATCATCTCTTGATCAGATAGTGCCGCTGGCGGCGCTACCTGCTGCTGCGGCAAAATTGAGGATAAGGATGGATCGGGGACTGGCAGTGGAGCTGAAATTGGTGTAGTCGATGGCGGCAGCGTATTTGGAGGTGCTGTAGAAGTTGAGGAAGATATAAGATGCGCATATCGCAATGGGCATGCCTTTGAGCTCATCGTGTGGCCCTGTGTATGACATCTTGAGCATGTGGGGCTGGCTCTCGTCTGTATCTGTGATGCTTGCTCGACGATCTCAAATGCACATGGCTCGCGCTGAGTGCTAGTCTTCGGCAATGTTGACCTAGCTGCCACCTGATCGGATTGACGGCGGGGCTCTATGAGCAATTGAGGATTGCCTTCTCGTTGAAGATGCCAATGCGTATGGAAGTGGTGTAGCTGAAGCGGCTGCTCTTGTCGTAGAAGAGGCTCGATTGTGTGAGCGCAAGGGAGCCCAAGTGTTGCTGAGAAGACTCCTGTGCAGGCAGGGAGCCTGTCCTGTTGGAGCCGCTTCCTCTGCGCCTCAACCTTCCGCAATGCCTCGTGAGATACCCAGCCTCGTACGATGCTGTATAGACTCCCTGAGAGTTCTATGGGCGTCCGGATTTGCTGCTTCGCTTGGTTTGCTCGGAGCTCAGCTACTTGGTTAAGTATCGCCAGCTTGATAGCCCTCCAGGCCTCAAAGAGATCCAGCTGGGAAGTATCAAGGTACATTTTGATGAGCCGATGAATACCCTCGCCTCGAGATGTAACCACATTCTCAAAGTGAAGATACTGATCAACCCAAGCTTTGACGAGCTTCGTTTTGTAGAGGTCAAGCCATGTTTCGATGATGTAGGCGACCTCCCGGGCGTGGGCCGAAGCATAGCGCTCTTTGAGCTGTTGAAGCCTGTCTTCAAATGTCTCCTCGTTTGCCGATGCCACGAGCTCATGCCATTTCCCGTAAAAGTCCTTCCACTCTTGGTGGCCTTGAGGCTCTTGAGCCGCATCGTTATGGCGCATAAAGCTTGGCTGGCAGTAACGCAGGACTGCCTTGTTGGCATGCCAAAGGCATAGAAGCGATACTGCAGCCGGGAAGCAATCAGCGCTCGCAATAGTCCAGACCATTTGGACTATTAGTCCAGACTGCAATCCAAGATCAATAATCAATCCACGACGGGCGTTCGTGGATTGACGACTAGGATGATGCGTCCCTTGAAACGAGCCGTGTTGATCTGGATCGCACCAGTAAATTGATCAGAAATATCCAAAACAAAATGGTTGGCACAGCAACAATCATGGGTACCCTGGTTTTGTAACACCATGCCAACAACCTAGCGCACTTAGCGTCCACACCGGGCGTCCGTATTCCCTGCCCTGATTTGCAGTCTGGACTAATAGTCCAAATGGTCTGGACTATTGCGAGCGCTGGAAGCAATGAGATGCCGCATTCATGCAGGCGAGACAGCGGTCTGTAAGGATCACAGATGGCAGCCTTGCGCTACAGGCTTTGTACATTGAACGTAGCCGATCTAACGCCCAGATGTAGTCCTTCTCCTCCTCGCCGCTGAGGAAGGCGAAGGCAATGCAGAATGAGCGTTGACAGGCGTCAACACCGACAATATCGAGAAGAGGCATCTTATACTTGTTTGTCTTGTATGTGCAGTCCAATATAAGTATATCCGGGTATGACTTGAGGTATGCTAGCGACTCTGGGTGGGCAAACAACACAGCTGTAACCCGACCATCCTCGTCGAAGCGTATTCGACTCCAGAAACCCTCTGCCTCAAGCTCATTAGCAAGAGCTTGTATTGTGCTTTGACCCTTTTGCTGGTCTCGTTTGCCTTGCGCAATGCAGTTTTAGATGTCTTGCTGGGTAGCATGAGACTCTGTGTTCTGACGTAGGTAGGATCTGATCTCTTTTGGCGCTACTCCAGCGTTCGCAAGGTTGTTGATAGTTGACCTATCTGCATGGGATAGTTGACGATGGACTGGATGTGCAGACATGTTTGTGCTTGGCTCGTGGTTGTGATGGGCGAACTCGCTGCCAGGACGGTGCGTAAGGCGCCACGTTGTCTTATCCAAGGCCTCCTTTGCAAGGATTGAGAATTGACACCCTGTACGCCGTGTTGTAGTTGACCGTTGCCGTGCATCCGAGGCCTTGGGAGGTGCTCCTCCACGGTCACAGCTGAAGAAAACAATTCGTCTGCCACTTTCTGTTTTCTTCGACTTCCCAGTGACAAACGCATAGCCCCTGGGAGCTGCCCATGCATTGATCGCAGCGTGTAGGGCTTCCCGAGAGCCATACTCGCGTTCGGGAGGCAGGCAGTCGTCAGAAAATTGACGAGTAGCTGTAACTGGATTCATTCTGGGAGAGAGGATTTGAGAAGATTGCTGCGCGGCGAAGTGAGGCTCTTCATCAACGGAAAAGGGGTAGCTACAAGCGATGCGCCTGGCTGGCATACATGGAGGTTGGGCTTACATAACTTCCTTACACACGCACCGGGTGCGCAACACGTGACACTTACCTGCGCACCCGGGTGCGCACCTATTGGCTCCCGTGTGCTTCAAGTAAAATCTGTGGGATGGAGTACCCCGCACCTTAGACATTAATCAATTAACACACTACGGAGGTCCATTTCAAAAGTCATGTCCCGGGCCTAAGCCACACTTTTTTAAACAGCCAATCAGAATGGGCATAGTACATAAGGTACTTTACATCATTTACCTCCTCTATAGGATCGAGATCTATAGCGCATAAACACTGCTAGCAGATGGCAGCGGCCGCTCTTAGCTTCTGAAGACCTCTGGAAATACAGGGAGCTACAGTGAAGCTAAGGAACAAGCACCCTAAAGGGCATGTACTGCTAAGTAGCTGACAGGGATACGAGGGTGTGGCGTCGTTAGCGTGGGACACGACTTTTGAAATGGACCTCCGTACTGCTGCTGCTTATTATATTCACTTTAATCCTTTTAGCACGCTGAGTGCGACACTTGTCCAGAACGCCAAAAACAGAACGCCCTGCAGACAATGTATCTAGTTTACAAACTCAGCAAACACCCAATACCTTGCTCGGTAGAGCGGGATACTCGCCGCTAGCTGGTTTGCCTTGCCTACTTCGCCAAATCTGCGATGCGGTCATGTGCCTCGCGCATCGATCATTCATGTTGTGGAATGTCACCAACGGCGTCACTACGATCGTCAATCCATTCGGTGAACAAAATGCCAGTAACATGAACGACAAGCTTTTGCCGCCTCCCGTTCCCATCAGTTGCACAATCGGCCCCTCTCCCCGAATGATTGCCCGGATTGCCTTCTCCTGATTCCCCCGAAACTCGGCCTCCGGTCCAATCATCTGCTTCAGCTGTCCCACCACGTCGACCTGCCGTAGCCGCTTGAATCGGCGGAATCGCGTCTCTTCCCGCACGTCGTCGTAAAGCTCTCGCCGTCTCTTTGACCCGGTGCTCGACCCAGCCCCCTTGCCGGTCTTCCGCTCCAAAGCCCAAAAACCGGTGCCATCGGCGGCTGATGATCCGGTATTTCTCCCGTCGTGCGGCTGTCTCAAACAACCCTACTCAGTAATGCACGATGGAAGTGCGCCGCATTTCTGGAAACGAAATGAGGGGTAGAGATCTAAGGGCTGTGATTGGTGCAGAAGTGGAAATGCGGCGCACTTCCATCGTGCATTACTGAGTAGGCTTCTAAGGCCTGCTGGATACTTGCCTCCACTCCCTGTGCATCGGCCCTCAAAGCATCAAGATCTTGGCCTCTTGCAACCTCAAAGTATTCGCTGCGGGGACCCTTGGCGAAGAACTGTTGATAGAAGACTCCACTTCTCCACGGCGCACTTGCCTGCTCCTCCTCGGCCTGAGCTGCTGATCGGCGGCCAGCCTTGAGCTTCTGATCCCATTTGTGAACCTCTTTGAGATGATGTCGGTTTCTTTTCAACACAGGGCCTACAAAACGGCAGCTTGGCGTAAAGGTGCATCGAAACCCCCCAGTCTTCGGCTTTCCAAGTGCTTCAATTGGCATACTGTCGTCGGGCAGGAACGGGATATCCCTGATTCCATCTTGTTCATGGATGATGTCGAGTGTAGCTGCCCACTGCTGTACCGGCTTGATCTGAGCCTTGAGTAGCTTGTGGGGTAGTGCCCGGAGATGTGATTCAATCCTGCACCCAATGATGATTGTCTCACAAGAGCGGCAACCAAGAACCCGGAGGTCTGGTAAATGAGTAAAGTATTCCATTGATAAACTGATTTTATTCAGGATCTAAACGCACCATGCCCAGCAGAGCATCGAATACTTCTTTACGCTCCTTTTACACTTCTCCTGAATCTCTCGTTGCTTTGTTCAGTTAATGAACACGGATACAACTACTGCAGCCACTGCATCTTGTACTGCGCTCTGATTTGTTGGTCTGTGCATGCCACCCCTGTCACCCGACGAACATCAAAACTCAGGGTTACAGTAAGATGTAATACAGCTCCACGAATACTACAGATTAAGAGAAAATAAATATGTAATTGGAATTGCATACGTGAGGTTAGTATCCTTACCAAGTTTCAGATCTACTGGATCTCTGGTGGTTAGGAAACAGCTAATTGCCACCTGCTCTATGAGTTAATTGACAGTTGCCCCATGTCATGCTAGCGCGTTTCGGTTTCCCACCTAAATTTAATTGACATCTACTAGATGTCGCAGCACATAGTCTCAGGGTAGTCTTCTGGGTCATCCTCCGACGCCTCTCCTGGCTGAGCTGGAGCTGGAGCTGATGAGAATAGATCCGTGATACGCCGTAAGAGGGCTAGCGACACTCGGTCCTCCGCCCGGATGCCATAGGTAAATTGGTGCTGTGTCAGTTCGAGCGCCGACCGCACCGCATCGTCATCTTCCGTTTCATCCTGATCGACTGCGGGAAGGTTACGGTGGATGCGGAGCTTGCTGAGCCTGTATGCGCATTGCACCCGGGACTGGTGCGCATGCGCTCCCCGCGTGGAGTTGCGCTGGTCGAGGAGATACGACGGGTCCAGGGCCATGCTCTCGGTATGGCGGTTCTGGAAAGGGTACTGCTTAGCGGCATCGAATGGGACCTTGACGAGGTTATAGAACTGGCTGTAGACGAGTCCTTTCTGAAGCTCCCAGCTTCCTGACCCGGGAGTGATCGTCATATCTCTAGCATCGCGGAGCGTTACGAATGGGTAGGTGGTCCGGCGAATGGGTGGGCTACGGCGCTTACCCGACTCACCCCGATCGGCGCCCTCTTCCCGCCCATTGAGACGATTCTGAAGCTGACTCCACTGTAGCCGACGACGCCAGAGTCTGTCCAGACAGCATCGGCGCCATAGCAACACACGCCCACGCGGCCCCGTCTCGGCGGGCGTCAGCTGGCGCCCGATGTCGATGTACGTCGCCTGTGGGTCAATGTAGGTTTCGTCGACTGCGGAGTCCCAGTGACGCCGCCACTCTTCGAGCGTTGACTCGAGAGTAGGCCGCATCCATGTCAGCTTGGTGTTCTTGGCAGCCATGTAGAGCCGCAGGCCAGCGTACTCAGGGAAGGGAGCAGCCCTTGCCTGGACTTCTTCCCAGAGAGCGGCAAGATATCGAGACTGCAGTGTAACGTAAAAGTGCTTACGGTGTGGTCCGATGTCGTGTTTGGCGGGATAATTTCACAGACCACGTCGTATAGCACGCCTCAACCTCTTAGGTGGACTCCAATCGCTGCTTGAGTCGACGATATCACTATCACTTGAGGTGTCGGTCGTGGCCGTGGCGGAGTCGATGAAATCGTCGTTTGATGTCAATTGACGGTCCAGATCCAGGTTCAGAGTCCGGGCTGCACTGACCTCAAGGACAGCACCCGGATCCACCATCGACGTGGATGCTGGCAATGGCGATCCGGTGTTCATTGTATCTCCTTGGGACCCGGGTTCCGACTGTGAAGATATGATGAGGTCGCCGAACAACTGGTCAAGCTCCTCAAGCGTGCGTCCTCTGATGCGATTCACTAAACGGAGGACCGGCGGATGACCTCGCTCGACTAGCGGATAAATGAAACCGCTGCGACTCCCGGGCTTCACTGCGCGACCAATTTTGAAAGAGTTTATGAATATTGTACTGCCAGTGCATTGCAGAAGGCTCTCTGGTGTCCAGTGAAAACGAGGGTCAGAGGGATCGCAATCTGGTGTCCAGCCAGACGATCCAAATCGCTCGGCGGCAGCGGCGTTAAATGCATTTTGCAAGCTACCACGCGTTGTAATACAGTGATCCTCGTCTTCCATAGGGCATTTTAGGACTGCCGGATGGCGGTGACGTCGGAGCTGCCTATGTTCTGATGGGACATGTATGAGTGAGACCCAGGTAAGCCGCCGCTTGAGGTTCTTGTTTTGACTTTCCTTCGTCGTTGAGATGAGTTCAGTGTTTGAAGGCCAAGGAAGGATCCAATGCGTAAGAAGGAGGAGATGACCAAGCTTCACGAACCAGCCGCACGCCTCTGCATGACCTAACACATCACTGATTATCTCGATGCTACGTCTGACAGCGATGCGGTAAGGTATCGACCGTAGACCTTTCCGCTGTTCCAAGTGGCCATCGCGGAGGTCGAACCCGAGAAGTTCGCAGACGAGGTCCCACACGTGAGGAAAGCGGATTCTGTTGCCTGTCAGGAAATGGGGTCGGGTATGACTGATGTTACGACGACGCTCATGGAAAAACCTCTGGAGGGTATCATAGCAATATGGCGGAGGCTGAGACGCAGGAAATTGAGCAGCCGCCTCATCGGTGAGGTCGGATCCGCTCTTCCAGTGAAGACTTTTCCTCGCGGCCAGCCACACGTCACACTGGAAAAGTTCGATGACAGTGCTGTACAAATACTCAAGCCAGACGCATCGATTCTTTGGCAACTGTCGTACGGAATAGTGGTGGGCCCATTGCTGCGCTTGCCACATCCGCGTATGGACATCGCGGATGTCCCGGATTATCTTCCACTGACGACCATATTCACCCAGCAGGATGTTGTTGCCCACCATCAGTCGTTCGCCAACATCGTTCTTGAAGCGCCAATTATCCCAGTCAAACTTCCCCGGGAGCCACCAGCCTAGCCCGTACCATACCCCACCACCCTTTCGCTAACACCACCCTTTCGCTAACCAAAAATAGCCACGCGCCATATAAAACTCAACTATTTCACTTATACGGAATTTGACCAAAATAGAAGTTATTCGCAAGCGGTCACTTCTTATAGATAGAGAATTGAATGGAGTTTATTTTTATAGTCTCGTGCATCTGCATGGGGCACGTGATATATGCAGATCCCTGTACTGCAAAGTCACCAAATCAAGCATTGAATTCCTCACCGCTCCTTTCCACTTCTTTTCATGTCAGTTTTTCACAACGCAATAAAAATGCCTTCATCACGGCCTCGCTGGAAATATACAGAAGACGACATGGCTGAGGCTATATTGGATATCACGGATAACGGCCTTTCGCAGTTCCAATCAGCTCAGAAGTGGGGAGTGCCACAAAGGACTCTTTCCGACAGACTTAGTGGTCAGTTGGCCGTGAACGAACAAATTCAGCCTGGACAACGTCTATCTAAGCATCAGGAAGACAAATTAGCCTTTTGGATTCTTCGTCAAGAGGCTTTGGGATATGCTCCATCTCACAGTCAAATTCGCGCCTGCGTCTTCGCCATGTTGAAACAACAAAACGAACAACCAACATTAGGACGCAATTGGGTAGCCAGATTCATTCAACGCCGTTCCGAGCTTAAGACTAAGATTGGGAGACGTCAAGAAGCTAATAGATTCGACTCTTTCACGCCCAAGGCGGTCCATTGGTTCTTTGATATCAGGGAGAAGGAGTATGGGTGGATTAAGCCTGAGAACACTGTTAACGTTGATGAAGGCGGTATTATGATCGGTTTTGGCAAGCCTCTACCTCTCTATTCCCTCTCTATTCGAAATCTAATTAACCAAACTTCTCTTGCTAGGCCTGGATAGTCTGGTGGTTGGAAGTACAGACCCAAAGCGGAAGGCTCTCCTCAAAGGACCACAGACGCGAAGTTGGACTTCGTTTATTGAGGCCATTACCGCTGACGGCCGTATTTTGACTCCTGGAATTATATTCAAAGGAAAGGAACTCCAACAGCAGTGGTTCCTTAAGGAATTCAAGAAGATAGCTGATTGGCATTATATAACTTCACCTAACGGGTGGACAGATAACCACATTGGTGTTGAGTGGCTTGAAAGAGTCTATTTGCCTCAAACTAAGCCTGCTGATGAGTCAGATGCTAGATTAATCATTCTAGACGGCCATTGGAGTCATGCAACGGTACGTTCTTTGTTTATTTAGTCGGGGATTACTACTAACCGGGAGAAGGATGAATGGATGGCTACGTGCTTTTTGAACAACGTTTATTGTTGCTACCTTCCAGCACACTGCTCTCACGGCCTCCAGCCATTAGATAATGGAGTATTTAATGCCTCCAAGGCTGCATATCGACGAGAGTTGGAAAAGTTCGCTTCCCTGACTGATTCCACGCTGGTGGATAAGGTCAACGTCATCAGAGCCTACGCCAGGGCTCGTGAAGTGGGAATGACAAAGAAGAATATACTCTCCGGCTGGAGAGTAACCGGAAATTGGCCAATCTCACGAGAAAAAGCATTGCGGCATCCAGAGATCCAAGAGGACAAGCCACGTAGCAGTCCAAAGACGACTCCAGAGAAGGCGTCTTATTTTGGCTCAGATGATACACCAAAGACCAGTCGTCATATTCGTGATCTTGGCCTAAACAAATCACCAAATACGCGGAGGCGATATACCGTGATAGCCAAAGGCTTTGAGGCTCAGCAACAGACGTTGGCGTCGCATGCCGTGGAAATTGCTAGTCTGAAGGAGGAACTGGCCCGTCTGAAGAGAGGGAAGAAGAGGAAGGCTATTCCTAATCCCAATAGGCGTTTCATGAGTCTCAGTGAAGCTCTAGCCGCCGCGGAGGATATTCCCGAAAAAGGAAGCGAAATAAATGCTGTTGTGGTGGAATCTGACTCTTCGGAGGAGTCAGTCTCAGAGGCGGAGGCTGCTTCGGTTATTGTAGTCAGGGAGGAAACTGAAACTCCTCAGCGCACCACCCGATCCGGTCGGCTGGTCAAAAGACCTAAAAATACATAAATGCTTCAATTCTCTATCGAATGATATTTCTTTTATATTTATATCATTAAAATTGGTTATAATCCGTGAGGGTTGAAAAAACGGATTTTTGGTGGAGATGGCCACAATTTGGTTAGCGAAAGGGTGGTGTTAGCGAAAGGGTGGTGGGGCATGGTAGTCTTTTGAAGTTTTGTACAAGCCAAGGCCCTCTCGTTCAATCTCGAGGTACTGTCGTTGGGCATCTCGTGTGGCGATTTGCCGGGTCGACTTCCAATGATCTCTCCAAAGTACTGACTCCTTGGCGATGATTCCGGACATGTTCAGACGCAAGCTTCGGAGTGCCAGGATCATGACGATAGTCTCAGGTAGGGAGTATCTGTCTGCGGTTTGCGATTTAATGTACTCGAAGAGAAAGCAATACTTGTTGATGGTGCCGTGCAGAAACCGCGCCATTGTTCTTGATTGAACGGCAAAAAATGGAGCCTCCCGATCTGAGGGTGGCTGTTCACAGTCTCCTTGTGTCGTAGTCTGAGAAGGGTCAAGATGTAAGACGATGCGCTCGAGCAGCGCCAAAGATACGCGATCTTCAGCTCGTACCCCGTAAGTGAACGGGACCGAGATACCGTCCCTGCCATCCGGAACTAAGCTCGCCCTTACACGCAGCTTGCTCAAGCGATAAGCAAGTTTGAGAGAGGCCTGGTTGGCATGGTTCCCGCGGGTAGATCCCTCACAATCATCTAGATACGCGGGATCTAGTGCCATTTTTTCGAGCTGGCGGTTCTGGAATGGATATTGCTTAGCGACGTCAAAAGGAACTTTGATGAGGTTGTAAAACTGGCTGTATACGAGACCTTCGAGGATCTCACGGCTCCCGTCCGTGGGCTTGATGGTTATGTCCACCGCGTCACGCATCGTAAGCTTAAGGTACTCGGCGAGACGGAGGGGAGCGGATCCAGGCTTAAGTGGCTCCGGATCTTCGGGTGGCCTTTGTTCAGCAGAGTGCGCGGCATTATAACGACGACTCCAACACTGTCGCTGTCGCCAAAGGCGCTTCAGACAGCATCGCCGCCACAAGAGCACATTGGCCTCGGCGACGGAGCCAATTCGAGGGGTATATTGACGACCAATGTCGATGTACGTAACACAGGGGTCAAGGAATGTCTGGTCCACGGCGGCATTCCATTGGTTGCGCCAGTCATGGATGGTCTGCGTGAGATCGGCATTCATGTAGGCAAGTTTCAGGTTCTTAGCCCCCATGTACAGCCTTATGCCGGCGAATTGGGGGAATGCCGCTGCGCGAGATTGGACCCCTTGCCAAATGGCACCAAGGTGCCTTTGCTGAAGAACATAGGAGAGTGTGTTGGTCCTCCTGCCTTGGCCGAGGATGTCGGTATTTGCATTCCCGTCCTTGAGGCGTTCCGTGGAGATGCCCTCTTGTCGGGCGCGGGAATTAGATTGGGCGATATGGCGGCTTTTGGGTATGTACTGGAGTATATTTGGGTCTTGTACTGCTGCAGTGATAGCTGGCAATAGGACATGGTCGTACCAACACGAGTAGTGCTCCTTGGGAAGACAGGTGTGTTCGAGTGGATTGTCCGGTACGTGCTGGGGACATAGAGCTGGGGAGAATACCCAAATGAATGTATCGATCAAACCTTGGATCCGCCCAAAGCAATAGTTGGGCACATGGTGTAGGGGTCGTTGTCGCTGGAAGGTTTCCTGGGAGCGATAGTTGGTTTGGGTGAAACTGTTGCTCGGGATATCGATCTTGAGATGTACATCGTCGGTGTGGTTGAAGATGGCAAAGGGCTGTGGATACCATTGAATACCCAGTTTAGCAACAGCTAAGGAAGAGGGAAAACTGCAAATACTATCAATATCGTAGGTTTTCTGGATCAGGTCATTTGCAAATGGCTTGTCAAAGCCGTGTCTTGTCGGGAGGCAGAGGCTTGGCGGTGCACCGCCACTGAGGGATCCTTCCAAGGCAATCTGACAAGCCGCCCGATAATCATGACAGTACGGGTCCATTGGATGCCCCGCGGCCGGATGAGTGTCGCCATTGTAGGCGGCCTCAGCCTGAGAGGTGTGATTGAGAAGATCAGAAGAAGGATCTGTGACATATGGGAGTGGATGGTGGCTATGGTCGTCATCGATTAAGCCGTCTAGCCGAGCCACAACGTCGTCTAGAGAGTCGCAGGAGTGATGACATTCGTTCTTGGCCAATTCCTCATGATCTGCTGTGTGTTCTTGGCTTGAGCAGCTTGGGTGGGCCGCCCATTCTTGGGCAAGGTACTTTTCAAGTGTGGGAATTGAGTCATCGGGAGTGGACAGGTGTTGATGAAGATGCTCGAAGGACTCGCTGCCGTTATAACATTCATTGTTTTCATTGTCGCATTCATCAGCTATAGTTGTAATCAGTAATTAAGGCAAATTCTGAGTGCAACCCTAAGACGCGACGCAAGGGGAAATGGCAAAGATACCTTGAGCTGGTAACGTCGATATATGAAGGTTTTTCTCGACTGCTTCTAGGAGTTCCTGCATTCCCTCATCAGGCTGATGCCTTCCCTCCCCAGCTGAACAGTTTGGAAGTGATATATCATAGATCTCATCATTTTCTTCCGAAGCAGCAGATGCACGACTGGTCGTGCTGTCCACATCAGACAGACAATTCTGGTCATTATTTCGAAAGACATCATGATCCTGATCCCACAGGGATTCACCGATCAAAGGAGGGTCAGGATCATCTGGATCTTCGGGATTGCTCGATGGTGGTATAGCGAAGCTGTCTAGGGCTGTAGGAGAAGCCGGCGTTTCCAGTTCCCCTGACGAGGTGGCGGGAGTGTAAGGCAAGTGCTGGTAAACCTTCATACGAAGCTTCGAGTCTACATCTTCTTGTTGTAATCGGCGGTGGTAATATGTTCTCGAGTGTATGCGTTGCGCCGCTAGTCGTTCTGCTTCTGTCTGTACCTTTCTAGGTCGCCCTCGGCGTCTCGGTTGTTGTTTATCGGACATGCTTGTTTCGGGAAGGTGAGAGTGATGAAAATAGAAAGGACAGGTTATCAGATATAAATAAATGCGGTAGTAGTGATGTAGTGAACGAACGTTCTGCTGATTAACTTAGTTGCAGACGAGTAAATCAAGTTATGCGACAGTATTGTAGGGAATAGCTGAATGCAGGTAGGGACCACCGCATCTACACGAGAAGATGAACGAATAATTACACCTTATATAGAGGAAATTACCGGTAACTATTCTATTACTGTGGCTTTCAGGGGTCACGGCAGTGTATAATACAGTCAGTATCATAATGAGGGGCAATTTCGGCAGTTGTTTTCCTCGAGCGAAGAAAGTTTGGTGGCTTGATTATACGGAGGTAGGACCCAAAGATGGTGGCCTGGGCCATCAACAGCACAATCTTCCAACAGCCTTGTCAAATGTGCATAGCTACACCTCTTTTCAATCTGCCCTAGAGCGGCCTCCGCCTGGCGCCGGATAGCGTTGGGGAGCACGGAAAAGTTTTGCACGAGATTTCGTTATAAATATACTGTCGTCAAGCCGTCTCGAATTTGGTGAAGGATTTACTACATTTATCTTGTTGCGACGTTATTGCTTTTTCCTAGGCAACAAGTTTCGGACGACCCTGCCACCGTACTCCGTACAACGCAATAAGATACGAAACCCGCCAGGATACGGAGCTATTCCCTTCTTGAATATTTCTGAGCCAAGACTTTTCGAGCGGGTCCGCACTATTCTACTTTTGATTTTTTCTGAGCCAAGACTTTACAGTGGGTCGACGCCTTTCCTATTCGGAATTTATCTGAGCCAAGACTTTCTTATGTCATCAACCATTTTGTCGAGCTTCAATCCGACAATTATTTCAAACCACGATAACTTACGCCATGAGGTAGTGAAAATTATGGGACTAGATGCATTCGGTTACGATTTTATCGCTCTATTATATGTACCAATTTTACTTTGTTTTGGAAAAATTTGGTTCTCTGAACAACCCGTCATTCCCTGACCCCATGATCTCCATATGAGATGGGCAGGCCTTACCCTATACCAGCGGCAGGGATACTTGGCATTTTATTGGCTAGCATTCACCTCAAAACGCATCTTTATTGACAATCAGACCTAACACGCGACCACGTGTTTCTTCCACGCGTCAGGGGAGGTACGATTGGTACGGACCATGTTGGGCTGGGCCTACCGGTGGTTGCCTGTCGACATTGGCCATCGTCACCTCTGTCGAGCCTTAGACAGACTTACCGCCATGCCTCGACAACGCCTCCCTTTTGTAAAATGGTCACAACGAAGAGAGTCGTCAATTTCAGTCGACTTTTCGGAGTTTTCCAGCCAGCAGTTACATGGCCTAGACGAAAGCCAAACGTCCAAATCTCGACCTTGCACAGCCTCAACAACCTCCTCCACCAAGCCCAGAACATCATGGGTCTTCTCTCATATGCCAGACGAGGAGATAGAGACGAGATACTACAATCAGCGGACCGGAAAAGAAGAGTGGCGCTGCAAACATTGTAACAGAACCTATGCCTGTTCTGGGGGTACTGCGGCTCCCGCAAAACATCTTATGGACCCTCCTCCCGACGGCCACGGTCTGCCAACAGGAGCCCCGCGAACAGCTAAAGCGACAACGATACGAACGATTCTCGAACAAGCTCGTGCTGTGGCAGAAGAAAATCCCCCCAAACGCCGTCGGCTCAACGATCAATCCGGAGATTCGATCGACCCTGACCAGCTCGAAGTGTTGTATGTGAGGTTTATTACGGCCTGTTCTCTCCCATTTCGGCTCGTGGAATGCCCAGAGTTCCGAGCACTTTTGGCCTACATCAATAACGATATCGATACTTGGCTTCCAGATACGCACGAGACCATCAGGAAATGGATCATGCGGCAGTACGAAGACCAGAAGGAGAAGGTCAAGCAGCGCATACAGTCGGCGAAGTCAAGAATTCACATGAGCTGCGACCTTTGGACTTCTCCCAACTCTTTGGCCATCTTAGGCGTAGTTGGTCACTATGTCACGGAAGACGGTCAGCTGGAACACCATGTTTTGGCATTGAAAAACATCGATAGTGAGTGAGCACGACGGTTCTCACCTCGCTGCGGCAATTTTGGAAGTAGTTGACGAATGGGGCTTTGCTTCGAAGCTTGGATA
This sequence comes from Ilyonectria sp. MPI-CAGE-AT-0026, assembly GCA_020744155.1. Taxonomy (NCBI): domain Eukaryota; kingdom Fungi; phylum Ascomycota; class Sordariomycetes; order Hypocreales; family Nectriaceae; genus Ilyonectria; species Ilyonectria sp. MPI-CAGE-AT-0026. Next base: position 145,451 of record JAGPNQ010000033.1, read on the forward strand.
TTTCGTGATGGACAATGCTGGCAATAACGATACAATGATGAGATCCCTTTCGCTTGGTCAGTACAACTCACTGTTTCTACTGATTGGCCCTAACACCCCACAGGCCTCCTACCCCGATATGACATCCAATACGATCCCAAGGTTCACCGACTCCGCTGCCAAGGTCATATCATCAACCTCGCCGCCAAAGCTTTCCTCTTCGTCACCGACAACAAGAAGCTCGAACGCGACGATACTGGCCTGCATAATGTGACACTAAAGCATATTGAAGCGTGGCGGAAGAAGGGTCCTCTTGGCAAGCTTCACAACTTCGTCGTTTATATCTAACGGAGTGTTCAGCGCAGCCAAAAGTTTCTTGCTATCAGCCACAACCGTAAGCTTGCGCGAGACAATGACACAAGATGGAGCTCGTGGTATACCATGTTGAGGGCGGCATTGAATCTTAGAGATGCAATTGACGGCTATTTTAACAAATGGATGGACGCAGATTGCGCTGGAGACGAGCTCTCTCCAGAGGACTGGATCATCTTGGAGAAAATCAAGTCCTTCTTAGAGAAGCTGAAGATGACGACCAAGGCTCTCGAGTCATCATTTGCAACACTCGACAATGTCCTCTTGGCGATGGACTTCGTATTGGCACAATTCGAAGCCGGCAAGGAGGCAACTATCGACGATCCGGTGATGGCACCGATGTATAACTCGGGCTGGGCCAAGTTGGATAAGTACTATCACCTTACTGATGAATCGCCTGCGTATGTTGCAGCCATTGTGCTCCACACTTCGCATAAATGGCACTACATCCAGGAGAACTGGAAAAGGGAGTGGGTTGAGTCTTCAAAGAAGTTGATTGAGACGCTGTGGAACGAATATAAACCTGTGGAATCACCGCTTCCTTTCTGCGAGGTCCAATCGACGACCACGAACGAGTTCTTGAATTGGAGGAACAAGCACCTGCAGCCGTCACTCGCCATGGACGAATACGAGCGATATTGCAATTCTGAACGGGTTTATGGCTTTACAAGCGCCCTTGCATGGTGGCTAGAGGAGACGCAGCCGAAAACCTACCCGAGCCTGAGCAAGATGGCCGTGGATATACTGTCAATTCCTGCAATGTCTGCGGAGCCTGAACGACTCTTCTCTGGGGCAAAGATAACGATTACAGACCGTCGAAATCGACTTGGGAGTGATGTAATTGAAGCATTGGAGTGCCTGAAATCATGGTTTGGGATACGAGATTTTCAGGGTGTCGAGATTTGTGCAGAAGCGGTTTAGTGATGGGGTCACGTGTAATATATTGGATGTATTGTCACACTGCCAATATACAGGAGACGCAAACCGCAAGCGGTTTGCCCAAATGAGCCTTGAGGAACGAGGTTTAACATGGGATGGTGACCCGAGGACTCTCCGACTGTTCAACGTTGCCTTCTGCAGAGCCCTGACGTCGAACCTAGTATCCTTTTCACAGCTGAGGAAACGGGGGTTCTGGCGGGACACAAGACCCGGCAACAACTGCCTGCGCAGGGCCGATGGCAGCCACCTTGGAGAGATCGAAGAGATCCACGGGCAACAGGTTCTAGAATACATACACACTGACGAAGAGGAGTCGCCGGCCCCTCGGGCACTACTCGCCGACTGCTCGCCAGCTCCACGCCGTGCCCGGAAGCACACCTCATGGACCCAGCGGAGGCCCCTCAAGGGGGATTCGAATACGTGGCATCAGCGACTCGGCCACCCAGGCCCCGATGCTCTCAGGCACCTTGCGAGCGCCGCTCGGGGCGTAAGGCTGAAGCTAGACGAACCCCAAGGCCCTCAAAGGATCACAACAGTCGACTGTGATGCCTGCGGCGTAGCGAAGGTTCGCCGAGTAGTCCGCCGCGCTCCCCGAGAAGCCAACGCAAGGGCAGAGCCGGGAGAGCGAATTACCCTAGACTTCCACCCGATGGAACCCGGCTATGGAGGCTACACATCAGTGTGGATTATGGTAGACCGAGCCTCCGGACATGCATGGGATTACTACGCTACAGACCGATCATCGCCTACGATTCGGGCCGCCCTCATGAGCTTCATTAAGATGATGGAAGTGCAATACGGAGCTAGGGTAAAGGCCTTCGAATGTGACAACGAGCTCTCGACGATCCATCGCCAAGTGGCCGCCGAAATTGAGGCGATGGGGATCCGATGTGAGCCCTCTGCGCCGAACACTCAAGCCCAGAACGGGGGCGCAGAACGCGTTGCAGCAGTCATCATCGAGAAAAGCCGTGCAATGCGAGCAGCAGCTAAGCTCCCGGCATACCTCTGGCCAGACACTATCAAAGCGGCCACATACCTCTACAACCGCTCGCCGAGCGCTCGCCGTTGGAAGTCTCCCTACGAAGTGTTTCACTCACGATACCGTACCGACGGCACAGCGAAACCCGACTTATCCCACCTACGAGTATACGGCTGTAAAGCCTTCACGCTGACGGCAGACGCACAGCTCCGCCGTAACCGTCTCCAAAGGCAGGCTCCGCGAGCCTGGATCGGGTTCCTCATAGGATATACGTCAAGTAATTCCTTACGAATCTGGAACCCGCTGTCGAAGGAAGTAGTAACCTCAAGAGACGTGACTTTCAATGAACGCCAGCTATTCGACGGGCACTTGGAGAGCCTTCGGGACGATTTGCTAAAAGAAGACTTAGAAGCGATACAGGAACGCATTCGAGAGCTGCTCGCAGCAACAGAGGAACCTCCGCCGTGGTCATCACAGCTACCAGACGAGGAACCAGACGAAATCTCGCCTGACCCTAGTGGTCCAGAGCATGTAGAGGCCGGCGAGGAGCAAGCGAACACTCACAGAGCACCCGCCGAGCAGTCTACCTATACTACCTCCAAGTTTGAGGTTCTTCCCACGCCTCCACAGTCACCCCCATCAGCCTTTTTCCACGCCTTGGCCGCTTGTCTAGACGTGGAGGGGCGGGGGCGGCAGGATGGTGATGATACCGGAGGAGCAAAGCCGCCGAGTGCTTACCGAATCGTCCCCGAGAGGGTGACGCCTAGGACGTCATTCAAAGCTGCGTTCCTAGCGGGCAGCCTGCAAGGGCAAAAGCATCGCAGACGCTCCTATCAGACTAAGGAAGGTAGCCTGGCCAGCTCCTTACCGAAGCTAGTAGGGGGAAGCTCAACTCGCCCTCTTGACCATGCGTACGATGATATCTGCACGTACGGAGGGGAAAAACCCCTTGCGGAAAGGCCACTTGCCGGAACGCCCTGGCATTTGTTGGAGCGGCTTCCCAGCTCTCATTCTCAGATAGATAAACATCCATATAGAGACCAGCTAATCGCAGCCGAAACCTCCCACCTTCAGAGCCATAAGGAAGCAGGCTCATGGGTCGGAGTAGCTAAGGCAGCAGCGAACGGTCGCCGAGTGCTCGGCTGCCACTGGGTATATACATACAAGCTCGACAAACACGGCCGCTTCGTTAAGATCAAGGCACGGTTGGTAATCCGTGGCGACCAGCAGCCGAAGGATGAGCGAGACACCTACGCAGCTACCTTAGCTGGAATGTCCTTTCGCACCCTCGTAGCCCTAGCCAACCGCTTCGACTATGAGATGTTGCAATATGATGCAGTCAACGCCTTCGTACATGCAGACCTTGACGAAGATATCTATATGGAAATGCCGACTGGATACCGAAAACCCGGCGTTGTCCTCAAGCTTCGCAAGGCCCTGTATGGCCTCAGACGGTCACCTCTCCTGTGGCAGCAGCACTTTGAGAAAGGCCTGCTTTCGCTGGGCTTTCGCCGAGTGCCCGGCGAGGACTGCTGCTGGCTACACGGGGAAATCATCTTCTTCTTCTACGTGGATGACTGCGTTCTCTGTTACCCAAAGACTGTTGAAGGGAAAGCAATACAGCTAATCGAAGACCTCCAGAAACTCTACCATATCGAAGGAGGCGCACCCCTTCACTGGTTCCTAGGCATCGAAGTTATCCGCGACCGAGCAACCCGCCGGCTCTGGCTTTCCCAGTCCGTATATATCGACAAGGCTCGCCGACTGCTCGCCGATTCCTCGCCGAATCCTAGGCATAAGACTCCAATGGCACTCGAGGAGCTCCTTCCGTTTGACTGCAATACGACCCCGCAACTTACCAACCTATACCAACGGAAGGTCGGAACTATCATGTACGCCGCGGTCATGACTCGGCCGGATATCGCTTTCGCAGCAAGCAGGCTAGCACGATTCAACCAGAACCCAGGCCCTAAGCATCACGAGGCCGCGGACCGGGTCCTTTGGTATCTCTTACGAACGCGGGGACTTTCCTTGCAATACGGAGCTGAGCCCGGCAGCGGAGACGACGGCCTTTCGGTGGCTTCTGATGCTAGTTTCGCCGACAACTCGCTGGACCGTCGGAGTTCACGGGCATTTGCTATGAGCCTCTTCGGCGGCATGACTTCTTGGAAAGCCAATAAGCAGGATACGGTAACAACATCAACAACAGAGGCCGAGTTGCTAGACCTTTCACAAGCAGCTAAGGAAGCCCTCTTCGCGAGCCGTCTCATCTCGTCCCTACATATCGACCTGCGGTCGCCGATTGCTCGGCGAGGAGTCGCCCCTCCTTCCCAAGTGACTATCCAATGCGACAACAAGCAGACTATTCGCCTAGTCAAGGAAGAGCTTATCAAGCTACGTACCAAGCTACGGCATGTCGATATACACAACCACTGGCTTCGGCAGGAAGTCACACAGGGCCGGACTGACGTTATCTACACACCGTCAGCTAAACTACTCGCTGACGGCTTCACTAAGAGCCTCCCACGAGAGGGCTTTGAGGCCTTCATTCAGCAACTAAAGCTCGCCGACCTCTCGGCGAGACTGGCCCGAAACCGGAAGCAGGAATTGGAGGAAGAAAAGGAAGCCCTAGTGATCCCGGAAGTCAGCCCAAAGGCCATGCCTTCGAGCTGAAGGGGCGTGTTGAATTGGAGGCATGTTGGAACACCAGTTACCTCAGGCACTCAGACCCACTCACTAAGCGAACAGACGCGCGGGTCACGTGGTTCTGTGAGAGGGCCTGAGACCAAAACTTGGCAATTGGGTGAGATGATGCTTCGCTCCCATACAATTTTGCGGTAACCATAATGTTTCGCAGGGTCGACTCCCAACCCTACCAAATACATCACGTCATAAAAGATTCAATTCAACACAAATCAATAAGATAATTATATCAGGAGGATCCTACAAGCCCCAGATATCCATTGATCCAGCTTTGGGTTCCCTTACGACGTGTTGTTGTGGAGTTGTAGCCGTCTAGGGCAGTCGCGTCGCGAAATCTCCAGCATCAGCAAGCGACCACGACCCGTTGGTACCTCAATTTCCTCATCCGCGTTGGTTTAATTGACATCAATTCTGACTGCACAGAAAGACGCGAAGTTTAATTCCTCCTTCCAACCTTGTTCGAGTCGACATTCACGTATTGATGGTGCTGGACATCTTGTGGATCGCAGGATGTTGGAAACTGCTGCCAAACACATGGATGACGTGCAGTTGAGTTCCAAAATTGAGTGCATAGTGGGCTTCAGACCCCGCGCGGGGCAGGTTCAGGCAATTCGCAGGCTTGTAGTCGAAGAGGATGACTTGATTTTGATTGCACCCACTGGATGGGGCAAGAGTGTTGTCTTCCAGGCTGTGCCAGCACTGACTGGAGGGATCTGCATCATGATCATGCCGTTGATGCTTCTGCAAGAAGACCAGGTCAGTGACATGCCATCTGCCACAGGAAGCTGCTCATATCATTTACCTGCTTCATTCCATGTAGGCTGCCGCAATATCTCGCATTCCAGGCTGCAAGCCATGCATCCTCAATGCAGGCACAAACTCAAAGGCGTTGCTTGACGGTATCAAGAGAGGCGACTATACTCACGTCCTCGTTGGTCCTGAGATTGTACTTTCTGCAAGATTCAAAGCCATACTCAACGATCCAACCTTTCGAAGCAAACTTGTACTTGTAGCCATAGATGAGGCACATGTTGTGTGGGAATGGGGTGAGTCATTCCGGACGCATTACAGCCAGCTGGTTGTGCTGAGGAGCCTCATTCCTGGCACTGTGCCGTGGCTAGCATGCTCTGCAACTCTGGATCCTCAAACCTTGGCCAAGGTGCGTGAGTTGTGTGGATTTGACGCAAACGTCTACATCCAGCGTAGCTCTGTTGATCGCCCGGATATTTTTATTTCGTTGAAGCAGATAGAGCATCCTCCTGCCACTTTCAAAGATCTTGAGTTCCTGATCAAGCCGGTCGAGCAGGCTGTGAAGGATGCAGTTGTAGAGTATAGCTCGAACCAGGCTCGTGCTGCTCTTGCTCTTGGCGACATTCAGGGTGCAGCACGGTTGATCTCTCTCGGTATCAGGGAGCCGTCGAACGGTCAGCTCGGCCACGGATTCAACAGCAGGCAGTGTTGCATGGAGATCTGCAAAACTGTGGTGTATTTTGACTCCATTGCAGAGCTAGAGGCGGCAGGAGCTCTGTTGACGGCAGCTTTGATGAGGACCGGTTGTTCCAAGACGGCAGCAAGGAATGCAATCCAGGCATATCACTCAGAGCTTGCAGACTTTGATAAGACTTCAATCTCGCAGGAGTTTGTGAAGCCTGACTGTCAAAGAGCCAAAGATAGCTCAAGACACCGCATTATCTTGGCTACAGATGCCATGGGTATGGGCATCAATAATCCTGACATCAGACTTGTCGTTCAGTGGAAACAACCGGCCACACTCTGCTCCCTATGGCAGCGGGCCGGTCGAGCTGCTAGAGGGGCTGACATCAGAGGAGAGTTTATCTGGTTCGTGGAGCCGCGGTGCACTGCAGCATCCTTGCCCAGGAATGAAGTTCAAGGGCCGCTGCAGCCGAATACGCCGAAGAGCCGGCTCTCTCAAGAGCTGCTGGGCGTAATCAATAATCAGAGCTGTATTCGAAAGAGCATACTCACCTTCTTCGGTGAAGATGCAACCTCATATTTGCACCCGGTCGGGGCATCGTCATGCTGCTCTCTCTGTCGAGGTGACAAGACAGTCTCCCAGGGTACAGGGGCCTTTCAGCAGCCGAAGATTCTGATATCGCAGAAACATATTGTCGAGGCTGTGAGAGTTGCTCTTCTGAAGTGGAGGAAAGAGACTGCTAGGACCTTGTTTTCCTCGACGGACTCAAGGGAGAAGGAAGACTGGATCATGCCGATGCCAGCGGTACGCCAACTATCACAAGCAGCATCTTCCGTAGACTCTGTCGACACTCTAGGGTTGCTGCTTTGTTCCCGTTGGTCGGAGTGGGAGTTGCACGCAGCTTCAATTGTAGATTTGATCAAGAAAACGTGCTCTGAAGCTATCGCTGCGAAGAACGCAAGATATCCACCAAGGCGTCGTCGTCTGGGTGAGATTGATGGCAATAACCAGGTATGGATGAACAGACAGCAGAAGAGGATGAAAGTCTTCAGATCGTAGAATACGCGTCACAGATCCCCATACCCATCAAAGAACTGATCGGCTTCATCTAATGCTTCTTCCTCGGCGTCGAAGTCGTCTGCCGTAACATTCTGCGTAGCCATGCACTCCTTCCGGTTGAATTTGCCCAGTGCTGGACCAGCCAACCTCGGAGCTGCAGCATCAAACAAATCTATAGCTTCATGATTGACTGGCCTGCGCTGCGTGCCAGAAATGGAGCCACTGTCTGTGAGTGCTTCTGCCATGATAATGATGTCGCGAGCAACACTCTTGTCTGCATGTTTGCCGTTGTGGCTCATGTCCAGAAAGGACTCCATATTTTCTGCCAGAGACCTGAAAAACTCCGTATTCAGGGCACAGTTCTCCATGAGATATTTGACGGTGATGGCGGAACCACGGCGGTCCTTAAATATCGTTTTCAACGTGCCGTTGTGGAACTCAACCAGTCTATCGGTCTCAAACCAGCTGTCATCTGCGCCAGCTGTGTTCACAAGGCCATTTGCCATTATGGCTCTTTGAAGCTCTGGCGACGCAGCTTCCGTGGTGGTCAGACGCAAGAAATAGAGCATTTCATATGCGTACTTGTGCTGGCCGGATCCATGAAAATAGACTGCACTTCGCCGGATGGAACGCAGAAGCAGACCAAGGTCAGCATGCTTGATAGCATGTTTCATAGTCAGGTAATTCTGAGACTGCTGGAGGAAGAGTATGTGATTCCTGGCCTCTAGATTTTCAGTGTATCGCGCGTCGAAGATGTAAGACTCGACGATTTTATCCACAAGCTCGTTGAATTGTACTGTATCATAGCTTCTGAGGAGATTCCTGATATCTGACTCCGTACGTCCAAGGTCAAGAGCTGCAAGGGTTGACCACATGATGGCACAGATTCTGGCTTGAAAACTGTGGATGACGAGCTGTTCCAGCGAGTAAAAGTCCGCTTTCTTCTTCTGTATGCCCTTGCGGATCCAGAGATTTGCGGCATAATAGAGTGTTGCTTTGCTGCCGTCACCTGCTGCACCGAAATGCACTCGGCTCAACATGTAGAGGTAGTTCATTCTCAAATGAAAGAGAGCTGGCACCGGTAGTGCCCATCGCAAGCTGTCGACGGCCCGGGCAGATCTGGATCGACGCGACTTGACTGTTCTGATTCGTTGAGTCGTCTTCTGGTCGCCATAAATGAGGAAAAGCCGCTCCTGGAATACGTCTTCTGACAGCTTGTATTGCTCTTCGAAGATGTTCGCTAGAACATTCAGGTTGCCCAAGTTTGTGCTCTCGTCGTGTGGAATAGGCCCTAGAGAGACATGACTCGTCTTCTGTCTTGGTAGGATATCAATCGCTGGCATTGAAGGAGGATTCGACATGGCAATGCAATCCGGAAATGCACTTTTTATAGCGTCATAGACGAGATATCGGGAAGTCTATGACTTTATGGTATCAGCCACTTGAACAGAATACAAGCAATTGGATTCTTACCTCCAATTCCACGGCATCTCTCTCATTTCCCGGTGCGCAGATGATATCCGTCAGTCTCAGCTTTATCGACTGGTTCAGCATGCTCTGCTTCAGTCCACCTTCTGGCATTTCGATGCCAGAAATAAGCTGACCAGTAGTAACTGATCGAAACGAGTCTTCATTGTCAACTCGCTGCTCCTTGACATGTTCCATCTGCTCGAAGTTGTCGTATGCAGTGACGACTGTTGGCTGCTGTCCTCTCGAGGTCACTTCTCCGGCAGCTGCATCTGACTGTCTCTTTACGGCGCGCAAAACCGTCTGGTAAGAGCTGCAGAGCCCAAGCCGACACAGAGCTTCCAGTTGTCTTCTTTTGACACCTTTGGAGTGTAGGTATAGACCCATTTGTAACTGGAAACCTGATGCCTCTTTCAGATGCATTGAGCGGCACATCACTGCCAGTATAGTGATCAGACATCCTTGTTGTGGGCTATACTGCTCTTCATTGCCAGCCGAATTGACATGCCATGGCAACATTGCGGGACGGAGAATGCTCATGAGTAACGGACAACTATCATCTGCAGCCTTGATGACTTTGCCCATGTTCAGTCGTGTAAAGGCGCCGGCTTCTGCTTGCTGTGTTGCGCGAAAGGGTGGCATCTCGCATAGCTTCTTCACCTCCCGCCGCAAGTTGACACGCCCGACATCAAGGTGAGAGATGAGGCGATGGCGGGCACATACTTGGCTGTCGTCCGCCGAGTCATTGTCTCCCATATATATCTTCAAGACCGCCGGATCCTCATATACCGCCTTAGAAAATGCAGCTCTTCTCTTGCCACTGGCTGCGCCTTTGGCTGTCGACAGTGCTTTGACAAAATCGCCAATGCTGAAGTATAGGTCATCTCGCATGTATTTGATAGCCAGCTCCAGCTTTTCGTCATTGCTGCGTGCAGACTGTCGGGCAGATGTATTGGGTTCGACGAAGGCTGGCGGGCTGCTCATCGCCGGGAGGGAGGAAAGAGGTGACGTGGGCGGCTCCATGTCGATATCCATGCCAAGAACTACCGGTATCGCGGCGTCGTTCAGGGGAGTTGATGCTTTCAACTGGCGGCGTGGCACGTTCTCAATAATACGCAGTCTCGTAGATGTAGTCACGATGACGAAGCATTATTCCACACAAATTTCAAGTTTTGGGCTCAGGCCCTCTGGGAGCCATTACCCCTTTAGGGAAGGCGTCGCGCGGTTAAGCGCGCCCAGTGGGTCTGAGTGCCTGAGGTAAGAACACCAGGGCTCCAGGGAGTCACGTGAGAAATAGGGGGTGTCGGGACCGACTCGGAAGGGGCTCGCCGAGCCTCTGGCCGGATAGCCGGTATTAGGAAGAAAAGGAAAGCCAGACCTCCCTGACCTCAAGGGGCGGGAGCTACAGTGAAAAGATACACAATACACACACATGTTCAAGGTCATCAAGTGGTCATACGAGCTATCCAACAATACTATAACTACAGCTAAAAGTACAAACTTTAAATTTTCTAAAACGGGCTATATAGTTCTACGATTTTTAAAGAATTAATTTTAGATATTTAATTAAAAAGTTAATAAGCTTGCTTTTTTTTATATTTTTTAAAAATTTTTAAGCTAGTTATAAATAGAAATAGTAAAATAAACAGTGTGAATTTTATATTACTAGCGCTATAAGTATATATAGCTTAAAAAATTCTAAAAAAATAAATATTATAAATGTCAAATATTAGGGTGAAAAATTGTGTATCCTCTCTTCTGTCTTGAGGTTTCAGGGCAAGCTTTATATACCCTTTCTCTTCTGTATAGAATCAGCTAGAAGCTGATTGCTAAGCCTCGTGGCAATAGGTGGCAACTTTCGCCTCTGACGTATCTGACAATAAATAAGCTAGATTTAAAGTTTCTTTAGCTATTTTAGGCTTAGTTTGAATTTTTAAGAATTATTTAAAAATTGCGATTTAAGGTGTAAAATTAAATGATCAGCTCACTTAGTTGATCGGCTCACTTATCACATACGTTATTATATTATATTTAAGTATTTTAATATAATTTAATTTAAAAAAAGAAGTTAAAGTATTTTATTTTAATTATTAAAAATTGTGAACGGCCTCTAGTAACTGTATTCCAGCTATCTAGTCCAGGATGCTATTTACATCAAAGATAAAGAAGAAAGAAAGAAATTCCTAAGTGCCCCTGAGCTGTGGAATGATTTCCCATCCTGGCGCGCACGAGCCAAGTACGTCTTGCGGCACAGCCGCAAGGATATGGGCCCTGGCCCGTGACAAAAATAATATATTTATCTTTTAATTAAGTAGTTAAGTAAAAGCTTAATATAGTCTAAAGAATAGTCCTCAGTGTACTAATCCCTAAGTATACTAAGTTTTATTAATCTCACCCTCTTATTTAATATAGAGCGGAGTACAGCTGCTTCCTTTAAAGCACCTACATCTTCAAGCCACATAAAACATCAATTAATAGTATAACAACCACAAGTCACGTCGGAAGATGTAAACGCAAAATTTTCGCCGGCTTGTATCAGTCTTCGACATAAACGGCCTCAGTCAGCAAAGTACGATCCTGGGCTGATCTTTTGTATTAAGAAAGTTGGCTGGCTTATTTAAGACGCAGTAAATCCGGAAGAGCGTTGCCCTCCGCGACAGAGACCCCTTCAAGGTCGGTACTACGGATCGGCTGCAGTTAGCGAAGCTCCTAGTTGATAGCTCCAAGGCTGAGAAGCATCAAACCCCATATAAAATACTCCCGGGTGGGTGGGTGGGTATCCCTATTATTGCCTACAGTTTCGCATTGACCTAAGACTACACAGCCTGATTCGTCGTGTATATATATTCTATCACGCTACTTACGATCTGTTCCCGTGATAGTCATGTCTATGTCTATTTTCCTAGGCGCCAGCCCCTACAACAGCCAAAAACAAATACCACACTACGCACTCTTCTCCTCGCTACCTATTCTCTCACCCCCGGCGTTGTCGTCCCGCTCCCTACCCTAAACAGGCTCTCCTCTTCCACTGGTGTGCCATCGGCCTTGGTGATAACAACCCAAAGAATCCTATTCGCAATTTTCTCCTCTTTCTCATATGCCTTCTCTATCTTCTTATCAGCCCCCCCATAAATCTCCTTCACTATCTTCCCTCTCTTCTCCTCCTATTCCCTCTTTGCCGTCTCCAACCTCTCTAACTCTTCATTCTCATGTCCTGATTCTTGAAGAAGGCTTCCCTGACTGTGACGCAATCTCTCGATCTTATTATCGATTTCAGCAATCGTGTTGCCAGAATCAAGTGTAGCGGCTGAAACAACGGAGGCCTTCGAATCGCGCGTTTTGTGGCATTTTTCGTTTGCCTTTTCAAGTGCTTTCATTTGCCGATTGTTGGCCCACCGCAAAGGCTTCTGGCCCATCTTTGATAACCAGCTCTCTGGTGAGGGTTCAGAGACGTCGAAATCGAGGGGTGTGATATACCCTTCTAGTGCTTGGAGCCGGAGTAGGCGGGGATCTTTGACTCCGGACACTGTCTCAATACGACTGTTAGTTGTGATTTCGTCGGAATTGATAGATGCTGGAGCGCTATGACTGTGGGGGACGCCAAGATCATGCACCGTTTCTAGAGGGGGGAGCTTGAGTTTTGCTTTTTTATCCACTTCGGTGAAGTTTATTGCTGCCATCATCTTTTCAGTCGTCATGATCTTACACACCTAGAACAGGCCAAAGTCAGCGATGATTATGATCAAGACAGGAAGGACATACTATGATGAAGCGAACAGGTTGCCAGTGATATGAAAGGTCTAAGTTGCATGTATCTGAGAGGAGCACAGCTCCTTACATCGTATCCACATCCCAGCCACAAGCAGATCGGACCATCTTAGTCATACGGTCTCAACATACTAAACCCCTCGGGGCGAAGATATCTGCGTTGGCGGATTTCAGGAATTTCCGCACACGGATAAAAGATACGCCTGCGGATGCTAGGAGGGATGTCACTTGTAAGACGCCACCTATGGCTTGTGCGGGGAGGACTCCTTGCACCGAGCACAGGACACCGCCCGTTACGTGCGCCACTTGGAATATGGGAAGGGAGACAAAGACGTGGTTTAGGCGGTCAATGAATGCGAGGAATTCCGAGCTGGAAAACGAAGGTGTTAGTGTGGGGATGGTTTGTTGGTAGCGTAGCTAGGGTACATATATACTCTGTGATTGGGCTGCTGAGGGTGGAGAGGGAATACGGATAGCAGCGGGCGAAGGGGGAGAGGTTTTTCATGAACTTCATAAACCTGAGATTGGTTGATTCTCGGGTTTAAGTCAGTTGAGGGCAATGATAGATATAGATTTGGAGGCAAAGGATAGATGAGGACTAACGAGGGATGACGATTGGTTTATCAAGCGGGTCGGAGGTGGGCGCGGAGGGGATGAGGAGTTCTTGGCTTTGGATGTCCTGGACTTGGTATTGTGGGGGAGAAACCGTCTCCATTGTTGGCTCGGAGTAGGAGCTTGGGGTGTAGATATGTGACATTTTAAGATGCTAGAGTTGCGTTGCAGAATCGCGGCTTGGGAATTTGAGATCGGAAATCCGGGGTTGATCGTGTTTTAATAAAATGGAGTATAGAGAAAGAGGGGATGTTGAGTAGATTCTGAGTATGTTGAAAATCTTGGAGTTGAAAAAGGTCGAGAGTGAGGAATGAGAATCGATGGAAGCACGGGAACTTTGCACTTTATATCTATTTGTCTGGCTTGTGAGACTTTTCAGAGGAAGGCACGTACTCTTGCCAAACCCTGTTCTATGAAAAGCCTCTTCACACTTTGAGCTCTGAGATGATCCTAAATTAAGCTTTCTCCTGACACTTCCGAAACATGACTACGTGCACAATCGGGCCATGATTAACATACAAGCCCCATGCAAACAATTCCCGAGAAAGAACATGCGAACCCGAACCCGAACCCGAAATTGTGAGGGAACGATCATGTGACTTTCATACTTTATGAATAGTCTCACTTTATGAATATTGTGTAAATAGCTTAAGTCAGAGCTTTCCTTAGGAATCTCTTTCTCTCCTTGTAAACAATCATTTTACCCAAGTCGCACTCGACCTCGTTCGTGCCCTTGTACCGTCACAGAAATCACAGGGAACGGCGATACGACACTGCCAGCTTTGAGTTAACTCCACTCCATCCACTGATAATAATTAGTAAACATGGATTGCTTAAGATCTGCTTATTGGTGAGTTCGTTCAGGCTTTGGATAATCAAATGCTTCGAGGTTCTTCACTGCAAAACTCGGACGCCGAAGATCAAGATACGCGACTCATGCACTGAAGTGTTCTCGATTGACTTGACATGGGCCTACGAAGTGGACTCAATGAAGCAGACCTGAGACCCCTTAACTTCTTGAGCCATCACGATATGAGATGGGATAATTTGACATACGGGCTGTTGAAGCTGGAGATGAAGTCATCTCAAATATTACTTGTGGGACTTTCCTGCACTAGTCTTACCCATGGGCCACGCCATTAGGCCTTTCCATTCAAGACTCAACACTTGCGACACTTCTTGAATTAACTGGGTCCCCCACCCCTCCGCCCACCAGGATTCTCTGACTTCCTCGAGAGCGACTGCAAAGTACGCCAGAATCACCAGAGCCATCGGACGTCGCAAGCTAAGCAACTTGGTATAATCTTGACTGACGTCAACGGCCCAACTGAGTACTATCCCATTGTCTCTTTCCTTCGACCGTAGATGCATAAAACACGCCTTCAACCCCTGAATAGCAAGGGCGTATGCTTCCTTATCTGAACCTGGGTCCGCCGATTGCTGATTACATTCCTCGAGCAACTCTACCGCATCTGCGACATCCTTCGGCAGTATAATGCTGTCGTCCAGCTCTCTACCGACAAAGAGAGGCGCAATCTCACTTTCTCGGACCCAATCCCACATTTCTGCTAAGACCAACCGCACGCCTCGTGTAAGAACGAAGATGCCAGCGATCTCTTCGATGGCCCCCATTGGCTCTTTATGCGAGCCTGACGCGGGGAGGCTGAGAGCGACAATAAGCAGCAGAATTGAACAAGCGAATAATGAAGGGCTGTTTTCTGGTGTGATGCTGTGGAGTTTAGAGCTATACTCTCGGAGGGCAATGTTGTTGTGTCGGATTGCTCTGTCGATGTATGAAGACGCGTTTTCTGGATGTGAGAAAGCTATGTGCAGAGATGTAACGCTAAAGAGGATATGCATGAGAAACTTTTGCTTCATGGCCATCTTTGGGATTTGGATTCGCCACATTTGGTGGAGATCTTCTCGATTGGCCAGTGTGGTGTAAGTAACGGTCGAGAAATGGTGCAAGAGTTCCAGATCTTCCCATGACAGGGTATCTACGTCCGAGGAGGGAACTTTTGAAGCAAGTATTGTTTCCTCCGGAGATACTGAGATTCCTGGACTTTTCTTATCATCCACTGTGAACGGAGTGATTGAAGATGAAAATTCGCAGCTCTTTTTTTTCTTCACACATCTCCCGCACGTTGGGCGGCTAAGATCACACTGCGTTTCATTAGTTAGGGGAAGAATAGAGGGTATAAGGTGTTGCTTTCACACCTTGATGTGAGCTGCTTTGCACTGTTTGCAGCCATGCCGCGACTTGAAATGAGGGCGTCTGGACGGCATATGTCAGGCTGGAATCCCGAGAGCCCGGCTACGGAGTAAGGCCTGCTAGTGTCGATACGTGATCGGTACGGCGGTCCGCTGGATGAGGAAGTGTGCAAGAGCCTCTAATTCGTACGGCTATGGAGGACGTAACAGATATGTAGTGGCATCAACGTTGCACCGCCTCCGTGGTTACGTGTGCGCTCGGATACGTTCTGATAGGAACGAGCTTAGCCATACTACATACGGCATAGCGTATCCCTTTGACTGTCGTAAGACGACACTTGGGTTAGGAGCAGGGGGGTCCAGCCAACCAGAGTCAAGCAAATCAAAGGTACATTCAATCCCACCTATTTTATCTAGTGATAGAAGTCCCGACAATTTCCGGCTCAACATAGAGCTACATTGCACTGCTGACAGCGGTTTCTATTGCCGTTGACTGCCTGCAAGGCGGCTGTGGCCGCCCCTCTCCAAGCCGTATTCCTTACAAACCTGATAAGCTGAGCAATGCTTATTCCGGACCTATTTGTGATGCAAAATAAGTGTAAATTCGTCTTGAGATGCTGAAATCTTCCAATAATCCTCGATTTGCGGCTCCTTATATATTCTCATATACATCAAGATCGCAAGCCATATATACATTTCTGCAACAGAGGTCGGCTTCCAAGTTAACAGCCGAGACTGCGGCTTCAATCTGTAGCTGCCATCTTCATGCTGCTCAGGCCGGTGACTGACCCAGCTGTTGGTATAGCAGACAGCTTTCCACTAAGGAAACAGGTAGGAATTGCTGGAATAGTAACAGCGGCTCTGGGGGCAGGTCTGTTATCTCAAAGACCCGGCTTGGAAGGACCGTCGGTTCGAAGTTGTAACCGCGATCCGGAACTGGATCATGTATCGGCTGGCAGGTGTTATCGGCCGGCAGCTCGCGGCGGCCGTCATCAATACGGATGAAGCTATTGTCATCATACGCATTAACTGCCTGGCTGGAGAGCTGTTGGGAATCCATGAGAGTGCACAGAATGAGTTATATGGTGAATTGGGCGGGGTTGATTTCGCCGGTGCTCGGAGTCACGACATGTACCTCGGCCATGGCAGGGGTCATGTGGGGCTCGGTACGGAACCGTAGGCTTACGACAGTCAAAGGTTCATGCGGCAACTACTGAGTACGGAGGTACCGGTGTTGAATTATGGCCCTCCGCCGAAGCGGCAGAATCACCGGCATCTTCCGTCTGCACAGCGTGTCATTCTTCCAGCGGGAGCTAATGTCGGATTATTCTTAATTGGGAATAGTGTACGACACTTAATTGCGAATAGTGTACGATGCTTCATTGGAAATAGTTTACGATGCTTAATTGGGAATAGTGTACGATGCTTAATTGGGAATAGTGTACGATGCTTAATTGGGAATAGTGTACGATGCGTAATTGGGAATAGTGTACGATGCTTAATTGGGAATAGTGTACGATGCGTAATTGGGAATAGTGTACGATGCTGACCTCAGCCTCGTCGTACCTCTTCATCCCAGTTCCGCTCATATAAAGTACAAGTAGTAACGATATCTCGAGAGCGACAGTTTCAATCTCAGCAATTATATCAAACTGTCTTTCAGTCCATTTCTGTCATTCAACTGTCTCTAATTCTTCAAGTGCCCTTTTCAACAACGAAATGACTGAGTCCGAGTTCAAATACTACCACTATGACCCCTCCATGGTGGGAGCCATCATCTTCGTTATCGCCTTCATAGCAACAACAACTCTTCATTCCTACCAGCTTCTGCGGACTCGCACTTGGTTTATGATTCCCTTCGTTGTGGGAGGATTCTGTGCGTCTCTCCATGAGCTTCCTGCATGTCAGATACTAACGAAACACTTTCAGTTGAATGGATAGGCTATTGGCCGCGCAATTTCTCATACTCAGACCCCGAACTGGACATTAGTACCCTACCTTATACAAACGCTTCTCCTCCTCGTGGCACCCGCCCTCTTTGCAGCAAGCATCTACATGGAGTTGAGCCGGATTATCATCTTGGCAGATGGCGAAAATCACGCTCTGATCAAGAAGAAGTGGCTCACGAAGATATTTGTAGTCGGAGACGTCATTTCTTTCTTTGTCCAAGGGGGAGGTAAGTTACGCCACCTCCAACCCAACCATCCTTGATTAGAATACCTGGCTCACGACGGCATTCTAGGCGGCGGCATCCAATCTTCAGGTACCGAAAGTTCCCTCAATACGGGCAAGTACATTATCGTCGCCGGGCTCTTCGTGCAGATCCTCTTCTTTGGCTGCTTTATCGCCGTCGCCGTCCACTTTTACCTCGCCATGAAAAAAGTGCCAACCTCTCGCGCCCAAAGCAATACTCCCTGGCGCAAACACCTGATGGCTCTATTCATCGCAAGCGCGCTCATCATGGTTCGATCTCTTTTCCGTGTCATAGAATACCTGCAGGGTTTTTCGGGGTACTTGCTCTCGCACGAAATATACCTGTATATTTTTGATGCGGTATTGATGTTGGTCGTTATGGCACTTTTCAATGTGTTACACCCAAGTGAGGTGGTAGCGTTAGTAAGAGGAGGAAAGGTTGCGAAGAGGGGTTGGAAGATGGACAAGATTGTGGGATATCATGAACGTGT
This sequence comes from Ilyonectria sp. MPI-CAGE-AT-0026, assembly GCA_020744155.1. Classification (NCBI taxonomy): domain Eukaryota; kingdom Fungi; phylum Ascomycota; class Sordariomycetes; order Hypocreales; family Nectriaceae; genus Ilyonectria; species Ilyonectria sp. MPI-CAGE-AT-0026. Next base: position 163,659 of record JAGPNQ010000033.1, read on the forward strand.
TGCGTCTGATAATTCGGGGAGGGAGTTTGCTTAAACTTCTCGACGTGTTGCGGATTTTTGGGTTGTAGGTACTGAGGGAAAGCATAAATGGTGATAATTAGACGAATAAACACGGATTTAGATTTAGATCTTCATAAAGGAGATTAATGAAGAGGCAGGCGATATTTTTTCAATATATTCATAGAACATGCAACAAATTACAGCAAAACTTTCCACTTCCACTCGGTCACTCCTCACACCGATAACACCGCTTCGTCCTCCACCAAAAAGGATAAGTTACAGCCTCCAAAGCAGCCCGAATTCCGCCATAAGTTAACTTAGATAATCGGGATCTGTATTGTTAAAATCTCATTATCTTGAAAGCACCTTTACTGTATGAAATATTGTAGTCTTATCATCTGCAGGAACGAGAACTGTCAGATGCGGCGAGAATACCTCCTCATTGATCACAAGACAGATTTTCCTCATCGTGTGTTTTCGCGGGGTGGGCCATGTGTGGTGGCCCCAACTCTTAGCTTCTTGGATGAGCAAGCCACCTCTCAGAACTGCTCAAGGCTCATCTTCATCTCCCTGAGGTGTCGTGTGCGGTTGGTAGCAAGTGAGCTTGAAGTTCATTCCTCCAAGTGTTAAATGTCCTATCGTCGGCGATTGAAGCGAGACCTGCTGGGGACACGAGGGTGCTGGGGTTAGTCGGGGTGAGAGAATGAGATGGGATTTACTGTTGTGGGGTGTTGGCTGCCTGTTCTACCTCCATGTCCAGTCGTCCTGTGGCAATGGCAAACTTGATTGTTGCTCGAACCGCGTCCATATTTGGTGTCCATGTCTCTTGGTCAGATGGAGCTTTCCCGTATGTAGAAGGAGAGATTGCCTCTTCTTGTGTCTGTCTGTGCTAGCATTTGCGTTTGGTGTGCCTCCCATCTCGTGCATCCGAAAAGGAAACGCTTGACAGCTTCTGTTGCCTGTCCGCAGGCGCATTGGTCAGATTCCGCTGCTCCGATGCGGTGAAGATATCCGTTCAGTCGTGCCATTCTCGTTCAGAGCTGCGCCAATACGCTCGCTCCTCTCCGCTTGAAGGTGTCATATAAAATGCGGGTGTGCTTGCCTGCCAGTGCTGTGTTCATTTATCTTGAATACTTTCCCACTCCGTCTGGCAGGGTCCTTGTTTCCTCTTTCGACATTGCGCCGTTTATGATTGTGGACTTGGCTTGCTGACATTGCCCTTGCGGTGTTCGACCCGGCTCGGTAACCTGTCGTGCTGCTTCCTTTGCTCTCCTGCTTAGTTCGAAGCTCTCCTAAGACGGGATCCATATTATGGAGATAGAATTGCCTCCCTTTCTCAACGTGCGAGCTATCTCGTAGATCTCCTCAATGCTGGTTTGCCCTGATTGATGCCTTGGTTGGCTAGTTGCCAGCAGGGCTCCCTGGTTGCTTCAAATAATCGTGATCTGTCTTCCTACCAGATGTAGTGGTAGTCGCTTCATCATCATGCCATAATTGCGAGTTCCGCCGTGTATGGGTTCTGTTCCGTTCTTGTTCCCAGGGTGACTGAGTATGTGATCGATTCTTTGCCTTTTACAATGCCGAGAGTGTCGTGGATGACTCCTCCCATCCCAACCATCCCTTTCCTCGCGGACGAACTTGTCGCAATCCGTATGCCGCGAATGGTATTCACAACGCTTACTTCCTCCTCCGTGCCGGGTTCAATTGTGACGAGGAGTCGTTTCTCCTACTGAGCTATCACATAAGGCCGAATGACCTCCATCTTATCTGTCGGCGTGTTTTGGTACGCGTGAGCTATCCTTTGCAATGGTAAGGTAAAGACAAGAAGGCCCTTAGTCGTTCCTTTTCCAATGTACTGCGCATACCGGAGTTCTGAGTCCATGATTACTCCCAAGATTTTGGCGGTTGCCTTTAGTGCAATTGCTTCCCCTTGGATGATGAACGGTCTGCTGCTGACTCGGTCCAGCCGCCTGGTGAAGTGAATTATTACTGTCTTGTCACCTTCTAACGTGGCTCCGCTCCGGATCTCCCATTCCATTACTCTGTCGATAATGGCTTGAATCCCGTCTCTGTGCGCATAGCCCTGTAACCCATGCGTTATAGTCATCCACAAATGCCATTAATCCCCCATTTGCACTCAATTCGTGTTGTACCAAGTCGACATTGAAGAAGAGGAATAGTATTGGTGAAAGTGGTGACCCCTGCGGCAAGCCTGCTTGTGGCAGTCGCTGTTGTTAAGAGGTGTGGCCATTGACTACTATGGTTGCCGTGCGTTCTGAGCAAAAGGCATCAATCCACTGTACTAAGGCCGGCGGGATGCCTCTTGCTGCGAGTCTCTGCAACAGCATGTCCTTGTATACTCCGTTGTACGCACCTTTTACGTCGAAGCTGACCAAGCTAAAGACCTTTTTGATCTCCAGGCGTTGTAGATGTGTTCCTGCAGCAGCAGGAGTGCTTGTTCAGCAGAGCGCTTCTTTCTGGCCCCGAAGTGATTCGTGGGGAGCAGGCCAAAGGTCTCTACTGCGTGCATTATTCTCTCAGCAACCACAGACTCCAGTACCTTTCCAAGTCAGCGGCGGTATCTTGTCAAACGCTGAGCTACCATAGGGATCCAAGTATATGCAGCTCTACTCCCGTTGCGATATCCCAGAGCCGCACCCTCCAGTCTGACCTAGATATGATTTGCTTGCCGTCTGGCGAGAAGGCCACTGAGGTAACCCAACCTGAGCGGCCTTTAAGCGTCTGTAGCGCTGCTCCTGCCACGGCGTCCCAGAGCTGCACTGTCCGATCGTTCGACCCGGACACAACTTACTTGCTGTCTAGTGAGAAAGCTAGTGAGTTGACGTTACTTGAATGGCCTATGAGCGTTTGTGACGCCGCTCCTGTCGCGGTGTCCCAGAGCCGAAGTGACCTGAACTAAAATAAGTTATACTTAATCTCGAGGTCATCATATTGTATTGCACATATGCAGCCATTTGAATCAGTATACCTTCTCAATTATTTCTGGCCTGCTTAATAAAGCATTAGTGATGGGTTAGGCGGTTGGCAAGGAAGCTGATTGCAAACATATGTTTATACCCTATTCGCTTAGACTGAGCCCGATTCGATGATCTACATAGCCGCCCGCCCTTCCCGCTGCGGCACCTGAAGGTTGGCTCCGGCCGTTGAAATTAGTTCATCCTACGTTCGGAGTTCTAAGTTTAGCAACATTCTACTTGAAGTCCAGTTTCACGGAGCCAGTGGCAAGAATGCAAGACTCAGCTCAATGATATCTTTGGGAAGTCTTGTCTGGTCCGGGGCTGGAAAGACCTGTCAAGTATTGATACACAATCATAGCTTAGGGAAGTATGTATAACATAAGAAGCTATCGCCATCTCTATTCTAGTTTCCACCGTGTGCCCCGAAACTCTTAAAGCCAAGATCAATCTGTGCCCACTCATCCACCCAACCATTCGCCTGTGCTACAGCGCCAACCACTGGGACTCTCACTTGCTCGGCATCTCGACGATTCCGATATCCCATATCATTCTTACAATCAAACCCCATTCAACGCAATATAATCCTCATCCAAACCCTCCTGCTTCACAGCCCCGCCCCTTCCAAATACATTCCCAGCATGCACAAAATGAAACAGAGCCTGCACAACCATCATCGGCGCACCATCAAACACATACATAACCCACTCATGCGTCATCAAATATCCGTCATGGCCCCCTCCAACTTCAATCATTCTGTAGACACATCGCGCAATAATAATAACTGCTGCCACCAACAATAGCGTCAACAATTTCCTCCAGCCATGTTTGCCATGTCGTGGGACTGAGTGGAGCTTAGCACTCTTGACCATTCGTCGATCGAAGATTATGGCGATGACAAGGAAGAACCCGAAGAAGAGAAGCTGGGCAAAGAGACCGACAAGAAGAATCTTCTTGCCAAGATCGGCGTTTTCGGCTTTCCCCATCAATCCGCCTCCTGCTCCCTGGACTTGGAAAGCAAAGATGTCGCCCGCGACAAAGATTTTGGTTACCCTAGTTGGTCGGATGACGGATGCTTCTGGTGCATTGACGTAATTGACGATGCGGCCGTAGATCATGTATATTGTTGCCGCGTAAAGGGAGGGAGGTAGAAGGATGAGGATACTTTGAGCGATGTAGAGTCCGATATTATCGGGATTCTTGGCAGATAAGAAACGGCTGACGTAGCCTCCTGTCATCACTGTGATTGTCTGTTAGTTATTGGGGGAACCAGGACTTCCAGAAGTGTAATCATGTAGAACGACTTACTGAAAGATCCGATGACAAGTGCCATGTAGAACCACGTCCTTTTCCTAATCATCACGACAAGATGAACGATAGCACTAACTCCGAAGAGTGCAGCCGCAAGCAAAGTTAAGGTTTCACTTGGAGTGTAAGGATAAAGATTCTCTTTCTCTGGTTCCGCCATAACTGTTTTGAGGACTCTTCGGGCGAGAAATGTTGTGTGAAAAAAACTCGAGAGTGTGATAAATCCTCAGAAGGACAAGAGATAATGACAGTTTGGTTACGAATTGAAGTCAAAAGAAAGACGATTGCACTGATGTGGGAACTCCAAGATAGAGGGCAGTGAGTGCTACTTATACCCAGAAGGTACTACGAAACGAGCTGGAAGGCATTCTTCTGCTCTTACTTCTGGGGTCTTCCAGAGAATCTATTAGTGCCGTATTCTTGATAGTACGACCGTACTTTCGTATCCAGCAGCGCTTCCCATGAGATGTTTGAATCACGGAGCAGCGCCCCAATTCGGGAAATCCGCCCGTTGCCGGATTCGGTATTAAGTGGAATCCGATTCCCGTTGCAGTGTTCATCAGAAACATCAGGGCTGCGCCCCGTAGAACACGTCAACGTAGGAAAAAGGGGAACACCAAAAGAGTTTAGAAAAGGCGACACAGGCGCCTAACTTGACCACACACACCCCAAGAATAGTAGATAAGCTTCTGGTAGTGCTTTGTGCCTGACGAGGCTGGACCCGAGAGCCAGGGAGAAGGCCGTCGGTACGAAGTTTCAGAAAATACGCACTAGTGAGAAAGGTAAGGTGTACGGGTACGCAGGTGCAATACAAGGATGCAACACGGGTATTAATGGATTGCAACGCAGCAGGGGCTGTGCTCCTGCACGTTAGTTTCAAATTGTCTGAATGCAGGGTCTCCGGCTCGAATCGAGTTGTGTTAGGCCGCCTGCTTACAGAACTATATTAGGGATCCACTTTTCATAAATACCGAGAGATCCGTCCCGAAACTTACACAACACTTTAAAGATTTGGAACGTTAGACCTGATTCACGGTAATGAAATTATTTGAATCGCTCAAAGAATGCCTCCTCCCTTCATAGATGTTTCTTTGAAATGTTTCTTGCCTTGTATTAGTGAATCAAAATGTCATTGACAAAAAGCTCTTGGTCCGCCAAAACGTTCGCCTGCAGTACGGCGGTCCAAGACAAGCAAGGTTACGCCGAAACGACAGCAAGCAGAACGTGAGAGGGTGAATATCATTGGCCAACCCTTCACTACCCTCCATACGTCCACACCCAACACTCTGCCTCCCTCAGCACGACAGCTCCCTGTGCAACGGTAAGCTCCTACCTCCCTACGTCTGAGTAAAATATTCGGGTTTTAGTCGAACTTCAGATTGTAATTTGTCAGCTCGTCTAACCAGCTAATGTCCAGTCCAGGGCTTGCCCTTCTGTAGGTGCACCTCCCCTCGGGGGTTCGGCCCATCCAAACGGCCCCCAGTGCCCCGGGTTGGTTTGCACTGAGGGGTCCCTTGTCTAGGGCGATTCACTACCGTTGATTACCGGACGGAGGTGCCGATTTTGACAAGGCGGAATCTGGGTCCACTCTTAGGGTGGCGGAGAGATAACGGGCCTGTGCATGAGCATCTTTCGGCCGAAATGAAATGGGAAGAGAGATTAAAATGACAAGACGTTCTGAATGCAACTGCCAACGACGGGCGCAACAATATCACGCAATGAGTGAGGCTCTCGCCCACAATCAAGAGACTTTCCAATGTTAGCTTACCTGCGCCGCAACTGCGCCCCGCATGGACCTAATATAACAAGCCAGACAGCTGACGGCTGTTGATGGCGTAACGGTTTCGGGTGGGCCTGGTACAGTTCCCGATAATGGTGCATTTTTATTACTGGCCTCTTCTTCGCCATCTTTCCATGGTGCCAGCATCGCCGCTTCTCGCCCACAGAACTTGACTGAACCCCCATATCCGATTTACATGTTTAGAAAAAGTTTATGCCAAGGACCTCTCGCTTTGGCCACTTCATTAATTCTGTCAGTTGTTGGTGATGAGCCAGGTGAAGGTCAATGTCTGCCAGGACCTGCTTCGCCCAACCCCTGAGGTACCACAGGCGGCTTTCCAGGATCCCCCAGAAGACGCAAAAGTAAGCCAGTAGAAGGAGTGCGAATGGGGCCCGCAGTTTTATATCATGCAAAACCCGCTCCGGGATGATGTACAGCCACAACATAACCATACCGCTGTCAACGTACATGCCGCCCCGAGCGAACTGTGTCGCGCAGTCCTCGAGTGCCGCGATAGCCTCAAAATAATCTCTGTGGATTTCTGGTTGCTGGTCGTCGAAGATAGCCTTGAGGTTTCGGAGGGCATGGGATGTGTCCTTTGGGAGACACGCTTGGTCAAATGATGGGTCGACGCTGCTTTATCGATTAGATGTGAGATGTCCGTGAGGAATTTTAGTGTTGGTTTGACATACCCTACACCGTGCGCGAACTCGACCTCTGGGTGGGTCCAAATGCCGTGATGTAACGGAGCGAAACTGGTGCTGTCCAGGTTTTTGAAGAACGGACTGAGAAAGGATCGCATGCCCCGGATGACGGTGAAGAGCTCTAGGATCGATGGAATTGGCCCCGTAAGAGTGAGGTGCTCACATCTCGCCGGCAGCAGGCAAACGTAGAGGATCGTTAGTGCCGCAAATGAGAAGACTGGCTTCCAGTTGTCTTCGTTAACTTGGCGCAGCCGGAGCGTGAAGCCCTCCACACCTATCACGTGGTGGTGAGCCGAAACTGCCAGGTACTCCTGGCGCCTGCTCGGGGTGAGGAGGGATTTGTGCAGGGCGCTGACTGCTAGAATACCGTGCATTACGAAGGCATGGTTGTAGCCTTCCTGGGGTATGACGTCCCTCCAGACCTGGCGCACATCGCCGCGGAGGGCCAAGCTGCTACATGTGTTGACGAAGTAATGATGCATCAGCTCCAGCTCCCGACCGCTAAGACTACCGAACTCGCTGCTGCTGCCAGTAGTGCGCAGCGACGGACTCGAGAGGATCCCCATACCGTCAGTCGCATTGAGGAGGAGGGAGTCTTGCTTGGCACTGCCAGTGACATCCGCGCTATTGGCTGCCTCAGCCTTGCCATCCTGAGATTCCGAGAGTAGCTCTAGGGTACTCGGAGACCTAATGCGGCTGTCCGAGTTCAAGTTGCCGTTATGGTTGGCATAAATGCAATGGGAGCCGTGGCGTGTGCAGTTGAAGCAGGCTGGGCGCTGTTCGTTACACTACATGCTACTAATTAGCGAGCTGACGGGGCGACACGTGAACTTCTGGGAGTTCATCCGACCAAGGGGGACGAACTTGGAGTACCTACCTTAACTTTCCTGCGTTTGCACTCTTTGCAACCTTTCCGCGACTTGGTATGGGACAACCGTGGAGGCATGGCGGCTAATACGCACGAGGGGCTGGATGCCCGATGGAGTACGAAGTACGAAAGATGCCACAGAGCACAGAGCGACGACGCTGCGGTCAGAAACGGAAACGCAAGATCAAGGCCAGGAAGACAACCCGAACACGCGGCTTTGGGTATAGATGATGCCGAGAAGGGCCCGGTATTGTGATCCAGTGCGAGATTAGAGGCATTTAATATGTCTGCAGTACCCAAGTCTCTTGGAAGAAAGGAGCGAAGTTGCGAACACGCGTTACGGTGGCTCGACTGGGAGGCTCAGCGGCCCTTTCTGAAGCAGATCTGGGTCTAGTGTCTCGGTTTTGGCAGCTGAGCGACGTCCAGGGCCACCTGGGCTATGCTAGCTTGCGCGGAAAGGCCGGTACGGCGAGGAGCGAACCCGAATACTCGCATTCGGACATTGCACACCGCTCTTTTCCTGGCTCTCTAGGTACTGTGGGCACCTTGGCATAGCTAAGTTGCTTTTGGAACGCGGAGCTCACCCGAATGGTCCGTGCAGCTTTAACGGCCTGCATGCCGCGGCAAGGCAAGGATTTAAGGATTATCAAGTTTCTTCAAGATTTTGGGGTTGAAGTTGATATTGAAGATATGGATGGGGCGACGCCTGTTGTATACGCTCTCCAGCTCCCAGAAAAGGAGGCTTTGGAAACTAGTTCACTCCTCTTCAACTTAGGAGCAAAAAAGGATGCCACAGTTGGGGATGGCTGCTGGACATACGCTGATCTCGCTAGATCGATGGGCAAGGAGGGACTGTCAACTTGGTTGGAGAATGTAACAGACGATTCTAAGAGTTATACGTTCGACTTTTTACAAGCAAGGATATACACCCTGAATCTGGGCTAATGATTTTCTTTAACCGCCAGCATGCAAGCTCAAAGCCTTGATAGATCTCGCAAGCAACCAACCGATAAATATTTGATGAAGAGTTCGCCTATACACCGCGGAAACAAGAGAAAGCATCCTTCGTGAACAATCATTGCCCTTGCCTCAGCTTCCTCAAAGAGGCCAGTTGGGCATTGCCTCCATCGAAAATTTGGTCTTCCGAGATTTCAGAATGAAGCTATTGAGTTAAATTCCTTTCACTCTGTTGGTAATGTTGGAAGAACTGAGGATTCCCCCTCAACTTCAGGATTAAAGTTAAGGTTTGAAGTCCTAAAACTTAGATCGTAGGACTTGATCGTAGGACTTTCTAGGACTCAAGTCCTAGAAGGGACCACTCGAAGATATAAGGTCCTAAAGGTCCTTAGACTACAAGAAGTTAACAATAATAACAATAACAACATCTGTTGTCAAGTGCACTCAGCATCCCTGCGCAATCCAACAACAGGTAATCGGTAACCCCTAGTAGTGATCCTCCCAATACTTCTTCACGCCATCAAGGACTGGTTTATGCCACGATTTGGGCCAGTTCTTTTTAACGTGGGCCATACGCCGCGACGGATGAAGTATCATGGCTGTGCCATAGTCAGGGCCCTAACATTTCTGATGCATCCACATCAATCCCTCTATCCAAATTTCCAGGAGTCACTCTTTCCACGACGAAATGCTGATATCAGCCGTGGATGATGTTAGATACGCAATTTGCTGTATGCAATAGCAGAAGTAATTGATCAAAATGATGTAAATTCAGATGGTTCTTCCTTCATTGATTGGGGGTCATAGGGGCCCTATTTTATACTCAAAGGGATCTAGATCAGGGTGTCAAAGGGGGACGGATCCGGCTTATTACCAGATCCGGCGGCGTTCCGCATCAGGCGGTCCGGATCCGACGGTCCGGATCAGGCATGTTATGCCGCCACACGAGGTCTCAATCCAACAGATGATATATTCAACGCGCTAGTGTTCAGAAGGTCATACAGGTGCTATACAGCTGTATCTTATATGGGATAGGTCTGAATTCAAACTGGCGCCAGTACACTAACAGGCCTAAGTAGCCTATCAACAGATTGGAGCTGGGAACCCGCAACCTCAGAGTCACGCCTCTCGTTAACTTCAGCCCGCTGAACTCCCGGACTCCGTTCCGGCTGTGCAACATATACCGACTTACATAATGGACAATTGAAATGCCGCCTTTGAAACCAAGGGTCGATGCACTGTCTGTGAAAGACATGTTCGCATTTCAATCGTCGAACGCTATCCAAATCCCCAAAGAGTTCGAGACAGATCACACTAAAACAATTTCAATAGTTGGTAGTTGAAAGAAAAAATTTTTCAAGAACGTACCAGACTTCTGACGAGTTGGACTTGTGCGACGGCAAGGATGACTGCGAATTGGATACCTGGGACAATTTGTAGTTTTGGGCTGGACTTGTAGAGTTGAGAGTTTGGAGACCAGTTGTGCCGTTCGGGGCGTCTTCTCGACTCTCAATATCCACCTGTACTCCGGGGTGTTGTCTTCTCCGATTGCGCATGCATCTTGATCGTCAGTGTGGGGGCACAAAGAACTGGGGGAAAACACTGACGGGACAATGGCTAGTAGGGCCACTACAGCCATTACGACCGCAGCAATTATGCCTAGGATGGCCGAATTTGATGACCCGGTATCGGACCCGTTTGCGGTCGTCGAATTCAAGTTGCTGGTTCCGCCCATTGCGTGTGCAAAGCCTCGGGTATGCGAATAATCGCAGCGAGTATTGTGTCTTTCCAGTGCCCTCTCAATTTATGATCTGCAGGGGACTGGATCAAAGCCCATGGTGGTGGCTCTCATGATCTCATGACTCGTCATGATTGATAGAACTTAAAACGCAGACTGCTGAGCCACAAAGTAAACTGGTTTATTGTGGGTGGCTGCTGTCCGGCCGCGGTGCTTTTATCACGTCCCCGTACGGTTTGTGCCGTTATAGCTCCTGTTGGATACGCTATTGCCGTATTCAATGACTGATTTAAGGGATAAGCTCGCTCCGTTGACAGATAAGTAAGTGCACGCCTGACGCCAGTATCAACACATCAATCTCAGCTATTGGAGTGCAGGTGAGGAGCTAGATAGCAGTCCGAAATTGGACTTTGTGGTTAAGAAAGTGGACAGCTGAGTCTGGAAAGTTTTTTCGTGCCTAGCGAGAGCGGACGGCACCGCCGAAACCAAAGGGTCCAACCGCATCGCAGCCGCACCACTAAGTAGTGCGTGGCATGCAGCATTGAGGCTCACGCTAACGGGGTTTCTTGTAAGGGCTGCCAGCTATACGGATAATGCATCATCCTTACGATGTGGCTGCTGCAAGGTTCGCGCTACGGGTATCGACAATGAAAGTTGCTTGGAAAAGAGGCGATATAGAGGCCGTACGCCGTGACGGGATGTCCTCAGAGCCCTCACGTCCACAATGATATGTGAATAACTTTTGATGCCTGGCGAGGTTGTCGTATCAGCTTGCCGATTCGCATTTGCGTATCAATCTGTCGAGCCAGTCGCGCCAGGCAAACAATGGCGACACTGAGGAATGACAACGGAGATGGCCATATCCATTCTTATATTTCGAGTGCCATTTCTTGGGGGATAACACATGCGACTCATTCTGATTGAGGCTACTTAGGGGACTAACGGGGATGGGGCTGGACACATATCTGTTACGAGCCGATTGTCTGAAGTGTCTGATTGGGTGTATGTCTGTTCTTGATTGCGTCAGGTCCCCGCTCTGAGTCCCTGTACATCCTTTATGCTGAAGTAGCTAGAAGGATATTGCTATAACAATTACACGCCCAGTTATCCAAAATACACACCGTGACAATATCATAGCGAGGTGTCCGGCATTCTGTTAGATTGACGCCTGTGTACGGATAAAAGGGAGTTCGCCCTCGGTTATAACGACATGATATTTATGGTTTGTAGCGGTGAAAGCGTGAGAAATGGACCGACGCCCCCGCACCAAGACTGACGAAAGCAAGACGAGGCATCGTCAAGACTTCAATCAATACGATCACCGGTTTCTGCTCCATAATCTATTTAATTCACCCCGTCGTGTGTTCGAGATACGTACCGCGTATCCAACACATTCCGTCAATCCGCCAACACTAGGGAGTCTAGACTACGGCAATCGTCACATGCAATGAAGTCCAGGGTTGCAAACCACTCCACTGAATCCACGCGTGGATCCACTGAGTGGATCCACGGTCCATTCCACGAGGCTGGTCGGCTCGTGGATTCTGTTGGATGATGACCCTGTATGACGAAACCTCGGATAGATTGATATCCTGACCTTAGTCAGAAGGGGGGTATGAAAACCCCTCTTCCGGCCGATCCGAATGACCGGCACAAGTAATCATCAACATCATCATCACTGTATTGATCCCTATCTATCTAATCGAATTGACCGTAACGGATCCATCAGATTCTTAATCCATCCATTCTACTCGAAGCGCTCGTGGAGTGGATGGAGTGGATTTGAAGTGGGGCAGTTAAGTGCTCCCCGCCAAGCTAGGTGTGCGAGCTTTAACTCTGGTTGACAGTTACCCTAGAATCACATCGTCAGGAACTCTCTTGACCAAACGGCATTTACTGCAATTTAACGAAAGCAGTGCCGTTAGAACCGCCGAATTTTTCTCATTAGAACGATATAAATCACAATATGCCGGGTAAAGCTTTGTATGGTAACCAATAAAGTGAAGAAAAAGGTAGGTCATCATTCGTTCATTTTCCAATTGTTTTCTCGAGACTGATCGATCAATGTGGGTCCCAAAGACCCACACAAGCTTGAGAGCTGCAGGAGGCTCCCTTTATTTCTTCTTTTCCCTCTTCTCCCCTTTTCCTCGCTTTCTTCCTTAGCTTTAGGATACTTGCTGAAGTTGCTGTAGTTACCCAGCTAGTTGTCAATATGCTCAGTTGGGGCCATTACAGTAGACCTGTTTTGCCTTCGACCAAGCCATATCTTATCATTACCGAATTCACCGAAGTGAAGATCCATCCGCTCCCCTGGTCAGGGGTAGCTCTGGCCAGAGCCCAGGGGCCACGATTGAGACAAGTCTCCTTTTTCTTTCTTCGTAACAATTTGTTGATACGCTTTGCCCTATTTTCGACACGATTTTGAGACGACCACGAGCTTTTATTCACGATGGCTTCGTCCGATTCTTGCCTTATTACCCCCCATCTAACGCCGTCCCCAACGCCCTCTCCGGCGCCTTCAACCCCGAACCCCTTCTCGAGACCGACCGAGACCCCTTCCGAAGACGAAGAAAGACACGAAGCAACGCTTCGGCATCATTTCCGTGGCTGGGCACTCTCCGAACGAAGCAGAGAAACTGGTTCTTGGGCCTGGCCTTTTGGATATGACATCCAAAAGGACGAGCAGCGCAGATGGGTCTGTCGAGCCTGCATTCGTAAGAAGGACCCCTGTCCAGGCAACTTTGGCTCCGATGGCATTCAAAACGCGTATAATCACCTATTTACTGAACATGGAATTCGCGCTCCGTTGAACAAGACGAAAGGAACTGCGGAGAAGAAAGCCGATTCTACAAGTGTTAAGGCGAAGGGGCAGAAGTCCATCGTGGAGGCCATGCAGCTTGACTTGCACAAACCACGAGAACAAGCAATTGCCAACACTTTTATTAAGTGTTTCGACCGCGATCACTTTCAATGGCTTCTAATGAACTGGATCGTGGCAAGGAACCATTTTTTTTCCATTGCAGAAGAAAACGAGCTGCGAGAAATATTCCACTACTTGAACCCGTCGGTCTCAGTTCGTGACGCCAACGGTACCCACACGACAATCAAGGAAAAAGTTGCTTCAGCATTCGAACAACATAAGCAGAAGGTTGTCGAGGTACTCCGCAAGGCGCCTGGCCTCATCCACATCTCATTTGACGGCTGGAGGTCTGGAAATCGGCATGCTTTATATGGAGTGTGTTGTTTTTTCAGGGACGAAAACAACAAGCCGTGCAATGTTACGATAGGGGTCCCCGAGCTTAGCGTCAGCCACACAGGTACCAATATCGCGGCCGAAATCCTCGACGTTATCGAAGCCTATGAGATTCAAGACAAGATTGGATATTTCACGTTGGATAACGCGGAAAACAACGATACCGCTATGGAGATAATTGGAGGAGAGCTGGGCTTCGTTGGTAAGGCTAGGCGAGGGCGCTGTTTTGGCCACACTCTGAACCTCTCGGCCAAAAGCATACTGTTCGGCCACAAAGCTGACGCGTTCGAACGGTAGCTATCTGGACAGGCGCCTTTATCAGAAGCCGAGCATTTGCTTTGGCAGAAAAGGGGTCCAGTGGGCAAATTACACAATGTGGTATTTATCCACAGATCTGACAAGCTGACGTACCTGCTTCGAGAGCTCCAGCAGACCGCCTTCGACCAGTCGCCTGACCCTAAAGTCAAGACTGAGAAGCCTTTGGACGTTGTTTTGGACAACGATACTCGATGGCTTTCGCAATTATACATGATCCGACGCGCGCTTCAGCTGCGTGATTATATTGAACTGCTTATCGCGCGATATCGGGTGGAGTTCGAACAACAGCACAAGACCAAAAGGAGGACCACGAAGAAGTCCGCCAAACTACCATATATTTGCGAGCCAGAACATCAGTTATCTGACAATGACTGGGATGTTCTCGGGATATTTGCGCAGCTCCTAGGCTATTTTGAATGCACGATCAAGATGCTTGAAGGGGATGGCCAAATTCGCAAGCGGAAGCGTGGATGGATGGGATCATATGGTAATATTTGGGATGTCGTCCAAGGCTTCGAATTCCTTCTTGACAAGCTCGAGGGCTACAAGACCATGGCTGAACACTTTCCTGACCCCGAACACTTCAGGATTAACATCAATTTGGGTTGGGAGAAACTTGATAAGTATTACCAGCTGTTGAGCGAAACGCCTATCTACTATGCGGGCCTGGCGCTCCATCCAGCGTACCGCTGGAAGTGGTTCGACCGCAAGTGGGTCGGCAACCCTGAATGGATTCGTCAAGCCAAGCGAATCGTTCACGATGTATGGCACTACGAGTATCGTGAGACCAGCTTACCTCGAATGGCCGTGGATGGCGAAAAACCAGCTCCCAAACGGCGGAAGACGTACAGCAATCCGTTTCAAGAATACCTTGAAGAAAACCGCTGCGCAGCACCAGCAACGCAAGGTGACGACAGTCTCGAGCCGTTTGAAGACGAGTATCAACACTGGATTTCGAACCATGAGAGTGGTGATGCCCAGGTTCGTGACCCTCTTGCTTATTGGCACGAGAAAAGGTTCAAGTATCCACGTCTGTCACGAATGGCCCTTGACTTTCTTACGATCCAGCCCATGTCGGCTGAGTGTGAACGCCTCTTTTCAGCAGCAGGGCGGATGGTAACACCTCTGCGGAGTCGGCTTGAAGCACGGGTTATTGGGACCTGTCAGGTCTTGCGTTCATGGCTTAGGGCGGGTATTATTCGAGATTTAGACCCTTTCTTTGTCTCAGTAGCAGAGGAGCAGGACAATCTCAAGATGGCTCACATGACGGACGACGAGCTTCAAGAGTGGGCAACAGCGTGGCTTGAGAATGTGGCGGAGTGCCACCAAGAAGGAAGTGGTTGGGAATAGCTTCACCCTTTCACAACTCCAAAATGCTGACGTAATGGACTCATCCACTAATCCACTACATCCATTCCACGTCCACGGTCGCTTCAAATGGATTCACTACACTGACAAGCTTCGTGGATTAAGGTCCACCCACGTCACTGCTCCCGCTCGTGGATTTAGTGGAGTGGTTTGCAACCCTGGGCCCAGCCACCTCCTATTAAGTCTTGACGCGGGGGTACTTGATCAGATTTAGACTGAAAAGCATCTGGTAAGACCACCGTATACAACACTTCACTTCCCGCTCTTGTCGTCTACTAGCGCTCCTCAACCAACGTACATCATCAGGACTACCCCGTACCTTGTTTCACGGACCACCTACCGAATCCACTAACGAGCCCGATGCCTTGGTCATGGATGTCCCCTGCTTCACAGCTAGTTTCCCTCGCTGCTGTCACCATTTTCGTCCATCTATGGCTCAGAGGCCGAGTCGCGTCCGCGGATAGGGCATCACGACGTCAGGCTGCGTGGGCCTCTGAAGGACGATCGTCAGACGAGGGACGTGTGGGTGCAAATCGGTTCGCACGCAAGACAAGCCGCCCTATTATACACCCCGATGTTCTCGTGCATAACCTCATATTAGATGATAGTAGACTTGAATAAAGAAGGGAAATAATATATAGGAGATATTGCTTGTATGGAAATGGATACAGTGCGTCACATTTGGACAGGCCTAAGACACTGGTTCTTAGGATTAGCCCGGCTCCGAGTCCTATTTTCCTTCTCAGGCTCACTGGCTTTTTGTCGTGCCGCCAGAACTAGATCCTCCAGCTTCCGCATCCCAATCATTTTCACTCGACTTGTGTACCCTTTCTTCTCGTTCAATGAACTCGCACCTGCGGCTCTCGCTAGATGGTGACTGGGAGTGATATGATTGAAGTGACCGCTGGGCATTTCGAAAACCCGGAAAACCCAGAACACCCAACCTGCGTAATTGATGCTCGGTCGAAGCTTTGAGAAACGGCAGAGAGGATGCCGCTATCAAGGCAACTTCCTCAATGCGGCACCAAAAGAATGTGGGCATTATCTCGCGGAAAATGTCGGAAGAGGTATAATCGAATGTCCACATGTAGAAAAGCCTTGTTACCGCAGCTGCAGTGGCGAAAAGACCCGATGCCAGCAAAAACGAGACAAGGCACCGCTCTAGTGTGCACCGGTTCAGGTTCCAGATCAGAACGATGGGCATGATGGCAAACACCAAATCGCCAGCGATGCCGACTACTTTTATTTTTATAAAGGTCAGTTCCACTTGTTTAAAACTGCGCTCCCATGTTGTGAGAACTTACCTGTGTAAAGATAACCACCAACCTGCATGACTTTGATACTCTGACATTGTGCATCGGGGACATGTTCCCATATTGCCCGGATGGGGCGGCATTGGAGCAGTGTCAAAACTTCTGTAACAATCAGAGCTCCGACTTGAAGTACAGTCATGCTCCAGATGATGACTCTGGCACCAGTACGGCATGTAGAGAGCGTCAAAAGGAGGTATGCGATGGAGATTCTTGCCAGAGCAGAAGCCCATAAGCCCGCGATTGCGATTGCGTAGAGACAGCGCAGTATCGAAGTGCTGTTCTCCGGGGATACAAAGACGCTGTGACGACCCAATCCAAAGGCAACAGCTGCAGCGAAAAAGGAAAATGTGATGGCCTCTGCGACCTGCACAACGGATTCTCAGCTGGTCCTCGTTGAGATAGTACACTGGGCGTGCGACTTACAAGTGCACACGAGGCAAAATAGTCGGAACCATTGAGCTGATAATTGGGATCACCCGGACGTAAATCCTCAGCGTGAAGAGGATAACGCTAACTGCAAAGACGGAGCCCACGATGGCCAAGGATGTTATTCCTATTGAGTCGTCTACCAAATGCGCTTGTCGATCCATCGTGAGCCAGGTTGTCGGGATTTCAGTCGGGGAACTCTTAGGACGCGAAATCGAGTTGTGCGATTGGTGTTGTGGTCGAAATGAATTCGTTTCTCACCACGCATACAGCATCTGAAAGCCGTGTGGGCAAGAATCGAATTCTGGACGTGTCTCGGCGAAGCAATGTTTGTGTTGGGGGATTCAGGGCGTCAGGCTCGCTTCAGCTGCATCTTAATAAAGCGAACTTTGAAATGCGCTTATTCTGCGGGCGCGGCAAGTCCCGGCTTCTGAGCAAAGTTGGGAGACAGTCGCGGTCGAGTCCTGTCTATAATTGGTGGGCGGACGAATTTGAATACACCCAGGGCGAGGCGGCGCCACTCTATTTGGCCTTGCAGCCCTGGGGTAACATCGATAACATGATGTATCACACAACATGACACATCATAAAACAGCTCTCTTAGGGTGTAAGCCGCCGTGGGTAAAGCACTGTGCTCAAATGCAGGTACGTTAATTGTGAGCATGGCCAATCATGCGCGAGCAAGGGCTGTATGGCTTCCTCGGTGGCTTGCCAGCAAAGGCATGCGGGCACACGCCCTCCTCAGCGGTGGCTTGAGAACGCAAGCCGCGAGCCCATACCCAGAAATGGCGTGGAGGCTACATAATGGGATATTTCGCACGCATGATGGCAGCAGATCAAGACACAACAATTGTAGGACACCTTGGTCCAGTCAATAGGAAGGTGAAGCATGTGAAGCGGAGGCTTTTGACCAAGCCTCGGCGCACCATCTAATCTGTACCCACAAGGCTGAACCTAGTTGTGCAAGACTGAGACACTCTAGCCAGCTCCCCAGAGCCATGTCAGTGGGAGAGGACATGATTCGACTGTGTGGACGCTGAGGTGCGGCTGGCACGTCGGGGACAGGGCCAGGGACAGGGGCAATGAGTCAGGGCATGGAATATGCTGATCCCGGAGAGTTCCATGTTGGCGTCTTGTGTCACACGCCTACGGAGGTAAGCGACTGAGCGAAGCCAAAAGGACACGATCTGTCTTGAGTGTGGTGACATTCAACACCACTAGCAGATTGCGAAGCCCAGAGGCGGCGCGTCCTGTCCTACCCCTAGCTTCCCGTGTCAACTCCTGTGTCAACTCCCGTGTCAACCGCACGGTCGGATCAAACTGGGGGGCGAGACTCGCATGGTGCCCTTCACCACCATGGAATATTTCTCGGATATGGAGAGATATACCATGCACCACCACCCTTTCGACAACCCCACCCTTTCGTCAGGCAAAAAAAAAATCCCCCCACCAAAACTCAACACTTTCATTTCACGCAGCTTGACCAGAATAAAAGTTATTTGAATGCGGTTGCCTCTATCAAGTATAGAATTGATTGAAATTTCTGTTTCCATTCTCATACTGTTCAGTGGGGCACGTGATATATGTGGGTAGTGGTAAGGAAATATCACCACTTCAACCCCCAATTTCCTCACCGCTCCTTCTCAACATTACTCCTGCTAGTCTCTCACAACACGATCAAAATGCCTTCATCTCGGCCTCGTTGGAAATATACAGAAGACGACATGGCCGAGGCTATATTGGATGTCACCGATAATGGCTTTTCACCCCCTCAGGCGGCTCAGCGACGCGGCGTGCCTCGAACCACTCTAATCGACAGACTTAACGGCCAGACACCCGTAAAAGAGCAAATTCAGCCTGGTCAACGGTTATCCAAGAATCAAGAAGACAAATTGGCTTTCTGGATTCTTCGTCAGGAGTCTCTGGGATACGCTCCGTCCCACAATCAGATTCGCGCTTGCGTCATGGGCCTGCTAAGACAACAAGGGGACCAACCGGAATTAGGACGCAACTGGGTGACCAGATTCATTGAGCGCCGCTCAGACCTTAAAACTAAGATGGGTAGACGCCAAGAAGCCAATAGGTTTGACTCTTTCACGCCTAAAGCGGTTCACTGGTACTTCGATATCAGGGAGGGCCAGTACGGCTGGATTCAGCCTGAGAACACTGTTAACGTTGACGAAGGAGGCATCATGATTGGTTTTGGCAAGCCTTTATTTCTATTTTCTCTATAGTTTTGAAATTTGACTAACTAGACTCTCTCCGTTAGGGTTGGATAGCCTGGTGGTTGGAAGCGCGAACCTGAAGCGGAAAGCTCTTCTCAAGGGACCACAAACTCGAAGTTGGACCTCGTTTATCGAAGCTATCACTGCTGACGGCCGCGCCTTAACTCCTGGCATAATATTCAAGGGGAAGGAACTCCAAAAACAGTGGTTTCTTGACGAATTCAAGAAGACAGCCGACTGGCATTACATAACTTCACCTAATGGGTGGACTGACGACCACATTGGTGTTGAATGGCTTGAAAGAGTCTATTTGCCTCAGACCAAGCCTAACGACGAGTCTGATGCCAGATTAATCATTCTAGACGGCCATGGGAGTCATGCAACGGTACTTCCTTTGTTTCCTTAACCAAAGGTTACTGCTAACCGAGCCAAGGACGAATGGATGGCTACGTGCTTTCTGAACAACGTTTACTGTTGCTACCTTCCAGCACATTGCTCCCATGGACTTCAGCCATTAGATAATGGAGTATTTAACGCCTCCAAGGCTGCATATCGTCGAGAGCTGGAAAAATTCGCTTCCCTGACCGATTCTGCTCCGATGGATAAGATCAATTTCATCAGAGCCTACGCCAAGGCTCGTGAAGTGGGAATGACGAAGAAGAATATACTCTCCGGCTGGAGAGTTACTGGTAATTGGCCAATTTCACGAGCAAAAGCTCTGCGGCATCCAGAAATCCAAGAGGATAGGCGGAATGACAGCCCGAAAAGGACTCCGGAGCGGGCGCCATATTTCGGCTCGGATGATACACCAAAAACCAGCCGCCACATTCGTGATCTTGGGCTGAACAAAACACCAAAGACGCGGAGACGGTATAGCGTGATAGCAAAAGGGTTTGAGGCGCAGCAGCAGACGTTAGCGGCTCATGCAATGAGAATTGCTGGTCTGGAGGAGGAACTGGCTCGTTCGAAGAGAGGGAAGAAGAGGAAGGCTGTACCTAATCCCAATAAGCGTTTCGTGACTCTGGGCGAGGCTCTAGCGGCTGGAGAAGTCACTACCGAAAAAGGAAGTGAAAAGAAGCTTGCTGTGGTGGATGATAGCTCTTCGGAGGAGTCAGGGTCAGAATCGGAGGCTGCTTCGGTTATTGAAGTCAGAGAGGAAACCATACCACCTCAGCGCACCACTCGATCTGGGCGGGTAGTCAAAAGACCTAAATATCAATAGAAATATCAATTTCAAATTTACAGGAGGTAACCATTTGCAAATAACTTTTATTTTGGCCGAATTCTGTGTAAGTGAAATAGCTGAGTTTTGGTGGTGAATTTTCTTTTTTGCCTGACGAAAGGGTGGGGTTGTCGAAAGGGTGGTGGTGCATGGTATCTGCCATCCATTCTTCGACAATGACATCCCAACGGCCATCACTACCTTGGATAGATGAAGCATCTGGGCATCTGTTGGTCTCGTCCGCTGCAACTGCCCTAGAGGCCTACAGTATCAGGGGACTCAGCTTTTGTTCGTGGGACAGCCCTCTCTTGTTCTCACAGGCGGGCGCACGGCCGACAGCCACCGACGAGGCGCACCCCAAAAAAGCTTGAATGCCGCCGTTCCGCGGCTTCGCGCGCGCACAAGCCACCGCACGGGCCCCTGCGGCTTTTTCCGTTCTGCGTAGTGCAAGAAAGGGAGATTTTGCGTGGCGAAGGTTGCAGCCCCAACCCATGTGGACTGAACTCAGCTGGGACTTTGAGCCCAGGCCTTACCTTACACATTTAACCAGGACCGGGGGAACGCACTATGGCCATGTGATTTTCCCGCTATCTTATTAAGATTAGGAATCGTTCATGTGGCACTTGCGTCTTGTGTGATCGTCCCGTGTTGCCAAATCTGGGCAAGTTGGTACTCCGTATTGTAGATGCGATTATTCGTCATCCGCAACATAGGCTGGTATATAAGTCAAGAACTCTCTAAAGTCAATTGCCACGGCAGGAAGCATATAGTAAAATTACCATGGTAAAAATACAGCACTAACGGTCTGGATTGTCGGTGGTCAGGACCATTCCTCTGGCAAGATGCCGCCTTCGTCTAGTTACCAATAAAGGTTATCCGACAAAGTTCCTTGCGTCCCGCTCCATCGATGCCATTTAAATAGGATACCTGAACCCTCCGGCTCCCCAGGTCCCTCCGGCTCCCGCCCGTACCCCCGCTGTGTGAGCTTCACCACTTGAATGGAGTCTGACGTTTTGCAGCACCTTTGACTCCTCCCAGGCCGAAAGACCAAGACCGCTCTAGAAATTCTCTGGCTCTGATGCGAAACTGTGCTACCCTACGAGAGCGAGTGCTTGGTATAGACCATCCGGCCGCAGCATCCTCGTCGCCAACTCTGGCTAAATGGGTGGAAGTGAGCAACCAATTATAGAACAATCTGGAATGACGAACATGAAGGGGCGCTTATCAGATGAATCCTGTGTGCTAATTCATGATTATATCTTTATGCTCGGCGTAACGGTGTTCCGGCATATGTGCTGGCAGCGCTCCGTTATATACGACAACCCACCTAGCTTGCTTGACTTTGAAGAAAAGCTCGCCAAAAAGGCTAGAGGTACTTGGGCTTTTGGGCATCTTTCAAAAGCATGGCGTATCAGTTATGCTGCCAGAAATCCGGTTCAGCCAATAATGAAAATGAAGCCTACAGACTCGGTCTTAGAACAGCTCAGGAAAACAGCAGAAACTTATGGTAAAAAGCATTTATGGGCTGACTCCCACAAGAAATTTGCCGCGGTTTCGAGAGTGTTATCGACTGGGGCGGTCAGCGCTTCAACTAGGCGCTTCTGTGCTGGACGCTGAGGGGGACAGGTTGCATCTACGGCCATGGGCTTGGAGAACCCGCGGCCCTGGAGTTGGGATTGGATATCATCCACAGCCTGCTCATCCGTCCAGGCGTCTTTGATTCGTTGTAATAGCTCCCTCTTGAGCCTCTGCTTCTCGTTCCTTAGCGTCCGAACGGTATCCTGGCGTTTCTTCGATCCAGGTGGCAGTCGTCGGACCTGTTCCGTTAGCGTCCTGATGCAAGCGTATGTGTTGACAGATGCAGCTTGCTCTGCCGTCAAATCGGTCGGCCGCCGCTTGTTGTTCGCATGACCTACGCTACAAGCCTGCTTCAGCAGCGCCTGTTGCGGTCTCTGGCCCCGGATGATCGCCCAGGTATCTAGGCGTAGTTGGCGTCCGAGGTAATGCTTCTGGAACGGAACTGAACTGTCGTGGTCGAGCGCTAAGTTGCGGATAGCATCGCTAGCATAGGCTGCAGAGGGGTCAGCTTGGGTAGCAGTCAACAGGTAATAGTGAAACTTACGGCTTCCGTCAAGCTCGTTGCCAGCGTTGTAGCGCAGGCTATAGCAGATGGTAGTATACAGTCGGCCTAATATTTCTCCAGTTCTCTTAATCCATGCCGCCATCATGCCATACGTGATGGGTTCTGTCAGTGACATCTCGAAGCCGGTAGCAGTTTTGACGGCTCGGCGGAATAAGGGTACGTCATCCAAGTCATCTCGGAGTGGCAAACGCAACTCCCGCTCGTCAGGGTGGATGTCCAAGTTAGCAATTCCGATCCGATAATCCTTGATCACAATTTAGCACGGTCAACGGCGGGACCACCAGACTCAGATTGGAAGGTGGGATTACTGGGTGGGATTACTGGCGGGAGTTCACTCAAAACAGGGCCCGAGGGAGGCAGGGGACTTCTCAACTGACTGCTCCAAGCTCCTCGACACCTCAGGGGGCTACCCGGCGCCGGCAACACCCGGTCAGGGTCCCTCATGAGGAGATTCTCCGCATGTTGGATCATCTGGACCGCCAGCGCGCCGAAGACCGAGCCCGTCAAAGGGCCGGAGAGACCGAACAGATACCAATAGAGCGGTCGACCACTCCCAACAGGCTGTACCGCGCTCCACAGACCTTCCCTTCGTCAAAGCGCCGTAGGGAACAGGAAGCGCTTCCAGCTCCGCCGCCTACGCAACTAAACCGCTCCCCGAAGAGGCCGCGGCTGCTATGGGAAACCGTCCAGCTCCAGCGGGAGTCTCTCAAATCTATTCTACAATACTGACAATGAGGAGGCATCAGCAACAAGATTATGGTGCAAAGAGGTCCCACTCGCCCTTCAGATAGAGGCTTCCAAGTTGTTCTACCAGGCGTTTATGGATGAAAAGATGTTGCCAATTTTGCATTGCGTCTTTTGCTACAGAAAGTAAACTCCTCGCGAGCTTACTACTATCTAGTGGAAGAGGCAGTTGACGCCCTCCCTGCTGCAAGCTACAAGGACTCTTCAGCAGTGCTGGAAGTGCCTTCTACCGGATTACGATGCTGGAGTTTACGTGTGCTGCAAGTGCCGTGCTAGCTTGGAAGGTGAAAAGCTGCCTAAGGTCTGCTCGGTCAACAATATGGACATCGGATGCGAGTATCGGTACCTTGAAGAGCTTGATGGCCTCTCTTCTATTGAAGAGAGGCTGATTGCTCTCCAGGCCCCTTTTGGCTATATTATAAAGTTTACTGTTGATAATAAGATTCCATCGGGACTCAGTTACTGGAAGTATGTGAAGGGTTATATTGTTGTCTTTCCAAATAAGGTGGAGGATCTTGTTGCCACAGTTCTCCCACACCCTCTTCTAGAAACTATCCCTCAACGCCTGCTGCTCCCATCCTTCCCCAGCGGTGGTCAACCACCACCTCATCCCCCTGACTCCGCGGACAGTGTGGTCGAACAACTCCATCGCGCGCCGCAGTAAATGGCTGCGAGGTGATGCTGGGGCGCCTTCTAGCAAGTGGCGGCGTCGACAAAAAGAGCCCTCACCGTCCCCTCTCAAACCGGAAGCCCGCGACCCAGAGCCCTCACTCACTCGAAACTTTCTCTGGTGGTCCCGTTCTGATGTCGTCGTTGAGATCTTCTGCCGAAGTCTGCTGCTAATTCCCCTCAAGTCACAACCCCCTCTATCAGCCGGTTGCTCCAACGACACTTGAGAGTTCAGGAACCCAGGTAGGATCGAGTCCTCCATGAGTTCATGGACGATCCTGACGGCATCACCTAATTCCGATGGATGTTGGGGAAAATCAGAAGAACGGAATCCAAGAAGTCGAGCCCTAACTTCACATGGAAGGTTGACCTCGCGATATCCGCCAGGAAGGATATAAGCGACCATAAGATGTTCCCATAGTGCCTGCAGGTAATCGTAATGGCACCTTAAATATACCCAGGGTATTCGGATACCCTCGACTATCTCTGCGTAACAAGCTCGGTATCTTGATGCGTCTTGGACGAATTGTAGGGTTTCCAGGCAATAATTTTTTGAAAGATAGGCTGTAAAATCGTCTAATCTCCATGGGTCTGGAGACAAATCAGAAATAACGTCGCTTAATGATGGCATTACAAAATGTGTCTTCTATATGAGAAAGACCTTGTAACCTAGTTGTGTCGCGCCTCGGGCGTTACCTTATAGAATGGATATCGTCTTGTCTCGCCACATGCTTGGGATGGCCCCGGCTTCATTGGAGGACCGTGCTCCCAATCGCATGTCCCCATTTTCGGGCAAAACACTCCAGACCTTTTGATTGGACGCTTGCCAAAGCTCCCTGAACCGTGCGTCCTTACGAACCCGAGGAAGAAACAGTCAGCAGCAGGCAGGTAGAGTTGTGGCAAACAGCAGTCAGGACCGAAGTGATGCTCTAAACGATCAATCTACAGGAAATATGCATCATTTGTTGGACAATCATAACAAGGATCAAGGGACTGGGTGCAGTCACGCAAATCGGAATGCCCACCCTGGGCCTTGTAAGCTTGTTCAACAAACAAGTTCAAGGACCCTTGCATCAAAACATAGCTGTTCACGATGGCGTCAATCCAGGGAGAAAGCTCATTCCTGCGCGGTAGATACCTTCCTTGCAGGACACTTGCAACATCTTCATCCTCACTTCTCTCCCGACGGACTGCGCTTCTGCCGTTAGCATATTTTTGCTTCCCCTGTTGCGCGGAGCTAGCTTCGTGGACCGCATCTAGACCGGGTCATGTTCCGGGCGACACACCCCAGAGGGCCTGTGCGCTAAGCTGTTTACGTTTCGTACAGTGCTTCCATAATCACCCGAAGCCCCACAATGATAGGCGGATGTGTGGAAGGGGACTGGGGGCGTCCATTCACATCAAATGCTGACTGTTCGCGGCTGGGAGCGCCACTTGGTCGATTCTCGTACCACTTGTGTTGGTTCACATCCGATTAGCTTGCGCCTTGCCGGCATGTAGCTTGTACAGATTAGTGATCATAAAGATGTTGATGCAAAGAGTGACTCGCAGCCCACCAAAGTCTGTTATAGGCTCCGATTGCTTGGTTTGATTGATCGCCAAACTTTCGCCGGCCATCGATGGTCTGGAGCCATGACATGGGTTGATACCGCCACCCCGATGATTTTCGGCGCTTCCTAGTCACTTATCCCAGGCTGACTCCACCATCACCAATTAGCCCCAGCACAAACAGGGGCAAACCCCGCATATCGATACGTACCGCCCAAAGTATTTGTGCTGTGGCCTGATGGAGACCCATGCCTGCTGGCATCCCTTTGGTCGTCGAGGCCCAGACCTTTGCTCGAGCTCTGTCCAGGTGTGGGATCGCCAGGGGTCTGTTCAAGATGCGTAGTTTTGAGCTGATTGTGGTCTGAGGGGCGTTTCCCAGGGCGCCTCGCCCCTTCTGTTCTGAACCAGCCATCTAAAATTTTCCGTGCTCCCTAGTTACGCGGGAATTGCCTGTAACGAGTAATGTGAACACAGAAATAACACGGAAATAATAATCGTACGAGGCATCAAGTTTCATGCGTTCAGTTCACCTGCAGTCGAGCTGTGAATTCGAGGTCTGGAACCCCCCACATGCCGCCTTGTGAATGCCGCCCGGCAAATGCCGCTGCCGTTGCCGTCAGCCCATGCTGCCCTACAGGACAATTACATGGCAAATTAGTCCCGGTTTAGATTTAATACCATTCATATAGAGTATATAAGTGTACTTTTGAGTCGAGACCAAACTCGTCATTTACCCTCGGTTACCATTGCGTCAGCGACCAATCTCGATTCATACCCCGCGCCAAACGATATGAAACATTTCCCCAACCTCAGGATGAACGATTGTATAGGTGCCAGGCACACTAGCGAGTTTGATTTAAAAACGGAAGATGTATGTATAATACTCTTCGTCTTGAGCTATCTTCCTTCATGTACAGCGAGGATGTTACAGCATTCCTCATGTCATCAACAACTAATCATCCCTGAGGAAACTCCTCC
The DNA here is from genome assembly GCA_020744155.1 of Ilyonectria sp. MPI-CAGE-AT-0026. Lineage (NCBI taxonomy): Eukaryota > Fungi > Ascomycota > Sordariomycetes > Hypocreales > Nectriaceae > Ilyonectria > Ilyonectria sp. MPI-CAGE-AT-0026. The sequence continues at coordinate 190,196 of JAGPNQ010000033.1, forward strand.
TTTCGGACCCCACATTCCTTCCTTCGCAGCATTTAACAACTCATAGGCCTGCAACCAGACTACCACATCAAGGAGAATGCAACGCACCGATTCCTCGGATTTTCTCTATTCCCCTCAAGCACAGCACGATAAAATTTGTTCACCGTCTCAGACCCTCGGATCTGAGAATGATCAAGTTCCTGGTGCTGGCGGATATTCAGGAAATGTTGCCCAGTTTGAAGCCCCCGTCCGTACCAACAGTTCTCCGCCCTTGAGCTACTGCAGAGACATGTCTTCTTCTGAAGTTCGGCATGATCAATTATCTGCATCTTCTATGGATACTGCATGTTCAACTCTCATTTCAACGACATCTGGCTTGAATGTAACTGCCTTCTCTTGCGAATTAGACCTTGCTGCACCGTCTATCTTGGACTTAGGGCTAAGCATCGATTCATATGCTCGAAACCAGGCCTATCCATGCATGGTAGGCGAAACAACTGACAATGGGGACACCACACTCGATTTTAACTCTTTTCGACCTTGACTACGGCCTCCCATTTGATGAGAACTCGATCACCTCTGACTGTAAAGAAGCGAGCGCAATACCATATTTGGTAACGATAGGAAGACACACTATACTTCCTTCAGAGACCGAGGATGACGCCACGAGGCATTCGTTACTAAGGATGACTTCCCTCACAGAAGACACCATAGCGGTACTACAGTTGGCTACAAATGATAATACACTCAAATCACCAGAGTCGCAGACGAGTATCGAGGAAAAGCCAAATACTCGCATACTACGTACTGCTTCACGCAAGTCCAAGAACAGAGGCAGAACGAACAAGCATAGCACATTTTCAACACTATCGAGACAAGAAGAAAATCGAGCGTTGACATCTCAAATAACTCACGCCAGGAATTCTCACAACAAGGTCGAGAAGCAGTATCGCAATCGCCTGAATCAACATTTTCTTAACCTATTGAACGTCCTACCCAGAATCGTCGAGGCGGATTTCCAAATGAACCTCGCTATTGGAGGTAGTAAGGCCTGCAAGTTCGGAAGGGTTAAGCATGATGACAGCATGCAATTCAGCAAAGGTGAGGTTCTTGAGATGGCCAGCCGATGCATCCAAACGCTGAAGCAGGAGAGGGAGGAGTTACACGAAGAAATCAATCAACTATTGGGAAGGGAATCCCCATGAAGCACATGATATTGTAAGAGGGGAAAGAATAGCTTAATTGTTATTTAAGAAATAGGTCAAGTTCGCTTCATTGAGGTGAGGGAGTGACGATTATACAATAAATATCGACGTGTCGATCGCGCAATAGAGCGTATCGATAAAGTTCGAGGGCGTCGTGTTGCCGGTCGGGAGCGTTCTGATGTTACTAGGCTGGGACAGTAGCGGCGACCGCGCGACGTCTGCAAAGGAGATTGGCGGGGCAGCTGCTGCGCTTGTCGTGATAGCTCCAAAGTTGTTCGCGGACTTGCTTCAAATCGTCACCTAGCTGCTTCTCAGTCTCCTCTAACTGTCGGTTCAGGTCGCGTATCATATCCTGCTGTTTGCTAATGATCTCTTTCTGTTCCACCAGCATTTCCTTCAGCCATTGGGTCTTCGTGCGGGACTCGCCCAGCAACTCCAATGCTTTGTGGGGCATCGCCCTTCCATTGCTACTGCTGCTCTTCCTGCCTTCGCTCGGTCGTTCGGTCTCCCCCCCACTCGATGTCGTCCGCGTCGCGTGTCTCCTAATCGTTTCTTTTGCGGCGTTTTCGAGCTGTTGCGCCGTGTCTCGGACTTTGCTCGTGGGCTTCGCCACGCGACTCGGTCGTTTCGGCGTCGAAAAGGGGGTGTCCTGCTCGATCGTGTCTCGTCCGTCGACTCTGTCCCCGTGCGTATCGCCTGTCTCGACTGGCCTGAGTGAGAAGGGGAGCTGATGAGTGGGAAGGGCGTGCTTGCAGTGGAATATGTCGGCTGGCGGAAAGCCATGACGCTAGTGAGGCATGATGGTCAAGGGAATCGAGATAGAGGGGATGAAACAACCCACTCAGAGGGCAGAGGGGAGAGGGGTGCGAATGAGGACATTGTCAGGACGCAGCAGCAACAGCACACAGACAAGCATAACGCAGGCAAGCATGGCGTATGCAAGCAGCACGCAGAGGCGTCTCGCCGTGAGGGTGTCTAGGTGTGTTGGGTCGGACAGTCGGATGCTGGATGCTGGATGATAGGGTTTTGGCTAGCAGGGCTCGGTGGCACTTGAGGGAAACCTGCGCCTATGATTGGCAGAAGGCTTCCGTCCACTGTTTGCTGGGCGGCTGGCGGCTGGCGGCTGGCGGGCAGTTGGACAGTGACAAACGAGGTGCCAGCGGCCACGGACCACTTCTACATACACATATTTCAATCCGTATATTTTTCTCTTGCAAATGTCAACATCCCTGAAGCCTCGACCGGCCACTTTTTGCTCGCATTGATAGCAGAGTGTGATAGCCGCGATCTAGACCCCAAACCCCGCACACCCGACCGGGTTTCCTTGCCAAATCCCCGAGTCTGGACCTGGGGGGTACGTTGACTAGCCAAATTATCGGCGACTCGCCAATTAAGATACATCAACTTACACTAAAAATTCAGTGTAGGTAATGTATTTTTGAGGAGGATATTTTTTTTTGGAGAAGGTACATAAATTTCCTAAGGCACATACCTATTTTTTAGGTATTTGGCGAGTCGCCGATAATTTGGCTAGTCAACGTACCCCCCGTTCGTCCCTCACGGGGGGTTGAGCTGTAGTGAAATGTCGAGACCCCCCTAGTACTGGCAGGATCCAAACCCTTGCAGTCCTTTTGTCATGCCAGCAGAGCCCACAGTCTCATTTGGTTGATGGGCAAGTCAACTATGCTGTGATCACCCACTAGCAAACTCAGTCCTCGTCCATATTTGCCCGTTTCATCCTTGGTGCCACGATCAGGCACAATTCTCGCCAACAAGATGCCATATGAGACCCTGCGATTCCCTCTCCCGGCGTTGTTCCGGCAACATTACTGACAAGGGTCAATCTACCCGACCAGCCCTTCATATGTCAGGTCCTGCGGGGAAGAAAGGAATCATGACTCAAAAACATGAGATCAATCATTCAACAAGAATAGCTCTCTTGTTGTGGTCTCCCTGTGCTGACAATAGGTTGCCGATGGTTGGTTGAAATCCATGTGGCTTAAGGGTCCAGAACTTGAGCCATCGTGCGATCCGCGATTCGGACCCCTGGCCGCACATCGCCCGTCGGAGCTTCCCGCGCCTATAATACTTCGGAGTGGGATGATAAGAGCACCGAGAGTCTGCGCTGCTATAAAGCTAACTGGCGCGCATCGCGGCAAAGGTGTATGGTGAATACTACGTAAAACAGAGCAGCATCCGCCCACAAGCCGAGACCCCAACTTGTTGCATCAGAATAAGCCACAAGCGCCCAGATGGTTCGACTTTCTTCCGACTATCACAACTTTGTGACTGCGTAATATTCCTCGTTGAGTTCACATCTAAATTTGATGACTCGTACGGTTCCCATTTATGGGTGTATGTTTCGTCACGAGTCATTTCCTTGCAAATATAGAGTTTTCCGCGACAATGCATTTTAGACGGCTGCTTCAGAACGGTCGAGAACAGCAGGAGCTAAGCGCCTTCCCAGCTCCTACCTCGCAAGCCCGGTTGCTTGGGTTGATTGATCGCAAGCTTTCGCTAAATATGGTGACCGCAGATGACCGTGGCGTGGTGACCGTGGTGTAATGACGGGGGTAGTGTCTCCCCGATTTTTTTTGGCACTCCCAATCCATACAACCTTCACATTGCTTGCTAGTCAATATATTTATCACTGATTTGGAGTATTGATATCGAATATCAAGGTGAGAAAAATTGAAACCCTCAATTTTAAAATAAAATAAAAATTCCCGCCGAGAACACGCACATACATACACCAAAAGACCAGCATGTGCTTCGCCAACCTGGGCATGCTCGTCTGCCAGGCATGCGGACGGCGCGTGGGTGAGCAGCCCGTGGGGACGACACCGTACTGGGCTATGTGCGGCAAGTTCGTGTCGAAGGTGACAGGCGAGGTGGTTCAAAGCGAGTGTGGTGTTTGTCGCGATGCGAGGGAGGAGAGAGCCGATCTAGTGCAGAGGCTAACCCGGGTGTCTAGGAAGTGGAGAGAGAGGGAGGGCCCTGGGTGGTGATTGTGACGCTGATGATAATCATCATCGTGCGAGTGGGGTTTTCCTATAACCCTGTTTCGTGGCCTCATCTCTTTATTTTTAAGCATCAAACTTCTTCCATCAGAGTGTTCATCAGGTCGTAAACATTGGGTCGCTCTTCGCCACTATCTATTACTCAGGATAGAATAATAACATGGCCGCGAATTCCGATCCGAAAATCTTGCCTCTGCCACTCCCTGTGGCTGAAGCAACCCTAGAGCGCCCGCCCCAGCTGTCCCACAGCCAGGGGAGTGCCAAGGTCCATGATGGAATATACCAGGACTCGCCGGGGAGAAACACAAACCACTTACCGTTTTTAGATTGAAATCTAATAAATAAACTAACCGTAAGAACATAGACAGGTTCTCGAACATGAGGGCTGAGACATGAATTCAGCCACATGACCGAGACTGCTGAGTTAATTACAGAGTCAGATCACGGCAGAGGAGTATTACAAGCGTCGAGTCATACGAGCGAGACACGTAGAGGACAAGAATAAACATTGGTATGAGTGGGGAAAGAATGTCGAGTTATCGTAGATCAGTCCACTGGTCCGTAGATGTGGCTCGTCAGTCTAAACTCAGCCCATCAGCTTTAAGTCATACGTGTCTCAGGGGCGTGTTCTTGAACACACGGAATTAGCAGACCGCTGTGTTAGGTGGCTTTACGACAGCGGTGTGGCTTGTAGTAGGTCAAAACCTTTGTCTTCCCCCGCCCCAATCTGATGACCCGGGGCAGCCCTCCCACTTCCCGACATCACCACCTTCTAAAGAGGACTGGTCAATCGGCAGGTGGGGTTTGACGGCTCTACATTTCGCCTTGGACTGCGTCATTTTGCTGTGTTTTTGGCTGCTCTTTACAACTGACTCTGGGAGGATGAAGAGAAGGATGCGATCATCGTAGAGTGGCTCAACACTAGCCGGCAGGCATTGTCGCAACATCGGCGCTATATCCAGTTTCTGCTATCCAAATATATGCCAAGTCATTCATGTAGGCACCCAGAACTTAGATCGACTACTCTCAATGGCTGGCCAGGCAGGGTAGGATGGACCAAAGCAGAATTCATCGCCCTCCATATGTCTCACCCGCATATCCGAGTGGCGGGTCCCGGATGGTAAGCATCGTTTTGTCCAGCGGGGTGGTCATGGCCAGCACATGTCAAGTTATGAATGGTCTTAGCATCAATGTGACTCTGGGTGGCTCGAACACATGGGATCCTTACTTAGTGTTATCCATTCAGCTTGGGGAGGACGGGAAGTGCCGCCGGCATGCTGGATTCGATCTAAGAGCGCCCGGATATGTTAAAATGGCTACCGCCATGTGGAAGGTCCCGAGCCTCGTGGAGCTGTCATTTTGAGGCCCAGGCCTGGCTCAGGCACGCCTTCTGCCCAATCCCTGTCTCCCTGGACCTGGTCCGCTAGACTGGAACCGCGGGTCCCGTGTTGAATTTGGCTTTGCGGCCATAGAAAAGACATGGTAGCGAGTCCCTGGCCCTTACAGGGTCTCTGTCGGTGGACCAGAGTTAGTGTCAGACTTGGATCAGCTAGTGCCCCACCAAGAGTCTCCCTGTTGTCCCAGGCGAGTGGGTATTTCGGACTGGCTCCCCAGTGGCGCCTTACATTCCTAGCCTGATGTCTCTCTGTTCAGTAATTCTTTAATCGCAACGCAAAATTTCTCGCTACGTCTTAGTCATTCGACATTAGACTACTGGCCTCCTGGGTGGTTTAATACAAGCCATGAAACCCCATCATCTTCAGCGGGGATAACAGCTGGGGAGGCTTTTAGCATCCTGCCAGTCCTTCATTGTCACTAAACCTCCAAAATCCACATCCGTCTCATCGAGCCCGCCCTACCACGCCTCTCGGTTTCGGCCACCAGCACTCTTACACGTCCCACTGCCTGCAGATAACAATGACCGGGAATCATGCCTGTCAAGAAATGGGCTGCTTGACCGTCTTCGTATGCTAGCCCCGTCGATCTCCCGTTCAGGGCCCACCCTAAAAATAGATATATGTTGATGAAGAAAGTGATAGCCCCTCTTCTCCAAACTTCCCACGGAGCTTCGCCTTAAGATATGGAATCTCAGCTTGCCTCCACGTCGAATTGTACCCATTTGGTACAACACAAAGTCGCTTTCCTTTGCATCACACCTCCAAACACCTCATCCATCACAAAGTGGTTGCACCTCATCCGCTTCTATCCCTGCCAACCTTCATGTATGCCACGAATCACGACTGGAGGCAATGTGGAGCTACCAACTATGCTTCGGCATAACCAGGAATCCCGGTCAAATATTCTTCGACCTGAGACATGACATCTTGTACTTTGGTGCCCGGGATGGGTATATGGCTTCTTACGCGCAATTCTTGACCGTCATGTCCCTCTGCGACCAGAATGAGCTTTACAGGGTGCGGTACTTGGCCGTCAATGACTCTCTATTCTGGAGTGGCAAAATCTACCAATCCACGTGTCCCCCAAGCCTGATGGTCGAGGCGATCACCCAGATCAGCTCGCGCATGCCACACCTCGAGACCCTTATCTTTGTGCCCCGAGAGGAGAATCCGATCTACAACAAGGAGATCACCCTCCTGGAACTTTCCACGGGGCAAGCGTGGCTAACAAGTCAAATTCAAGCCGCTATGGACATTGTCCGCGACCTGAATCCCGGACAGAAGCCACCAGCATGGCGCGTTTTGATATTGGGTGCTGTCGCTGAAGCTCCCTGAACTGATGAACGTGATCGGCCACGCCTTCGGTGAAATGGAAAAGTGACAAAACAAGTGTCAGGCTGGCTCTACCCGTGTTACCACTGACGCCGCAAGCCTGGGGCAATAACAAATTATCTTTGGTTATTAAGAGTCTTTGGCACAGCCTGGAAGAGGCGCCCTGTCGCCCGGCCATGATTTTGAAGCTTTGCACTCTTGGTAAGAAACAAACCGAACCAAACCAAAAAGAAAAAAAGAAAAACGCTTTTTGCTTTACCCGCCACCCTAGCCCTCTCTTGCCCTCTGTCCTATAGTATAATTTTCACGGGCACTATATCTATTCACCATTGTTTTCATTTCTCGTCCTCTCTATTAGGTCCGCCTCGGGCTCGAGCTTCTGCTCTAGCGTCTTCAAGTCTGCCGTCCCATGGCACTTACTCTTCGTAGTACCACCTACCTAAATTTTAGTTCTCGACCGTGACTGATACCAATCCAGCCCACATTTGCGCCTCCGCCAATTCCAGTGGCATTCAACTCGTGAGGTCGCTCAATGAGCATTTGGCCAGTGATGTCTGCGCCCGCTCTTCCGTCTGCGGCGTGGCCTCTTTATCCGCCAATGCCAACCGGTCTGCCGGCCCAATGCGGGCGATAAGTTCGGTCGTCAGGTAGCGGCGAGGTGTCGGAATCCGTCGAGGTAGGTGGAGAAGGCGTTGGCTGAGATGTCGGTCGAGTGGTTGGCTGGGATGCAGGCCGAGACGGTGTTGGTGAAGGTGTCGGTGGTGGAGGAGCCAAGGCAGATTGGTGGGGAGCGGCCGGCCGTCGCTTTCTGACCTTGGATTCAACTTTCTCAAACCAGCGAGGCGCCATCTTCACTTTGAAGGGGACGCCTTGACCTTGCTGTGCGATATGACGGTGTCAGCGAGGTGGCTTCTGCTCGGATCGATGAGTCAGGAGGACAAACGGATTGTCATCACTGACGACTTGGGACAGCAACATCTTTGTGGGATTTGCGTGCGGGGAGGCCTCAGCAGCTGAAAAGGATCCCTGTAGCTAGGCGCAGCTTGTGAGGCCAATAGGATTGCCGAGTATTGGGATGTGCAGCTGCGCCAGGTCAATCGCAGGGCTCTGCCGTGTTGGAAGTGGAAAGTGCAAGGCAAAGCAGGTGAGGAGAGAGGTAAGAACAGGCTGGCGCGATTTGACTCGGTGTGCACAGCCGGTTGCCAAATCACGCCGGGCGGGTAGTTTACCCTGGCCATCCACAAGACGGGTTCAAGGAGGTTGTGCCAAAGAAGAGCACTAGTACCATGGCAGTTGCCAGTCGTAATTAAATGCGTCCATATCCGCAATTAGCCGCCTCTCCACGCCTTTGATGTGGGGCATGGAGCGTTGTGGATGCGTTGCTAATTCAGGCAGGACGTTGCCCCGGCGGTGGAGTATTGGGAGCACAGTGTCGCGACTTTGGCGGATAGGTCGATGATGGCGATGACACTCGCGGCGAGTCCTACCGCCTCGGCCATGGCAAACGACGATATTCTGACGGTGAGGGAAGCGGTTTCGAAGGTGGTTTAGCTTGCGGATCAGTAGCCCGAGACGAGAGACTGTGTGGAGGAGGGAGGGGCTCTGTTAACGGGTCCTTCGGTGAACGCCTAACCAGGCTGTGATGTGGCGGAGTCGCGCTTGGATCCCTGCGGAGGAGGCAATCGCGCTTTGTACGTTCTGTAATGCTGGGTCAGGCACAGCACCTCACTGTACGGTACAGGACCAAGTTCCACGAGGCCGCTTCGCTTGCTCCCATCGTTGCCCGTAGCCAATGCCTCCTACTACCCGCGAAAATCGGCTTTAGCGCGTCGCAGACGCGTTAGGTCATTCGCTAATCGGCGAGCACCGAACAGTTCGCTGAGCTCACAGCATGACCGTGGTCTCGGACGCAGGCCCAACTATGTGATCCCATGGCCATTAGGCGATACCTACCCAGGTCTTCGTCGCCACCTACCTGGAAGGCAGTGCTTATCAGCATCGTTCTTTTTCCACAAAACAAGTGCTTGTGTCTGGCTCTTTCTTTCTTTCTTTCACTCTCACAAGGCAAGCGCCTTGCTTCTCAGGCCGGGCCCCGGAGCTTTTACAGCATTGATAGCTAGGAGCCTTCCAATGAGATCTCGTAAGGATCATTCACAAGCGTGCGTGGAAGCGTCTCCGACGGCTCATAACTCTAACTATTAGTGTGAATGTGTCTAGGCTAATCTGGTGGCGCATCATCAGGCGGGACAAGCCCAGCCCAGACGACACAACGCCGTCCCCACAGGCTGCAGCACAAAGCAAGAAAACGATGAAATGAAAATAACAGTCAAAGAGCAATTGATTGGTGCTAATTTGTCTATACAAGGTGCGGTAAAAGGCGAACCAATTGTCGCCACTTCGTGCCGTAGAACCTTTTCTACCGATTTCCCAACTCGACAATTGACAAGACAGTCACAGCTCAACCTCACTTCAACAACTCCCTGACTCGCTTTACAGTCTATAACCACTCTAACTCTGCATCGCATCCCTAATTTCAGTCCGAGAAAGCCCATCGAGGCAATACTATATCACCAGCATCCCTCTTCATCCCAGCCGATCAACCTTTCCTGACAAGGCCACGTGCGAGATCCTCCAAGTGCAGCTTTGCCCTGACGCTCCCATGCTGTTTTGCACTTCTTGGCGGTTCTCTGATGACGTCTGAGATTATCCTGTCTTGTAGTAGTTGTCCCGCATATGTTACATCGAAAGTTGTTCCCGTCACGCTCGAAGTCGTTCGATTTTGCCTGCTCGATCATGGTGTCACTGTGGGCATGTTAGCATACTACTTAGGTCTCAGAGACGGAGCGTAAGGACAGACTGAGAAAGTTCAACATCACCATAGCCCTCGGGGTCGACCGTGTTAGGGTATGTACTGACTGGCGCACCTTCGTCATAGGTAAATCCAGTCGCACCCAAATCAAAAGCCGTAAAAACGGTGTCGCCAAAGGGCTCTGTTAGGTAAAACCCAGTGTCTTGGAGAGGTTGGAGATTCTCTGGCTGCATTGAAACGCCGGTGCTGTCCCAATTGCCGGCCTGTATCCATGAAGGATTGACGGTTTGCTGATCAGGGACGTTGACTGTGCTGAAACCTGCATCCATCGAGGCTGGACCGGCTTCTGGAAAAAAGTCACTCGAGTTGTTATAATTCAAGCCGTATGTGCCGCCAAGTCTTGCATAGCTATGGTTAGTGATTTGAGAACCTTCCCGTTGGGAATAAAGCCATTCTCGCTGGGGATCGCGTCGACCTTAAGCGGAAAGCCGCCGAGCAAGGAGGAGACCATCGCCTTTCTTAAGGCGAGAGCTGCATGTGGCCTATTCCTCGTCGTGTAGAAAAGGCCACTGACCTACCTGACTGCCCCTATTATTTTTTCGCTCTTACTGCATGATGCAATGCGCCTTCCTTCTCAGCTCATTCGTCCGTACGACAGTCGCCCACGACTGGACGCGATCAGCGGTGCTTATAGTTTCGTGGACGGCAAGCCGTCAGGGGCAGTTGGCTCGAGTCTTATAGCGCTTGGGAATGCTCGGCCGTCTCCTTTGATATTTTATCTGTCGATAGAAGGTAGCGCATAAAGTTCTCGTTCTCTTATCTTATAACACCGCCTTCCCTTGGAGCTCGACAAGACGAGGTATACACCTCACGGAGGAACATGGCCGGCCGCCGACTCCGTGAACCACGGCTCGCCGAAGCATTCGTGCTCATTGGACGAAGGATCGTGAAGAACAGGGTCCTCTTGCTCGCTGGCAACGTTTCGGTCAACGTACGATCGCGGGGGAATCGTGTCAGACATTGCGTCTTCGATGGAACGGGAAGTCGAAGGCTTGCGAGGGCAGTTGCGGAACGGTTCGGTATTTATTGCATGAAGTGGAAGAAAACGATGTGTAATCTTGTAGAATTGTAGCTGAACTGTAGCTAAAAAGCGTGATCGGAACGGGGTAGGAAGGCAGTGGAAGCCAAATGGGAATCTTGCGGGAGGGCAAGCGCTTCGTTTTATAGAGGGGACGCTGCTGCCCGAGGACGCGTCTAAGCAGCAGGACGACGCGGTTGGCCATTGCCAAGACCACGAGTGATAACGTGACTAATCACTGCGGGAGGAGGGGGGCCCAATAGGTACGCACCCGGGCGCGCATTTAAGTGTTTTCACGTTTTCAATAATAACTAAACAAAATATTTATATAAAATTCCAAAAGCTCGTTACAAGATATATATTAATACAATACATATTTTATTATTTTAATCTTTTTAGAAATAGATTTTTTAAAAATAAATATTAATTATTGAATCGAAAAATATCTTCAATACGTGTAACGGGCTGTGCCCGTAGGTGGCCTCGGGAACCCTCGGCCTTTCGTGGCCCACTTTTTACCTTTAAGCCACCATGACGAGTATATTTATGGATGGACCTCCTCTACTCTCTTTCTCTTCTTCTTCTTTCCTTAAGTTTGGTATACTCTGTAGAGTGGCCTAGCTAGTTGCAATACACTACCTTGAGACCGTTACACAAGCGAATGTCGCACCTCGAAATCCCTGTCACGGGCCAGGGCCCATATCCTTGCGGCTGTGCCGCAAGACGTACTTGGCTCGTGCGCGCCAGGGATGGGAAATCATTCCACAGCTCAGGGGCACTTAGGAATTTCTTTCTTTCTTCTTCATCTTTGATGTAAATAGCATCCTGGACTAGATAGCTGGAATACAGTTACTAGAGGCCGTTCACAACGGGAACGTCCGGAGTGCTGGACCCAGGGTGGGGTCGATACGTAACTAGGGCGCACGGGGCAGGCCGCAGGGACTATCAACGCGTCTACGCGTCTACGCGCCTGCCCGCTTTCTCTCTTTCCTCTCCATCGTAGTATCCTCGCAATACAGTGGCATTACCTCTTGAGTTGATCTCATCCGGCCCGTGACAACATTCGCTTATCATGCACGTTATCCCAGATTGGCGAGATGGCTGCGTTTTGTCGGAAAACTAGCGTGGCACTCTGATGATGTCAATCTTGTGTATTATATATATGTATATCTTTTTCTTCTTGTTCTGAGGTATCAGAGCAAGCTTTATATACCTCGTTCTGTGCTGTGTAGAATCAGCTAGAAGCTGATTCCTAAGCCTTGTGGCAAAATACTAGGCAACTGATCACATGACCCACCCGGTCTGATGCCAGGTGTATGGTCCAATCTAACACGTTTTGCCCCACAAACAATCCATGTCACCGCTTATTGAATCCTTTTGGAAGATGACCCTGTATTACGAAATCTCTGATAGATCGATATCATGACCTTCGTCCGAGGGGGTGTCAGAAAACCCCTCTCTGGCCGGCCCGGCCGATCCGGGCCCAAGCAATCATCAACATCATCATTATCGCTTTGAACACTATTGCCCTGATCAATTTGGCCGTGACGGATCCATCAAATCCTAGTAACCCGCCGAGCATCCCCTGAAACGAATCCACAGTCTTGTTCTTTTGTTCTCAACCAATCACAATGAGTATAGGAAGCCGCCAAGAGCATCGGCAAGGACCACTGAGCACCAGGGTCCATTTATAGGGGCTGTCCTTTTGTTCTTCACCAATCCTCGGACTCGAGATCTTCTAAATACTTCCCGTGTCAACGTCTTGAGCCACCTGCTTCTTCTTTACAACGAGCCGGTCAATTGGCTCTGATCTTCTGGGGACCAGATCTCTGGTTTGCCGGCATAGACCGTTGCTCACTTGTTCCCCGCCCAAATTCAACACCACAGCCAATACCAGACCATGTCTGCCAGTGTGTACACGGACCAAGAGTGGGCTCGTATGCGGCCCCATATCACGAGGCTCTACTCAGATGACGCGAGGCCGCTTATAGAGGTGGTAGAAACAATGCGGCTGAGACATGATTTCAACGCAACGTGAGTAGTCACTCAGACATGGTCTCAACATGCGAAGCACACGGATGCTAAACTGGAAATAGACCACGCATGTATAAGTATCGCTTCAAAAAATGGGGCTTGGATAAGAAATACAAAGAGAAAGAAGTCATCCAGATGTCTCTACTTAAACAACAACGAATTGTTGCCGGAAAACAGTCCATCTTCTTTGTGCGTGGTAGACAAGTCGAGTGGGAACAGGTCGAAAGGTATCTACGCCGCAGACCAGACCTCGAGACGAAGATCAAAGCGGGCATGCTCAAGATGAGTAGCTCCAACTTTGATATCGTCTGTCGCTCACCATCGCCAGAGCCTATTCTGCATATTTCCAGTGTTCTTCAATACACGGACGAGCTACTTCGACTGCTCCACGGCTACTATCACTCATGCTACCACGGATCTGCAAGAAGATTTCACGTTGATCAAGTTGTCGACTCTTCCGTCACTGTTCGATGCTACAGGAGACTGGATCAAGCCCGCACCATGATCATGGTTAACATGATGAAGCCCGGCTTTCAAGCTCTCAACAAGTCTCTTGATGACCTTGGGTCTATAGTGGGGGAACAACATCCCACTCTTATCTTCTATCTATCCGATTTCGTGTCCGCTTTTGACCAGCGACACGAAGCTCTGGCAGTCGAATTGCTCCGGCACACACATAACACACTGTTGGTTACCTTTGGGGAAGGCCATCCCCTGGTTTGGCTACTCCGTCGGCTTGTTCGTATGTCACACAAAGACCGAAATGAGTTCATCGCCAGAATCCTAGAGGCAGCTTTGGACTGTTTCAAACGTCTTCGTGTTAGCGACCGCATGATTGAAAGGCTCAGCTGTCACTATATCGTGTTGCTCGGTTACATGGGCATCATGAGGGAAATTGCAAAAGACTCTTTCCTGGAGATGGACTTGGCTTCTATGGACTCAGCCAGTGTTTCATATCTCGGCAGGTTTGCTGACATTTTGATAGCCAGTCGTGACTTTGAAGAAGCAGGGCGCAAGACGGACATTATGCTCGCGTGGCTCCAGAGTGCTCCGAATCAAGAGAATCCGGCATGGGCTGATCTCCAACTCTTTTACTACTATCTAAAAGCACATGGCGGGCTTTCAAGCGGTGATTACGTAGCAGGCTATACTTGGCTTCACCGAGTCGAACAAATGGCCGCTCAGTATTTCCCAAACATGTAACCAGTTTTCTACTTCACTCGATCAACCTAAAGACCAACACATGTTCACGATGCAATTTATCGCACCGATGAGGTGGGAGAAGGTGAGGATCAAGAAATGAGTCGATAGGATAAACCAGTATGAACTGATGAAAGCGAAAATTAAGTTGGTACCCCTGCTAACCAGTGGAGCCCTGCTCCCTGTTCTTTCCGTCCGCGACAAAACACGGATCACCTGTGATAACAGCTTTAGCAGAGTGCTAAAGATGAGGTGTCAGACGGAGATATGGACCACAATACGCTACCGGCAAGAGGAGTGATCATTCCCTTTTGCCGTAGCGGCATTGCGACATCTTCTAGGGAGGTCCGAGTTGCATTACTTAGCTCTACAAGCCATATCCTTGCCCCAGCCATGGTGATCGTATTGCCATAACACTAATCACAACGTGTATTCCTCACAACATCACCTGTTCGGCAATTCGGCCCATTCTCTGATTAGGTACACTGGGACTGGGACTTCTCACTTATCCAAAGCTGTCTGTTCAGAGCAGTCTTTAACTCCAGCATATTTCAAGGTAATGATACTGAGACATCACAATCATTATCAGGACATATTTAAGGCACCATTGTGCATCCCTTGCTACATTCGTGATTTCCCCTACCGGTCATCATCTAGATCACCTACGTTGAATCCTTCTTTCTTCGTCCTTAATGTTCTTAAGCTCCAATCCCACAACGTCTCGGCGAGTTGCTCATCCTTTGCAAGATCGGATAATTTCGAGTCCGTAGCGTCCCAGCTGTAACCGTAGTAGAACTTTCCAGCAAGCGGCCCAACATCGAAGTACCGTCCATTCAATGCTTTTGACTTGATTTCAGGGTCCGTAGCCAACAAAAGCGTTGTGAGAGCACCATCTTCTGGTGGGATACTTGTCCATCGAACAATCGATGAGCTTATGTAACTAAACATTGGCGGAAGAGCTGCTGAGTCAGTGCCAGGAGCAGTTCCGATTGTACCTACACAAAAATCCATTAATCTACATTCACTTTCACTTTCAAACTACTTGCCTGGATTGAGACAATTGACGAGAATATTGGCGTGACCAGTTGCTTGAAGGTGCTTGTAAAGATGCCGAGCGAATAAGATATTTGCAAGCTTTGAGCGGCCGTATCTAACAGAAGGTCAGTGTCTCATTCTCGGACACATAATAGCCTGAGTCGCAATATGAAAAGCTGTACTAACCTCTGCAAGCTAGCTTGAACTTCGGCAAAGTTCTCTATAGTCTTGGATCCTTCCATTCCGAGACTTTCAAAATCGATTTTACCCTTTGAAATTGGCTTATACATAGCATGTGCGTGCGATGCGACAATGACGATCCTTGCTTCGCCAAACATTTGAGCAGTGTATTGAATGAGGCTCTGAGACTATATTAATATGGACACGAGCAAAAAAAGACTTTCGTCATAAGATTATACCAGAAGGGAGTAAACAATCACAAAATGGCCGAGATACTAGACAAATAGGAATTGTAAGCTCTTGTCTTGTGTATCACATATATATTGCCCTACATTTGTCTGCATGAGCGTTAGCAAAAGTCTTGGTAGCACTAGGGGGTAGGCAGATCTGACCGCAAACTGTATCTCAATGCCATCCTTTGACAATGTTTCTGGCTGTATTCGGTTAAAAGTAGTCCGAACCAGTCGGCCATCAGTTTGGAGCCCTTGTAAAGTA
This sequence comes from Ilyonectria sp. MPI-CAGE-AT-0026, assembly GCA_020744155.1. Classification (NCBI taxonomy): domain Eukaryota; kingdom Fungi; phylum Ascomycota; class Sordariomycetes; order Hypocreales; family Nectriaceae; genus Ilyonectria; species Ilyonectria sp. MPI-CAGE-AT-0026. Next base: position 205,960 of record JAGPNQ010000033.1, read on the forward strand.
CTCACTACGACGGACAGAGCAGCATTTGCAATGAGAATATCAAGTCTGTCCTCCAGCTCGGCGAAACGCTTCGCCGCAGAGATGCAACTTCCCATATCTGACAAGTCAATCTCAAGGAACTTCATGCCTGTAACCATATGTACATCGGTTGTTGCGAGAGAGTCTAAAAATTGCTCAAACTTGCTTTTCGATCGAGACGCCACATACACTTTGGCATTACACCTTAGTAGCTGGATTACCGTTTGCTTGCCAATTCCCGTGGCACCACTAAGAGGAGAGCTTTGTGTCAGCATGCGGTGGACTACAGAAATCTCTCTAATGCTCACCCAGTTACTATTGTAACGGGCTGTGCCCGTAGGTGGCCTCGGGAACCCTCGGCCGTTCGTGGCCCACTTTTACCTTTAAGCCACCATGACGAGTATATTTATGGATGGACCTCCTCTACTCTCTTTATCTTCTTCTTCTTTCCTTAAGTTTGGTATACTCTGTAGAGTGGCCTAGCTAGTTGCAATAAACTACCTTGAGACCGTTACAATATGAGTCTCCGACTTAATCTCCATGAGTAAGCAGTTTCTAATAGCTTATTAAGGAGAAGCTTCAAGTAGGGGCCTAATAGGCGCACGGGTACCCGTGCGTATAAAATTTCACGGGACCCGTGCGGATTATATAAGCGTTGACGGCCACCAGCAAATACGGGCTGTGTGGGCATAGCGAATTCCAATTTACAATACAACTACAAATGAGATATAGCTATATAGCGGAATACAAAGACTGCTGCTCCTCAATATCCTTCTCACATGCCTTCCAGATCTCGCCCGGCCCTCGTCTGCTCGAAAAGGGTTGCACTACTATCTCATCCTCTACTAGGGCATCAATACGCTCGTTTTCTGACTTATCCCAGTCAAGATAGGCCATCATTTCTTCTTTAGTCCATTCCCTAGAGCCTGTTGGTATCATACAGCGCTTGGTCATCTGCTTCCAGTCGAGGCACCAGTCGTAGTCAGCTTTACTATATCGTGAAGGCAGACCTATCGCCTTCCGATACTGCTGGTTAGTCTTGAGGCTGCCGCGAGGCTGCGCCCTATACCAAGCACTTCTTGCCGCAACATATCTCTGATAGATAGCCCGCGGGTCGTCATATCTTAGTGCTGGAGCCGCTGCTACTGCCGGAGCCTCTGCTACTGCCGGTGCCATTGTTAATGGAACGGCTATTGCTGCCGGTGCCGCTATTGCTGCCGGCTGCAAAAGCTCTGCGTACCGCAGAGGGCATGACTTTGATGCCATTGTATGACCTAGTGTGTGGCATTTGCTGCATGTAGGCTGTGCCCTTGGCCGTATTGCTGCCTCAACAGCTTCGAATGCACTAGGCTCCCGCCGAGTACTTGATTGTGGTTTAGTTGAGCTAGCAGCTACTCGATCAATGCGTTGATGAGGCTCTAGCAGCAATTGAGGACTTCCACTGCGGCTAAGATGCCAATGTGTATGGAAATGCTCCAGATGAAGGCTTTGATCTTGTTCCTGTAGGGCTTTAAGCGTATGAGCGCAAGGGAGACCATGAGATCGAGAGAAGGTACCAGTACAGCTAGGCAGGTCTTCTCTTAAGAGCAGCTTCCGCTGCTCTTCAACCTTCCGCAATGCCTCATGAGATATCCAGCCACGAACGGTACCATATAGTGACCCAGAGAGCTCAATTGGCATACGTGCTTGCTGCTTGGCTTGGTTCGATCGTAGCTCAGCTAGTTGATTGAGTAGTGCTTGCTTTATGGCCCTCCAAGCCTCGAAGAGATCTAATGTAGATTTCTTAAGATGGCTCTTTAGTAGCGCGTGGATACCCTCGACCCGTGAGGTAACTACATTGCCAAAATGAGGGTGCTGATCAACCCAAGCCTTAGCAAGCTTTTCCTTATATAGGTCAAGCCAATTGGTCTTAATATAACCAACCTCTTCGAGATATTGCGGTAGGTAGCGCTTTTCAAGCTCTTTAACGCACTTGTCGAAGGTCTCCTCATCTGCTGATCTCATGATCGAATGCCAGCAATTAAAGAACTCATTCCAATCGTTAAGACCATCTCGATAAGCCTCGGCTCCTTGGGCATGGCGCATAAAGCTTGGCTGGCAGTAGCGAAGGACTGCTTTATTCGCATGCCAAAGGCATAGGAGCGAAATTGCAGCTGGGAAGCAGCGAGCCACGGCGTTCATACAAGCAAGGCAGCGATCTGTGAGGATGACAGACGGGAGCCTCGCGCCGCAGAGCTCGTACATTGATCGAAGCCGGTCTAAGGCCCAGATATAGTCCTCCTCGTTCTCGCCGCTCAGGAATGCAAATGCAATACAGAAGGATCGCTGGCAGGCATCAACACCAATAATATCGAGGAGCGGCATCCCATATTTGTTCGTCTTATATGTGCAATCCAAGAAGAGCAGGTCTGGATAAGCCTTGAGGTATGCTAGTGACTCTGGGTGGGCGAATAATACTGCTGTGACCCGGTCGTTTGAATCAAGCTGCATTCGGTTCCAGAACCCTTCTTTATCTAGTTGGTTGGCAAAGGCATGTATGGTGCTCTGGCCCTCGCAGAGCTCTCGCTTGCTATCAGCAATACGGTTATAGATATCTTGCTGGGTTGCAATAGTATTCGAGTTCTGACGGATATAAGTCCTAATATCCTTTGGCGCTATTCCAGCATTCGTGAGGCTGCTGATTGTTGATCTATCTGCATCGGATAGCATGCGATGCACTGGACGTGCAGATTGGTGCCAGCTGGGATCATGGTTATGTATAGCAAATCGTCTATCAGGGCGGTGGCGTAAGGTCCAGGTAGTTGTATCAAGGGACTGCTTTGCTAGCACGGAGAATTGACAGCCAGTGGATCGCGTAGTTGTCTTTCGTTGCCGATGTTGTGAGGGATTGTCAAGGCGGCGGCTACGATCACAAGTGAACGTAACTGTCAGCCTTCCAGTCTTTTCCTTAGTTGATCTTCCGGTAACGAAGGCATAGCCACGCGGGGCTGCCCATGCATTGATCGCCTTAGATAAGGCATCTCGAGACTCATAGTCGCGTTCAGGAGGGAGGCAATCGTCTGGAAACGAGGCGGCGCCTTTGGTTTGGTCCATTTTTACAGAGAGCTAAGAAGAACTTCTCTAAGTAGGGGCAGCTGTTGCTCGCGATCGCGACGCGTTTGCTGGTGGCCGTCAACGCTTATATAATCCGCACGGGTCCCGTGAAATTTTATACGCACGGGTACCCGTGCGCCTATTAGGCCCCCTTCAAGTACAGTACCGGTACTACAGTATTCAGTAAAAGTATTATCAGTGCACCTATCCGGGCGATGTGTTGCGGTATCAAGTTCGACGGTTCTTCTGCTGCTGATGACTTTTGCCTCTCACAGATCAATTCGCCGTATCCCCGTCATTTCATCTGCACCAAGAAGCCCTCAATTTCGGGTAGCTATGCTCATGGTAAATTCAGCAACATCGGACGCCATCAATGACTCAGCCATTCGAGTGGCCAATTAATATGGCGAGGGGCGCAAGATGACCACCGTAGGACATATTAGTACAAGTCTGGCGATGACTAAGACAGAGATGAGAACTTATTTTTTCGGAATTCGGGAAGGAAAAAGCCTCATATAACCCTGAGACACGACGCGCGACATGTTTTGCCGACGTGGGCCACAGAAAGCGGCTTCTTCAATGTTTGCTGATGGGACACCTCTCAGCGGCGCTGGACTAGGAGGGAGTGCGATCTCGTCTTCTCCGTGCAAGGCGTTTAGATAGATACATCCATGCAGTGCAATTTCTTTAGCCAACTGGCTTTACTCACCCTGCTTGAACGGGTCTTTTTTCTGGTCGTTGTATCTTTAGTGGGCATTAAGAAAAGCGCATGCCGTGTCTCGATCGCTACCGTAATCATCAGCCACCGAGCAAGGATATTGTGGTACTTACTCCGTAAGGAGAGTCACGATCCTGTGCATGGACCACCTGATTGATGCTTTCTGCCCCTCTTCCTCTGTAAGGGTCGCACTGGCTCAGCACTCCGTTGCTGACCTTCGTCATCGTGGTCCCTCGCGGTTCCAAGGCCACCTGGCCTAACGTCCTGCCTTGCGCCTTATATTCCGTGCAGGCGAACGCGTCTGCGCATTCCGCTGCCATGGCCGCTTCCTCTGACACTCTATTTTAGTGCTTATGGGCGTCAGCAGGATGGATGGTGCGGCCGGCATGCCGACGAAGTGGAAGTTCTCCGTTGTCTCCGCCACTAGCAGGATCCCCGCCCGCGGGCCGAAGTCGAGGATGGTGTTGGCGTTCATACGATGGCCCGAGTGAGCCTTATCGAGAATGACGTCCAATACCGTGTAGCTAGCACCGTTGACCAGCTTCAAGCCTTGTTCGAGTTCACGACGACGGGCATGCCAGGGACGAATATGAAGATCGTCGTCACCGGTATGGCGCTATCATCCCGGCATCGATGGTCGGTGAACTAGTCCTGACGCCGCCGCACCACCGTCCGACGCACCAGCACACCGGCTTGTCCTATTCGGAGCTGATCGGAGGGACCAATGCACGAGGTAGTAATTGGCGACTGCCCTGGGCATGACAACCACTCAATAGATCAATCAGATTCCCTAAACTTGCCCCGACTTAATAGGCAGTGATGCGCAAAATCAGGCCATACTACCTTCTGAGTTGCATTAAGCAACCCAATAGATTGGCCTAGACCCATTGATCGGCAAGGTGATGCAGAGCCTGATACAATGATCGGCTAGAACTAAAAGAAAATTGGCTCGTTCAAAAGGTGGTGGCGCAACTGGGCAGCTGGGTTACCACTTTGTACCACCCCTTCTGGGATAATGGCACGTCATATCTCTCATTGGGTGATATCGAGAAAGCCACATTCGGATACATCACCGTGCAATCTCTTGATGTGGTCTTTCATTGTAGACAGCCAGCCTAGTGAATGTTTTCTGGCATCTATCTGCAGCAGGCGAATTTTGGAGCTCGGCCAGATTTCTCACGCTGGGGTCGGTAAAGATTGCTGCGACTGCAAAACTGGCGGCCATTGCATCCATGGTCCCAGCATCAAGGCTTTTGCCGCGACTACACGATGCCTTAGTAGCTCCAGTCATTCGGCAGGGCGGCAGGGCGGCATGGCCTTTCCGTCTTGTTAGTCCGATGAGTCTGGCCTATATGGAGTCTCATTCTCACCTGCATTGTAATGCTGAATCTGATGCCCTTGTGAGTGGATAACCGGACTGCAGGTCGGGATGTAGCGTTGCTGATGTGGAATTTCCCAGCTTTGGAAGCAGGGTAGTTGCGTCAGGTGGAAGACATGGATTGTCCGCATCAACCTGAAGGTTTATGCCATCCCTGGGATGAATTAGCCAGTTATTCACCAGCGCAGCTCAGGTTTTTCCTCATGGTGATTTCAGATCCCAACCAGGGAGGTGAAGTCGTTGTGTCTTGATGCTGAGCAGGACATAGCCAGCCACCCCAGAAATTATTCCAGAATTCTCCTTGGAGACCGTACAGGAATTGCGCCCAATCAGTAAAATACCCGTTGGCAGTGGGGCTTGCGCGCATGCTAACCTCTCCGAGGTTGGTCACAAAAACCTGGTCCACCCTTAAAGGTGTAAAATAGCACTTTTTCCTATGTTTTTAACCTTTATTTCTAGCTTTATTTTTAATATATAAAACCTATAAAAAATAGAGCTAAATAGAGAAGATCTCGAGCTTTAAAAATAGCTATTCTTTCATAAATTTCATTAAGATCTTAGAGAGGTTAGCATGTGCGCAAGCCCTACTGCTAACAGGTGCTGAAATGTTGAGCTGCAATTGGGGATTAGCGCGGTTCGTAGTATGTTACCTGTTAGTATTATAGGGCATGCTAACCTCGTTGAAATCTTAATAAAATTTATGAAAAAATAGCTATTTTTAAAGCTCGAGATCTTCTCTATTTAGCTCTATTTTTATAGGTTTTATATATTAAAAATAAAGCTAGAAATAAAGGTTAAAAACATAGGAAAAAGTGCTATTTTACACCTTTAAGGGTGGACCAGGTTTTTGTGACCAACCTCGGAGAGGTTGGCATGCGCGCAAGCCCCACTGCCAACGGGTAGATTAAGTTCCACATGGCCTTTATTAACTTCGTCCAGATACATTCGCCTCGTTACCCAGTCCTGCGGGGAATTTTCGTGGCCATGCAACTCATCGCTTGTTCCACCTCTATCGCCTTGACTTCTCCTCCTCAGGGTATCTTTGCGAGCCTCTTCCTCAGCAACTTTTATCACCGTCTCGTCAATCATCACTGCTGCCTTAGAGTATTTCAACCCATCCACGTTCCTTGGTAATGACACCCATTCCTTTAAGCCCTACCCGATAGTCGTTCCGTTGTCTCGTCTCGTCAGACCTGCCATCCATCTCGCCCACCCATTCCGTCGTCCGTCAACCCCGTTGTAAACCGTCCCCACCGCAACACACCTTTCGTGAGATGTGGTCGTGATCGCTCATGCTGGAAAAGATTGACAATGTAAGAACCAAATGCAAAACTGTCTCAAGCAACCAAAAAGGGCATGCGCTTGGACAGGTGGTGCTTCAAACAAAGGGGAATCGTGATGCGTAAAAACAAAAAGAGAACGAACTAGTCCCATGGGAACGCTGACTAGTGCCAGAGGCAACGTGTGCTGCACTTAGGCGTAGCTATTGAAGAAACAGGACAACCGGCCCGCCGCTCAATATTCTAGACCTGGGCAGCAGAACAAGAACGCCAATAGATGCTACCAAGTCAAGACTGGTATCCGTTCTCCTCCAGTCAGAGGAACAACAAAGCCAGTTCCCTCCTGTCAGCGGGGTGAGCAACCCGATGGAATTTGGTCTGTATATCCCAAAGTGGTATATCCTAGCAAAAGCAAAAGAAGAAAATCAAAACAGGGGAATATCTGTCTGGTCCAGTCCGGGTATGATATTGATACAGAGATGGGGTCGATTGAGAACAACCGAAAGTGCGATTATGCCTGCGGAAATGGCATTCGATCAAGAGCCGGAATTTGGGAGTCTCGGTTATAGGCTCTCAATCCTGCTGCTAGGCAGTTGCATCGTGGGGTCGTCAAACTCGATCTTCGGACCATACAGGTCGTAGACACCAGGGCCGTAGGCAGGCAACTGGCCAATGGTTGTCGCCTCAATAGGGGGTTGGTACTGGGGCCAGTGCTCTTCCTGAGATTGAGCAGCTGGTTGATGGTAGTTTTCGGTCGTCGGGGTTTGGTTCTGCTGCGCCTGGGAAGTAACTGGCTGCTGAGCCTGACTCATGGCATGGTGCATCGATTGCGGATACGAAGGCATACTGTGCTGGTAATCCACTGGCGACACAGCTTGGAGGGTATATGACGGCGCGTGCTGCTGTTGGTGCGGGTAAAAGCCATTCTGCACCAGGGGACTGTGTACCGAGGCAGCAGAAAAGGTGCTCGGGCTGCTCTGGATAGAGGCAGCGATCCCTGACGGCGGATACGACATTTCCATGGAAGATCTTTCAACCTGCTGTTGGGCCAGCTGATACTGGTGCTGAATGGGGTTGGTGGTGTTCATTGTTGCGATCCCCGGGTTGCTCTGGTCGGTGACATAGTAGGCTTGTCGAGGAATGCTTGCTGTTCGATGGAGCATGTGCATGCCGGTTTGCTGTTCGGCGGCGGCTTGAGGGTGGTACTCGGGAGGGACGCTGGAGGGAATAGCATGGCGGCCAACGTACTGCTGTTGCTCGACGGGGTAGGCGTGCATGTGCTGTCCAAATTCGGGGAAGGAGCTGGCGCGGTGTAACGAGCCATGTGGCATCGCGTTGATGGGAATCATGTCCTGGGGAGACCAGGTCATGGTCGAGGTCTGTGGAGTGGACGGGGGCTCATCAGAGTCGGAGTCAGAAGAGTAATCGTCCAGAATATCGTTGGGGTTAAGTCCTTGCTGGTGGGACCTGCGCTGGTGCTTAACCATGGTTGTCTTTCGGCAGAAGCTGATTTATTGTTAGCAGGCGTCAGTCAACTTGGGTTGGCTTGCAAACCTCTTCAAGCAGCCGTTATGGCCACACTTGTAAGGTCGCTTCCCAGTGTGGAGTCGTCGGTGACGAGCGAGACTGGAGGACTGTTTTACCAGTTAGTGGCTGAGGGTACTGTAGGCACAAGCAGCAACTTACGTCCGAAAAGCGTTTCCCGCAGCCAATATGTCGGCACTGGTGAGGCTTCTCACCGGTGTGTGTTCGGATATGGACAGTCAAGGCACTTCGCTGAATGAAGCTCTTCCCACAGCCTGTGGTAGAGCAAGAGTAAGGCCGCTCATTGGTGTTAGTTCGATAATGCCTTTGTAGGTCAGACTTGCGATTGAAGCTCTTTTTCCTAAATGTTAGCCAACTAGATAGCTCAGGGGACTAGGACAGAGCAAACCTTGGTGCACGACTGCCAATCACACTGGAATGGGCGAGCCGTAGGCTCGTTCTCAACAAGTTCCAAAAGCTCCATAGCAAGGTCTCGGATGTCCCGGCTAGATTGTAGACTGCAGACGATCGAATGAGTTGGTGATATCAAGGGGCAGATACTGTTCGGCTGGTCTGATTTCCAGACGAAGGATTTGAGTGATCCACGCTACAGCGGATGAGGCCACAGAGGTGCCGGAGGCCAGGATCCTGCTGGCGGGAATTGGATTTGATCACGCTCGCGGCGAGTTGGGAGATTGCGCGACAGAGACAGTCCTTGGCGGAGCGATGGGTTTCAGATCTGGCGATGTGTGACTTCGGAGGGGCAATGTCTGGCGCGGAGGAAGACCAAGGTGGCTCCGTGTGCGGGAGTGTGTAGCAGCGAGAGCTGGGTCGGCAGGTGATCAATTATGCCAACCAGGTAGGTAGTTGGATGGCCGTGGCGAAGGTGGCACGGGAAGAATTAGGGGGCAGAGAAGAGATGAACGGTGTATTAAGAAGGCGAGGAAGAGGACAAGATGGGAGATTAAGAGGTGAGGTCTACGAGGGGTACTTAAAAAAGTCTGGGGACGAGGGGAGGAAGGAAGTTGGTAGTGGAGGAGGGTTTGCTTTTTAATATTAGAAGCCGACCAGAGAGTCGCGATGGAGGTGACCAGTGCTCAGGTCGTGGTGGAGGAGGGCCGATTATGTCGATTGGGGTCGAACCAGGTTGAGTCGAGAGAGTTGAGTTGGGGGAGCAGTGGGAGATATCGATGAGGTGAGTGGATTCTGGGCCTTGATCAGGCTCGACGGGGATCAAGAGGGTATGGGCTGGGGGAACGTTGTGATATCAGCCAGGACCAGGGCCGTGCGATGTAAAAATGGACGGAGGGGGAGGGAGCAAGCGGCGAACGGTCACGATGATGCACTTGGTTGTTAGTTATAGGTATGAGCGCAGGTGGCCGTGACAGGAGGAGGGCGAGAAGCTGGAGCCAGAGGAGGAGCTACGCAGCAGGTAAAGACAAAAAGCCAAGGGGCCCTGCTATGGTGGGTGTTAGTGGGGCTCATTCGGCAACTGGAGCAGAGGCGTCGTAGCTTGACTTGGGTAGCCTTGGTAGTGGGCGTGGTATTTGGCGTGGTGGGCGTAGTGGCCTTGGTGGGCGTGGTGGACATGGGATGGGCGGGATGGAGACGGGGCGGGCACTACCTACCTTAGGTACGTCAAAGGTGAAGGTAGGTAGGTGTGTTGACAGAGCGAAGCATGGGGCTTTTCTTATTACCTCAGGGGCAGCCCCGTTGCCGCATCTGCGGCGGCACGGCCATTGGATGACGGGCCTATTAAGGTAGTAACCGGTGTCGCTAAGTGTCGCTGGGTGTCGCTGGGTGTCGCTGGATGTCCGCTGGGTGTGTCCTCCTGGCATCTGCTGCCAGGCGCTTTTTGGTCCTCTCCACTCACGGACTCACGGACATCGATCTAAGCGACGTAGTAAAGGGCTGCAGGATCCTTCGCGGAGGGACGACGTACGATGGAGGTAGGTACGATGTACGATGTGCGATGCACAGAAGGCACAGTACAACCTGCCACCCCGTGAACCTCTCCGTACCTTTCCCGCCTGGCATGGCTTCCACTTACCTGGCTGCATCTCTGGCCCCACCATCCTTAGCCTTCCCTCTACCATAGTGCGTACTCGGTACAGGTACCGGACCTCACCTTGGGGGACCTTAGCTACCTTAGGCACCTGAGCTCCTGGTCTTTTATCCTTCCAGTGCCCGGCCTTGGAGTGAATGCTCCTAGTACATTGCCCCCGTATCCTCGTGTCGCTCACCCTCTCGATGCCGCGTGTTGAGGCTGTACGATGAAACATCTCCCGGGGTATAATCACATTGCTGGCCCACGTTCTGGTAGGCTAGGCTCCCTAGCATCAAATCTCGCAGTAGCAGAACACCAGACGAGGCAGCCCGTCGAGCTCCAGCCCAGCCCAGTCCAGTCCAGCCCAGCCCTAGCTGTGTCTGTACTTGTCTGCTGCTTGTCGCCTCTTTCGGCTGGGAAGCCGACTTTGCTTTTTCTCATGTAACACACGCTGTACCCACCAACCAACCTCCGCCCATGTTCTCCGCTGTCCCCCTCCCGGGGGGTCACAGAAGTAAAATAAAAAAAATTCGCTGATGACACCTCCAAACCTCATTGTACATGAAGTAGCGTAGATTGCGGAAGCATCACACTGATGGTGATAGTTTATAGTAGTCTTCATGCAGCATCGCTTCTATAGGGCATGCCGGGCGGGTTTGGGGCACTAACTACGGAGCGGACCAGTTCAGGGCCGAGCCTGGCCATAACAGATGTCCTTTGTAAGAAAACAGTTATCTCTACTTTTGGACTGGAGGAATGGCAAAGGCAAGAGTCTGCTTGTCGTCGTTACTGGTAGGGAAAGTAGTCATTCTTCGGGGACGGTATATTGGAGATAATACAGACCCCATCCAATCTCAAGCTATCGCTTTACCACGGACCAACAATGGACCCGGCTCTGAGCTCCCTCCGCATGCAACAATGACAGCTCCTTGACGTCGTCGTCGCAGAACAATTGAGGAATCAGAGCAGGCACAGGGCCCAGCCGAATGGATCGTACGAGGACTGGTCCTACTGACTATGTGGTCGGACAGGATGAGTTAAGACCATCAGGGTATTACTCGCTCAAGACGTCAGTCAACGCACCAAGTAACACCGTCATGGTTCTTCCAATCTTCCCCAAGCTTATCATGCGCCAGGTCTGGGGACTTGTTTCAGATCAATTAAATGCAATAATCCCTAACTTTTTCTCCTCCGGAAAGCCCGTTAATAGACGTGCAGGAACACACTGTAACGCCGGCCGTTGGGTATGAATGTATGAACAGAAACCTCTTAAAATGCCGCAATATCGCCTAGCACCAGTAGAATGCCCTTCTTGTACTCCCATCCTCTTCGAAATAAAGAAAAAAAAATCTCGCCATGCCCACATGGTGGGTAGTGTCTGAGCGGGGCGCAAACGGTGAGAAAACGCAAGGACCCCTCTCGTGGACTTTCTGAAGAGAGGTCAAAGCTACGGCTTGAACTCTCCGCGTGGCGCCCTGGGCCTTTGATCCACACCCAGTGTAACCTGTTCTCCATATCCCCTCCTCGACTTGTCACGGGCCACGGCGTGTTCGATCACGGGCCTCCGCAATCGCCAATGTTTCCTCGCTCGGAGGTGCTGCCGAGATTCAACAGGACCGACCGTAGTAGAATGAAGGCATTTCCCAGGCCAACCCAAAACCGTTGTGGCCGAACACCTACTCAAAAGAGCCCAGGGAATACCATAGTACCAGATGAGATAATCCACCACCAAGTGACACCCTGCCGGCCAGGAGTGCTGCATGTGTTCCGGGATGGACCATAAAGTAAGAAGGACAACAAGTTGAGAAGTGAGAGCTCCTGTTGAGCTCAGCAAGGGAGCGCCCGCCATGGAGTCGAAAATCCGTGAGCTTAGTTCAGCCACAGCACAGCGGGCAATTCTCAGGAATCATGATGTAGCGCTCATGAGGGCCTTTGGGGCAGGATTGTTTTCGGTTTCCATCAGTGGAGGTCTTGCAGAAGTGAGTCCCGGGATCCACGCAGGACGTGTAAATGTAGTAATTTTTCGTGAAGTCGCACATGGTTGCTGGAAGCGACTGACGTAGTATTTGTTATACTGGGAATGGTGTTATGGCTGGCCACTTTCCGGAATGGGCAAGCTCACCAAATGCTTAGGTTGTAAGAGTGGAGCGCAGTGCGGCCTCGAGCATGTCTGCACTAGGGGACGAGCAGAGGCAGAGCGAAAAGGCTGTGGATACGGGAGGGTTGGTGATTATGGAGAATAGAAAGGGCTATTGTGATGGCATGCCTCGTGTCGGAAAAGCTGGATGAATAGATGAAATGGGCACCGACGGGGAACTCGGCATACGTGAAAGTGTCCTTGTGGTGTGAGGCGGCGGCGTTTATAAGAGGCAGACCTATGCCATTGAAGGAAGTTGAAGGAAGAGGAGGGGTTTAGATCAGAGACAGGGAGAAGCAAGCTCGAGGTAGACTATGTCAAGGGCATACGGACACTTTTAAAAGCATGATGTGACGGAAGGGTAGGGGTGGGGTGCAAGGCTCGAGGGGCCCCAGCCGGCTGACGGGGCGTCTATTCCGGATCGCGAAACACCGTTTAGTGGTGAGCCTCATCCTCCTCAGCCTCGAGCCAGTCAGGGACCTCGGCGGCACCGGTGGCGGACAACCAGCTCCATCCGTGCAACCCCCACAGGGCAAACAAACCATCGAAGGTTAATGTTGACGGCCGCGTTCATCCATAGGGAGCAGCATCAGACCCAACCCTGGACCGAAAAACAGAATAGCCTTTCGGTGGGGGGTACCCGACCAGTATCGAGTACGAGGTATCGAATTAGCGGTGCCATTGCCCTGTCTCTCGGAGAGCTGCAACTCGATGCTTGGAATGGTCGAATACATGGCACCCTGTGTTGAAATGAGCGTGTTGTATTGATTGAAGAAGAAAAAAAAACTAGCGCTAACCAGCGGAAGCTATTGACAAGAAGACATCCACCAATGGATCGGAATAGCAATTGATCCGTCAAAACACGGATCTCAACACCCTGTGCTTGGGAAGAAGTACGGCAAAGCGGTCGACTGGTGGTCCTTTGGCGCTCTGGGCTTTGTGTGATGTCTTCCAATCATTTCAGTGCTCAGTTCGCTAATCATCAACCTTAGCCTTCTTCCTGGGATTCCCAGAACCCCGAGCAACCCCCCGCTTGGGCTTCTGGGCCGGAGCCTCTGGAGTACACCCGTTCTTGGCGTGGAACTTGATAAGCTCTTCCGGCGCAATCTGCGCGAGTTTGCTCTCATACTCCCAAGTTGACTCGCTACGACGATAACCCACCCACTGAACCTGGTACCTAAAGTCCTTCTTCTTGGCCTGGGGCGGCGTAGCCCGCTTGAGGACGCGGAAGACGTGATACACATCCAGGCCAGTGGCAGTATCACGTCCATCAACACTGTCCCAGTACTTGTAAATAAGCTTGGGCACTTGATGCTGGAGGCTCCATTCGGGCTCCCAAGTCTGCTTGCCGTTCGCCCACTTGACCAAGAAATCTACTGTCGCATTGGCTTCGTCGACACGATGGGTGTCGAACGATTCGATCTCGCCTTCGCCGAGATCTGCAAGGATATCGCGCGGGGCACTAGGTTCGGCTGGGACGTCTTCTTGGAGATCGGCGATAGAATCTGGTTCGGGTTGCTTTTGGAGTGTTTGGAGATCAATCGACTCTTCTTTCTGAGGAGGGGTAGGCTCGGTGATTTTGGGCTCGGGCGCCGTGGCGATGGCAGTGGTGTCGACGGTTCGCTTGTAGTTTCGATCAATATCAATATCGCGGATGATATCGCAGCCGGTGCTGCTATCTCGGGTAGGCGTCATAACTTTGCTACCGGAAGGGGTGTTTCTGCCTTCGTTCATTTTCTTCGTCTTCAACGGCGAAGCTGAAACGTCGTACGAATCTGAAAATACGACATCGAGATTAGCAAGCCCTATCTTTACACGCAATTACGGTGGTCAGGAGAGGCGAGTACCTGCAGAACCCGGTGGTGGGAACAATATGGCGCTTAGGGAGGAGCTCATGGCATCGAACTGCTATCTTCTGAAATACAATCGCAGGACAATACAATAGGGACTCAAAATGTCCTGCAAAACGGTGAATTGCGTCACTTGGGGAAGCTGGTGATGGGCTGAACGCGGTTCGTTCGCTAACATGCGGGTTTCTCAGGTGAAAGCGGGGCACCTCCTGCCTTGTACTCCAATTAATAGTAACGATTTTCAACACACAGTAGCTCTTCCTTATGGCCAGATACACGTCTGCAAACAAACAATGATGACCACATTGCGAGCCTGCCCCCAATCAGTGTGAGGGTAAAGTGTGGGGCTCTAAGGCGGACAAGGCAAAATCGTTTGAACTATACGGAGTAAATAGCTTAGCGTTCCGGCCGTATGAGGGTCAGCTCCCGAGCCTCCGATCTCAGGCGGAATAAACAACCCACAAGTGGTCCAAATAGTCGTCCAACTTGCAGCGTTGTGCGACAAATTCAAAGCAATCTGAATGCGCAATCGAGGCCTCAGGTGAGACGGCACAGAGGCTACAGTCCGGCTTTCGACATAGGGATACGCCGCTCTTGCCTCGGACTCGATGGCCGTAACCAGTGGAAGACTCTCCGCCACGCCGAGTCAGTCCAGCAAGTCAGCTTATGCGTGACAGACCCAAACCAGTATCGTCTTCCGGTATTGGGTACGCTCAACTACTCCCAACGCAGTGCCTGTCTCCAGTGGAGGGGCTGTGAATACACGGGCACACCTATACCCCTCCAAGCCATCAAGCGATACTCCCTATCCGCAATTCATTAGAAGACAAAATGCCGTGGAGATTCCTCGGGGGGGAATGTCAAAGCCTTGCGTAATGACAAGGGGCAACAGGCTTGTCCCACAGAATATTAATTTCTTTCCCTCCCTATCTACCTACCTTCAGGTCCGTGCCATGGGTTGTTCCCATCTCGATCCCCTTTTCAAGTTCCTGCCTCTATCGGTCATGCCGTCAAGGAGCTGGTCTTGTGGGTAGCCGGCGTTCTAGAGGCGATTAACCAACCCAAACCCTCGGGAGGGCGGCCCATATCAACATGTGATAAGCGTCAAGCCAGGGTGTGACGAGGGCGGCTTGGGAGTGTCACACAAGGTGCTCGGACCCTTCCTTCGTATCTCTGCGGTGTCCATGAGAGAGATTTGCGTAGTAAAAACTGGAAGCAGGGGCGGAGAAGCTCTCGATGGGTGTGTAAATTATTGGTGTCTCCCTTGTCTCCTCCACTTTCGAAACCGAAGGCGTTATCAGCAGTCGTCGCCCCGGCTTGCCTCTTTGGGTTTGTAGACCCTGAATCCCCTCAACGGTTGGCTGTCTGGATGAAAATCGAACCATGGCGTCGGTGGAGTGCATGCATGTTTGATCACTACACTAGCATATGACAAGTCGCTTCTCGCGGGGCCACAGAGCTTGGTCTGATGCGCTATGATCTCTCATTACGCGATCGCACAAAGGGGACCGGGGGGTTGTAGGCGACAGGGCTCCCCTCGCCTGGCTCGCAGCAACCAAAACCTCTTTGTACCCAGCCTTGTACAGTTCACCTTATCGCCAAAGGGACATGACCTTGACCATCATCTGCATGTACAGTTAGGACTATAGTCATCCCGGAGGAGAAGCGGCTCAACGGTTGACATTGACTCCCCCCTCGTGGATCAGCGATAGGGCTGTTGTAACACCAAAGTGGCCACCACCAATAAAGAAGCCTGCGGCGTAGCAAGGCCGCATGCACGGCCCCCAGAATGTGCCGCTTTTAGTCCCGGCGCCGTTCGTTTCACCAGCGTAGGATGGGTCGGAACATTCCGATGACGAGAGCTATGGATCACCCAAGTGCAGGATGAAAATCATATGGTAAAACTTGCATTGGCGCTACGTGGGTGGTGGATGGATTTCCTGCAAGGCGATCAGTGGCTTACCAATGAGGATGACCGACGTAGCATCGCGATCATCAAAGCGCTGCCCGCTTTTCAATTACCAATTATATACTGACGAGCCGATTCCAGCCCAGCCCTGCCCTTTTGAGTGTTTTTAGACCGTGAAGGACCAAGCTGCTTCCGACCGAGCCTTTCTTGTGGCAGCGATGAGAGGCTCGCAAGACTGGCAGTACCTTCAGCGATCACTCATTCTGTCCAATAGATATGGAATTTTCTGACGTAACAAGAAATATTGACACCTTATAAAATACTACGTCACCCCATGCACATTGGAGCGGCGATGGGGTGCATGGGGTAGCCTCAGCCGAACGCTGTGTGTCCGCGGGCCGGGAAGCTATTACTACTACTGCATTATCTACGTACTGATCCATTGCCATGGCCATTCTTGGTATTATGTGACATGTACGGATTCCGTGTGAGCACCTATCGTTTCCTAAGCTCCTGATCCCTCATCTTCATCTTCATCTTCATGCCATCCGGGGGAGACCCGTAGACCAGGTGATTACGATCAAATGGTGCATCCAACATCAGACCCTCGAGCGTTTTCACGCGCGAGACAGCCACGTAGCTTAAACCAGTCTGAAAGTCCCGGCAGGACAGATCTGTAACTATCATGTCTTCGGTGATGCTTTGTGACTTGTGCACGGTAATTGCGTAGCATACGATCAGGGGAAACTGGGTGCGAGCGCAGAGAGTGGCTCCGATGAGGAAGTCCCTCTCCACTGGGAGAATCGGCACAATCTTCCTGCCATCAGCGGTGGTCAGGAATACCGGTCCGCTGTATTTGTCAAACTCCATCATGATAACACAGGGAGAGTCTTGGATGGGGTCGGCCCCAGGTGCCCAGCCGATATCGTAAACTGTGCCGCGAGCGCCGTTGCAGAGGCCAACTGGCTGCCAAAGGTTGGACGTCAGCATCAGACGGGAGCCAATGCATATGGGGATCTGCTTCGCAAGGTTGCCCGCCTTGTCATCAGGCGCAGCAGCCGCGCCGGGGCCGACGTTCTTAGCCATGACCTGGATGACTGGCCGGCTGAGGCGGTCGAGGTGATAGTGGTTATATTCGTTCACCCTATCTTTAGTGGCGTGTACTCGTAAGGCGTTGACAAACCTTGCGACCTCTTGATCGTCAAGTTTTGCCTGTACGCGGCTGGAAAGGAGCTTCCAGGATTCCACAGATAGTTGAAGCAGCCGCAATTCCCCGAGAGCTAGGCGGAATGCCTCCTGATCGTCGCCACGCTGCCGCTGGACAACTTTCAAGAAGACCGATTTATCGAATGGCCTATATGCGTTTCTGCCCTTGATCTCTACTCCCTGAACCGCTTTATCGTAATAAAGCGGCTTCTGCAGCTCAGGGGGAAGCTGAAAGAAGTCACCAACTAACAGGATGTTCAGGCCGCCAAAGATCTCTTCGTTCTTATTCGGGAACGCCTCTCGGAGACGGTCATCGATCCAAGATAGCTGACGCAGTCCCAGCATGCTCTTCTCGTCAATGATCAGGTACTTGATATCTTTAAGCTTCTTCTGGAGCTGGGCCTTATCAATGGCTGAGAGAGGCTTGAAGTCCTTATTAATTGGCAGGTGCAACAGGGAATGCAAGGTAGTGCCCGCGGGCACAGACGATGGAAATCAAGTCATCTTGAAGCCCTTGAGGAGTAGACTTAGGACTCATTACTTAATGAAGCACGCATCAAGACGCGTTGCTTCAATGAATTTCCATGTCAAGCGAAGCGCAAGTAAACAAACCAGGGGTGCTGCAAGCCGCAGAAAGCTAGGCCCACTTCTTAGCAGCCATTGTCCAGTTGTTGCACGTTTTGCGGCCACCCATACAAATTTCTGGCCAATCAGAACCCGGGAAACTTATTGACCCCTGTCTGCACCAAACCCTTAATGTAGAGTCAGCCTTCGGCTGAATGAAGATGGGCATTGTGAAGATCCTTTCTCAAATTGAACAGGAGAGGCAAACCGGTCGCGGTTTGCGCAAAACAGCCTTGAGGAACGAAGAATGGAGAGGGTGGTTTTCATGGTGCTTTTACAGCATATTCACAAAGGTTGCGTCGGGGCGTCTTTGGTGGCTTACATGTTGGTACCCTGGTGGCGCATTTTTGAAACTTTATGACGTGCAAACGTCATAATACTATAAAAAGCTTCTGGGAGAGACGCGAACGACAAACTTAGAACTGTAAATAGCCTAGCGCACCTGGCCCTATCAGGTTAGTCCTCGCGGGCGGAATAAATTTTAATCATTTAACTTATTCATACTGTTGGATACGCAATTTGCTATATGCAATAGTAGAGATGATTGATCAAATGATGTAAATTGATGTGATTGTCCTCCATTGACTGAGGGTCATAGGGGCCCTCTTTTATACTCAAAGGGATCTAGATCAGGGTGTCAAAGGGAGACGGATCCGGCGTTGTTATGATGCCGGATCCGGCTTATTACCTGATCCGGCGTTCCGCATCCGGCGTTCCGGATCAGGCAGTCCGGATCAGGCATGTTATGCCGCCACACGAGGTCTCAATCTAACACATACTATAAATAGCAAAGATGGGATGAAAGAGCGGAGAAAATGAGGGGATGGTTAGACAAGCATGATAAAAATATTCCCAAAATTTTATCGTAAAACAACCAGGAATATTCCTTGAAAAGAAGACGCATTGCATTCTCAGAATCTTTATTGAACTATGGCCAGCTGCTCGGTTCGGTTTGAGTTCTACTGTGGCGAGGCTCAAGAGCTCAAGTACACCCACGACCTTCCTCGCAGTCTTGTCAGCGAGGCTCATGGTGCAGGGCAAAATGCCCGGTATAACGATCTGTTTGTGGCTGCAGTACTGCCTTTCATGAAGGAGCACGAGGCGGCGTGTCGTGCTGCTTCAAATCCATTTTGTGAAAACTGTGGGTTATTTGCCATGAACATCTTGCAAAGCCCTATGTCTTGGCTTCACAGGGCGGAGGATCCATTCGTTGGCATTTGGGTCAGTCCCGTGTGTGGGAAAGGGGAGTGTGAGACGCGGATACGGCAGGAAATCCAGGACACAATGTGTGAAATTGCTCAAGAGGGTCCGCACCGAAGGTCGAGTACTTGTATGGAAATTTTGCCATGCAAAGTATGTGGGAAGACGGAAGGGATCAAAAGATGTGGCCGATGTAAAGTTGTGGGATACTGTGGGAAAGAGCACCAGAAGGCTGACTGGAAGGTTCACAAGAAGATTTGCGTTCACAAGGACGGGTAAAGTGGCTGAAAGGGTATGCCTGTCACCGTTTGGAGAGAGCGAGGGTCAGAGATGACTAGTGTGAGATAGATATTTTAGTGTCAATGGGTTAAGCGGCATTTTCTATCTTGCGGCTAGATAATAGGCTAATCCTGTCTTGGTTTATTTTCCTCATGAGAGTATTGCAGCAGACTTACCATTCATGTTGTTATTCCTTTTCCAGAATTTTTTTGGTGGGTTGACGGCTTCGATGTGGCCGGTTGGGCGAATCTGACGGTAAAGCGACAATTGAATCAAGGGCAAGCGTCGAAGGATTTACCGAGGCAGGACTCTGCCTAGTAGTATTTGGTTCGTTAGAGGAAGACGCTGAGGCTGAGGCAGGGAAAGATTGAGTGACAGTGCTGCAACTGTCAGGCGAAGAGGAAGGTTTCGGGGCCAGCTGCAGCACACGCGGCCTCTTCGTCAGCGTCTGGGCAGGGTCAGGGTCAGGGTAGTGTCGCTTTAGTGGTGGTGTAACGGGCTCGGCTGAAGATGAAGTTGGAGGACTTGGTGGGAGAGTGCTAGGCGTAGCCACAGAATAACAGGTAGCCCGTATATCTTGGAAAGCAGAGGAAGCCGAGGAAGTTTGTCGTTTTGGTGGTGTAGAGAGAGGCCAGGCCGGCTGAGTTGCGGCGGCGGCGGTGGTGGTCTTGTCGAGAAAAGTCCAAGAATCAGGAACGACGATGAAGACGTAGTCTCGTTCGAAGCCTGGCGGGTGGGCCATGACGCGATGATCAAGGAGGCCAGCGACTTTGCCTGTGCAGGTGAATTGGGTGTTAGCTTGGAACTGGGAATCTCGCCTCTCGGTCATCTTCTTGCACAGGATGGCCCAGGGATTCGCGTGAATGGGGAAGATGACGAAGACCTGGAAAGGGTGAAAGCCTCTGAAGGGAGTCTTGTCGGGGCTCCCTGGAGCAAGGTAAGTGGAAAGCTGGACGAAGCCGCAGCACTTTAGTTGGGTGGCGTCCAGACCCGGGAGAAGGTCCTGTCGCAGCAAGCAGTGACCGGGGCCGACGATGGGGCCGGTGAAGGAAACGACAGGAGGGACACAGGGGAAGCTGTCGATGGAGGCAAAGAGCCTGGGAAGAACGCTTTGGGCATATATCAGTCGAGTTTGTTCAGGAAGCGCGTGTTGGGCGGGGTGTGTTATGGCCTACGGCTGATAGCCTTGATCACGGACGATGAGGGCGGGCATGGTGTAGAGAAGGGTGCGGCCTATATCGGATTCCAGACCGTCTTGCTGCTCAACCTCCCACGCAAGTGCGTAGGGGTGGACGCGGCCATTCATGAAGAACCACTCTTCGATCCATTCCAAGGCCACAATAGGCTGATTGTAAATCGAGAGATTGAGACTGAAGAAGATGGATGTCGGCGAATCGTCAACATCCCACCGCAGGGGCGCATATTCCGCGGCCAGCAACCACGAGGGGGGAGGCAGGAAGATCCGGGCGAGCGTTTCGGCATTGAGGCCCTTGATGCGATGTTGATCCTGGTGAGCGAATCTGGACGGGCAGTCTGGTTGGGCGAAGAACATCATAGACATATCACCGCCAGCGCCCCTTTGGGTGTCGAGCGGCTTTCGAAGGTGTGGCGAAGCATAGGCGACGGGGGGAGAGGAAGACATGATACGTCCGTATAGATCAAAATGACTGATGTCGCGCGGCACGAATGCATGAGTAGCTAACGATCGGGCAGAAGGTCCCTCACTGAACCGGGCATCGAACGACTCTTGTTTACTACGAAAAATAATGGTGAGTAAGGCTATTCTATATAGTCGACGATATCCGTTCGATACCGGAGTGTTCCGTGTTGAGATGGTGAGTGACGTAATTGCTCCCGAGTTACCTGATCTTAACGGCAGCTGTGTATTGGGCGAAAAAGGGGTGATAATATGGTCCTCCTCAAAATCACGGCGGTGGCAATGGCTCTGTTGAAGGACGCGGAGGAGAGCGCAGCGTTGGAAGCGCCCGCTTTTTGATAAAGTTGCAGTAACGAATTGTATGCAATGGACTGGTCGAGATTGTAACAATGGACGCGTATAGGCAGGGTTGTAGGTGGTTAAGGGGATTATTACCGGATGGCTTGGATACTGCAGGAACCAATGTCGTATTAAGGAGCGTCATCAATATCCAGAAGGGAAATCGTGCAACTAAAGAGAGTCTGACGCGGAAGTTTTGTGATCTACCGTCCGCCTGGAGTCATCGATGTCGAGAGAAGGCAGCAGCAGGATGGATAGTCCAGCGGCAAAGCCACATGACGCGGTTGCTCACGTGGGAGCCTGCTCGTTGTCAGCTGGGGACGGACAAGAGGGTACTGATATAAGCGTGTGGGAGAGAGAGCAGGAAGATGGAACGATTGGGGCCGGCGTAGATGTGGTAGCAGCTGGCAGACCGGAACACGGTGCACGGGACAAGAGGTTGGGTGGTTCGTCAACATACGAGTCGAGGGCGAACGCAGCATCAATATTCCGGCCGATCCAGCCCAAGCAGTCTGCGGCTGGAGAGACCGCCTGGAGACAGCATGCGGAAGCAATTGCAAGGTCGTTGCCCAAGAGACCTTTGCGAGGTGGTCGGCGGCCAAACAGAGCACGGAAGTCTCATGATACGGCCAACAGCGGAGGTTCCGCGCAGCATCAACCACCGAGTCAGCATCAAAGGCCCTTGTTGCTTAGAGAACATGGTGCACCGGACGCCCTGGAATCTGATCCTCTCCTCTTTCATCGACACTTTTTGCCAAAGGAGAGGCCGGATGGAGATGATGAGCGGCGCGGCACGGCGGCGGTTGGCGATCGCCCCCTTTCCCGCCGGAATCAGGCACCAGAGGTTCGGATTATCCAGCCCAAGCAATCCGCATCTGAAGACATTGGACGAAGCGAGCTAGCAGCAGCAATTGGACGGGGTTTGCCCAAGAGATGTCGGCGAGGGGGTCGGCCGCCGAAAGTAAGACCGGACACTAGCAGTGCCTCCAACACAGGAGGTTCGGCGCAGCATCCAATACAGCCTCAGGTGCGAGATGGGGGTGTAGGGGTGGATGTGGACGATGCCACCGTAGAGCCGGCACATGCTGTGCTGGGCAGAAAGACTCTGTCGCCACGTGGTGGTGCACCGGGGGCGGCGGTTGCTGAGCCCGTGCTGTTTCATCGACAACGTTTTCCCAAGGAGAGTCGGCGAGGAGATGAAGACGAGAGCGTGGTGGGGGTTGCTCCAGGGGAGGGCCGACCGGGAAGAGAGTCGACCACGCTAGGGCACCGGCATCAAGACGTCGGTCAACACTTCATGCGGCCTATACAGCCGAAAGAGACGAAGAATGCAGCAGGAAGTGTGCCACGACGCCGGGCCGCCCCTGAAGAAGCAGACCAGTCAAGGAGAGACAGGCCCACTGGTCCGACGCAGCCCTTGCGGCGGGGAAAGAGAAAACATCATTGTAGCCGAGACGGGCCTCCGAGGAAACAAATCCGAGCTGGAACCCGAAGGCAGAGAAGACGGGAGTTGCAGGCCGAAGACCTTGCGAGCGTGTTGCGCTTCTTGGAGGAGGAATTTGCCGTGAAGCAAAGTCTGTCCGACGAGCAGACGTGGTGTACGCCAATACCACGTGAGAGAAAGGTGTCGACCGTGCGAGCCTTCTACAAGGCGTTCCACGACGTGGACACCTTGCCAATACGGACTTGCATGCTGTGCTACCGTAAGCGCACGAAAAGGGAGCTGAGAGATGTGACATGGGACCAATGGATGTCGAGCTGCGTCGAAAAGGACAGCCGTTCGCCATTTTCATGTCGGAGCTGCTTTCCCGTGGGCGAGACCTTCTTGGCATGTGCGGAGTGCGCTCGTTGCTTGAGGCGGGGCGTTCTGTCGCCTGCGGCCCAGCTTCACAGACGTATTGGGTGCGAGCATATGTTTCCCGAAGAGCTGAAGGGCCTCACGCCGCTTGAGGAGAAGCTTATCGCGCTGAACTCATGTTACGGGTTTGTCACCAGGTATAGCATTGCGAGCAGCCAGAAGCAAAGTGTCAGGTATCCGAAGCACATCAAGGGCCACATCACGGTGTTTCCGAACAACGTGCAGGAGCTGGCCACGAAAGTGCTCCCCCATCCGCTTTTGCAAGTCATGGACGAGATCCACGTCTCGTGGCAGGGCGCGGAGAAGCCGGGACCGAGCGATCTTTCAAGCCTCCTATCGGTGAGGCGGCGAGTCGTTGAGAGGGCGCTTGTCTGGTTGAAGAAGAACAATCCACACTATGCTGAGATCGAGATCGACGCGGCGGAGATGGAGAGTTGGGGAGCCCCGCCGCATGGGGTGCCGTCGATAGTGTACGATCGCATGGAGCGGAACGAGCCGTCGGCGTGGGAAAAGACACGAACGGCGCAAGTCGTGCCGCCCACGGAGCGCGCCATGGATGACGAGGATTCGGTGGAGATCGAGGAAATCCTCGATCTGCTCAATCAGGGAGAAGGCGCGCCAACGACGAACGAGGGAAACGAGTCTCGCTGTGAAGCTAGAGCGGAGGCAGACCAGGTCACGAAATCGATCAATGAGGTCACCTCTTCTGGAATGTTTCCGCTGGACGGGCCGCCGGAAGTAGCGGACGGCGAGAAATTGCGGTTTGCTTGCGACGCTGTTGGTGAAGGTATTGGGACCGCTGGGACCGGCCATATGGGCCCAAGAACATGGCTTGGATCCTCGGCTGAAAGGCGGCAGGGGACTGATGACGACTCTGAGCCGTATATTCATGTTTCTCGTGGGGACGAATTCGCCGACTCGTTTGATGCGTCGTTCTTCGCGAAGACCTTTCCCACGCTATTACCGTTTGGCATCGGGGGGCCACGGTTAGTCGAAGAAGCCGCCTCAGAGGCGGGAAGAGGTGCCAACATGAGCGGAGCAGATATGGCGGCGCGAGACCTCTTGTCGTCTCGGAACATGAGCCTTCGGACCTGGGCTGACATTGTGCTGCGGCGTCATGGCGGCCGATTTGCGACGCACCACATTTTCGCATTTCTCGTGTTCAACATGGGCGTGCGGTCGAGGAACCGGCGTGTCAGCATGCTGAGCGTGACGAGGAAGAATTTCCGCAAGGTGGAGCGCATCGTACGGTCGCTGACTGCAGACAGGTTAGCGGCAGCTAGGGCAGAGTTGGAGAGCTCAGGTAAGACTACCGATGATGGTGTGAAGGAGCTTCTCAGGAGCCTATCGCTGTATGGTTACCGCCAGCCTATGTCTAGAGAGTCCCGCCTCAGCATGCGGCACAAGATCCAGGCGCTCATCGTTCGCTATGGCGTGCCTGCCATTTGGTTCACCATCAACCCAAACGACATTACGAACCCGGTGAAGCTCCGACTGGCAGCGCATCGCTCACGCGATCCTGAGGCAGCCGAGGCGTTCCTGCGAAGCCTTGACATGTCGTTTAAACGTATGCGGCTGTCCATCTCAGACCCTATGAGCTCTGCTATATTCTTCCACCGGGAGATGACGTTGTTCTTCGAGCATTACGTGAAAGTGGGAGAAGAGTCAGTTTTCGGGCGTATCAGCCAGTACTATGGCGCTGTGGAAACCAACGAACGAGGGGCGCTTCACGTCCACGGGCTGCTCTGGTTGCATGGAAACGCGCACTTGAGTTCTATGCTTGCCGACATCCACGAGGAGGATCAGGCGGCGTATCGTGAGCGCATCGTCCAATATGTCGATAGTGTTTTCTCCGAGGTAGGTAATGCTCAATGCGCGCTGTTGGCCATCCAGGACTTCGGATGGGCAAACGGGGCTGGGCTGACATGCTAGGCAGGATCTTGACCAGGAAGGGTCCTGCGTCGTGCAAGCGGAGCGGTCGGTAACGTCCGATATTTCCTCCCTGTTGGACAACACCGAGCAGTTCTCGGCAGCATTTGACGAGGAAGCCAACTTCTGTGCCGGCGCAACGCAGATTCATACCCACAGTCCGACCTGCGTGAAGTATTCCCTGGGCAAGAAGAGACGGAAGGGCGACCTCTGCCGGTTCAAGGCGCCATGGAGATTAGTCGACAAAACTGCATTCACGCCAGACGGCGTGCTGCAGATTCGCAGGACGCACAACATGGTTAATCGGTGGAACAAGGCCATCGCCGTGGGGCTTCGCCACAACCACGACATCTCCTTCATAGCGACGCAGCGGAAGACTATGGCCCTCGTCTATTATGTCACGAATTACGCGACCAAAGTAGAGGACCCGACGTGGAAGCGAGTCGCTGCGGCCGCAGAATTATTGCCTGTCGTCTCGGCAGGCGGATTGCGGACCGATGGGGCGGATGTTGGCGGCGACGCTGCCGTCGGCGACGATGGTATCAAAAACAGGACGCGACAGTTCCTGATGAGAGCGGCGAATCGTATATTCACCGAGCGGCCGCTATCGCAAGTCGAGGTCGTCGCCCATCTTCTAGGATACCCGAGCGAGTTCACGAACAGCAGCGCTTGGGCGTACCTGAACGTATCCCTGCTCTACTGGCACGTCTTCCGACGGTGGCGACATCTCCGGCAGGAGAGCGGCATCGCCGTCGCGGACGGTTTCGTGGACGAGTCGATCGTTGTGGAAGAAGCAGGCCAGAGGATTAGCTTCGCTGAGGCATATCGTCATCGTGGAGATGTCCTGCGAGGTCTGTGCCTATATGACTACGTTTCGCTTGTCTGGCTCAAACGCGTTAGCAAGGACGAAAGATCAGGTGCCTGGGGAGAGGTGCCGTTCGAGAGCGATTGGTCGCCGGGAAGACAATGGGTGCAGGTGCTGAGACGGCCGGGAAAGCATGCCGTCGTCTGCCTTGACGGCTACTTGAGCAAAGATTTTGACCGAGACGACGAAGGGTCGTGCCATCGTAGGTATGTCCGGGGACGACTCGACCGAAAGGGGTTGAAGAGGCTAACTCTCATACTGAAGAGCAGCCGTGCAGCACCTTGCCCTGTTTGTGCCGTGGGAGTCCTTCTTGGGCGAAGAACGAGACGACATCAACGACATATGGGCGCGGGCACGAGAGGCGCTGCATCCTAGAATCTCATGCCTCGTCGATAATGTGCAACTGCTTCGACGATCCGCCGAAGACGCAAAACGGGACGCTAAGCAATGGGCATCCTCATCCGGCGACGGGGACCTCACGGGCGCACATGTTGAGGAGGCGGGAGCAGGCCAGGCGGGTGAAGAGGCCGCATCGGCGTACCAGTCCGATAACGTTGGAAACGCAACGCGTCTTATCGATGTCGTCAGAAGCTGTCACATTTTGGGATCATCGTATGATGCCTGGAACAGCTTCCAGACCGGCTGCTAGGAATCCGATCCGGACCGGGTCTCAGACCCCCGGCAGGTGGGTCCTCCGGTCTCAGACCTCCGGACCTCGGGCCCGGAGGCTGCCGGAGGCTGCCGGAGGCCGCCCTCATCTTCGTCTATAAGACCGATCCCTAGCCCTTCGTTAGATAGAAAATGAAGAGCTTTCATCATCATCATCCTGATCCTATCCACTCAGTGTGACAGAAGCGCGGTCGGTGCGAACCAGATCACGGCGGGATCGCGGGAGCTCACAGCAATGATGCAGCAGCTCTGCCGCTTCCAGCAATCAGCGCTATGCTCGACGGCCGAGCTCCAGGCCACCATAACACCCGAACGGAGTGAAAGACGGATAGCCACGCCAGGGCGGGTGTTTTCCGGGGCGGCAGTACCGCCGCAGGATCAGGTCAAGGCCATAAAGTCACAGCAGATATGTGCCTCCAAAGAGAGGGTGAAAATGATCCAGGGCATACAAAATATGGCCGCGGCCCATGGAACTGATCGCAGTGCAGCGGCGCGGAGCGTGCTCACCGGTTTCGGGGATGGGGACATTCAAATGACGACGGCAGACTTGGAAGAGGCGGTAGACGAGGCAGATCCGAGGGTAGAGGTCCGGTTCGGCCCGTCGACCTCTTTCCTCGAGGCTGGCAAGGCTTTGGTAGCACAATTGACATTGAACAAGAGACAGGCGATCGCTCTCCTGATAATATGTCGCCAGCTCGACCTGATAAATCGTGGGGAGAATGGCGACATCGATCAGCTCTGCCAGTTCGTCGGCGGCGAAGGGGGGACTGGCAAGTCGCGAGTCATCGAGGCACTCGTCGAGCTTTTCGCTAAGAAGGGCCTTTCGAATCGTCTGCTGATCACGGCGACATCAGGGACAGCCGCAGCACGCCTCAATGGCATCACGATCCACTCTGCATGCGGGTTCTCGAAGGATCAGGGGCCATTCGCGGACACGACGAAAGACTTACCGGTAGACGGCGTCCGGCTGCCGAAACAGGCGGAAAGATTCGTGCACGGTCAGTCGCGAATGGACTGGCAGGACAAGGACCTGCTAGTCATTGATGAGGTGAGCATGCTCGGGGCGCGGACGCTGCACGCGGTGAACGAGCAGCTCTGCCGGCTCCGCGGATCGAAGCAAGATTTCGGCGGAATCCCCATTGTTCTCTTTTGCGGAGACTTCCGCCAGTTCCGCCCGGTCCAAGAGAGGTCGATCCTGCTCCCCAGCGTGGCCGTGTCGTGGGACGAAGACAACTCGTTCAGGGCCGAGCAACGGTACCAGCATGACAAGGCGCACGCGCTGTGGAAGAAATTCACGACGGTCGTCATGCTGGACGAGCAAGTGCGCGCCGCTGGGGATCTGGTACTGCGGAGGCTGTTGAAGCGAATCCGATTGGGCGTGCAGGACCGCACGGATCTGGACCTCCTCAACTCAAGGTGCTACCGGGAGGACAGGCGGATCCCGTGGGAGACGGGCATCACCGTGGTGACGCCGCTGAACAGGAATCGGTGGAACCTGAATATAGAGGCGACTTTGTCGTTCCAGATTCAGCAGCAGTCGATGATGCGAGTCTTTATATCCGAGCACAAATGGAAGGAAGGTCTGCCGACGGAGGAAGAAGCCATCATGATACTGAACCAGGGCGACGATAGCGCGATACCGGTGCCGGCCGTCTTCATGTTCGTGCCGGGAATGCCGGTCGTCGTGAACCATAATACCCACCAGGGGCTAAAACTGGTCAACGGCGCCACTTACACGGGGCTGGAGGTCATCCTCGACAAAGCGCACCCGGGCCATCGAATCTCGGCCGACATGACGGTCCACTTCGGGCCGCCGGCGGGGATAATTCTGGAGTCGGAAACGACAGAAGACTTCCACTTCGTCGGGATGCCGCAGGGCACGATCCTGTTGGCGCCCATGAGCATCAAGATACAATGCCAGCGGAAACGGCCGTGGCAACAGAACGATGTCAGTCGGAAAGGTTTGCCCTGTGCGGCGACTTTTGCGTGTACAGACTACAAGGTGCAGAGCAGAACCTTCGAGCGCATAGCGCTGGAGTTGCGAGGGACGAGGACGACAAATGTCAATGGACGCATCGTCCCCTCGCAGTGCGACCCGTACAGCTTGTACGTGCAGCTGTCGCGTTGCCGGACGCTGGACGGCATCATGCTGGTGTCCAAGGTGCGGGAGAGGGACCTGGTGGGCAACAGGGTCTCCGAAGAAATGACTGCGGCGCAGGCGAGACTGGAGGAACTGAGTGACCGGACAGTTCAGGAGGCGTTGCGCTGGTTCCATGTCGATTCTGAAGAGTCAAGGCGGGGGGGTTCTTTTGGAGGAAAGCGCTGGCAGTGGGCAGCTGCGGAAGGCACAGACCATGCAAACAAAGAATCCAATCACGGTGCAGGAAGGTTTTACCAAGAATAGGGCAATAATGACCAATCACGACAGACTTTCAAAGGTCAGGAGCCGCTAGGACGAAAGGGGGAATTTTTCGGGGGGCCAATGGGAAGCGGGAGTTTGAGGGGTGCGGGCGGGCGGGCGCGGCATAAAGACCTTTCGTTCCTCAAGGCAACAGGGGAAGGCGCACGTCCGCCGGGGGAAGTTGGAAGTTGGAAGCTGGGCGTGGTGGGCAAGTTGGCGGCTCCCTTGCGCTGAGTAGCCTTTCGGTACAAAGCTTGCAACAAGAGCCTCTTTTACTAGTGGGTTGCTGCACGTGCTGAGAAGAGGGGCGCGGTTTTAAGTGGTCGGCTCTGGGTGGGTGGATGAATAGACTTGGCCAATAGGGCGTGTGTGTATGTTACCTTTATTTTGTGTAGCCAATAAGACGTATGCAGCAGGCTTTGAGAAGCAGGCACCATTTTGAGTGGCACGATTTGAAGAGCTTATTGCGGAACTAAGAGACCTAGCCAATAGGGTGAGGGTGAATAATTGAGACAAGGATCAGGGGACTGAGACTAGCAGAGATCAATCAGTCGCAATACCAAAGAGGGAAAATTGACAATTTGAGTATAAGAAGCTGCCATGCCAAGATGTCCTGGTGTTGAGATCATTGTACTTTATCACTCGCACTGGTGTTGAAACCACACTCTTATTTCCCCCACATATCAATCTGTAAATTTTCCAAACCCAATACAACAGCCCAAAATACCACACACTATCACTATACTAGGCTATTTAAAGTCTCTTTGTCGGATGCCTCTTGTTCCTGCCACCTGGTTCGGCAGTTGATAACCTCATATATTCTTCCTATAGCCAGTCCCACGACTTATCTACCCGGCAGCCCCAGGTCGTCTCTTCGCTCAGTTGCTCTAGCCTCTGCTGGACCTGGGGTTCCCCCTTAGCCCTCCCCTATTGCCGACAGCCTGACATGTACCAACTTGTTAAGCCGACCGGCCTCTTGCTGGAACTCTTCCTTCACTCCCTAATCGGATGCGTAGTCGTCGTTATCGGGATTCATCATGCTACTAACAATAGACTTGGCCTCTTCGCAGTCTTCGGCCTTGTAGAATTTCAGCCCGAAGCTGAACATGAATGTTAGCGAGTCACCGTAATGCTTCTTGATGAACTCGAGTTCGTCGGCGTCGAAATACGAGTCAGCTAGCTGCCCCTCTTGGCGGTCATCGTTAGGGTAGTCCCGACCGATATCGCTGTCGTCGCTGTCGTCGCCGTCACTGCCGGCCAGGATGGCCCGTAGGATAATACGACCCTCTTCGCGATCTTCCTCCTTGTTGATGTTGAGACCGTGGCTCGCTAGAAACTTGAATTCGCCGCCCCAGTGTTTCTTGAGCCACTGCTTTTCCTCGGTCGAAAGTGGGCCTACCTCCGCCGGCCGCAGGGCTTGGCCGGCACGCGATGCCTCCCATTTCTCCCGCTCACTGTCGGCCCATCGCACGTTGATCCAGTACATTGCCGACGGATCAAAGGGCGTAGGGCCAACCCGAGGCCCAACCGGTGGACCGCTCAACCTCACCTGGAAGAATTTGCCGTGGGGGTCAAAGTAGGCAACGGTCCTACCCTGTTTATCCATGATGGTGCCTTGTGTGTTTTGCATACTAGATCCCGTATGGATATCGTATTCGTCTAGAATCGGACTTCCAATGACATTACAGATGCCTGTGGGGACGTGAAGGACGTTGCGCAGTCGTAGGATGCCATGGGATCGCGGACCGGTAGCCCTCGGACTTCGTTTGACCGGAAGTTCGACCGTGCCAATCCCCACAACCGGCGTTTGAATCCCTCCCATCAAGTGGCCGACCGTGGAGTTAAGAGGTGTGTAGTCGGCGCCAAACCACGACCGATCCTTGGCGGCACTAAAAATCGATTAGACGTCAACTAAAGCTTCACTTCGGCTTCCGCTTGGCCACTACGAGGGATAGAATAGAGCGGGCCGTAGACGATAACGTGTATATATGACTTGTACGTGATGATATTGCGGGCATGCGGGATGATGCTTACTGGACATTAGAATTATTGGACCAAATCCATGAAGGGCATGGAAGAGATCCGGCCATGGTTGATGATTCGTTGCTCCACGCGTTGACGATCCGCGCTTGATTGGCAAATCTAATGGCGACCGTAGAGCGCAAACAGGAAATCTAGGCAGCCTAGCGGACGAGTATCAGCGATATGGAGATGAGATAACTAGACGGATAGAGGGAGAGTGTTCTGGCGGATCGTAAACGATGGTAGAAGTTGGAGCTTGTCGGAAAGCTAGCGTGGCACTTGGGTGACTTGATCGTGTGTGTATTGTGTATATATCTCTCTCTGAGGTCTCCCGGCCGTAACTGCATATGTGTTGCAATCACCACTAAAAGTGGGGGCCTGAGGTATTTGCACCAATAGTCGGTCTCAACCCTGGAGGTCACCACGTGACCGCCCGATCAGGTGCTTTGTACATGATCCAATCTAACAGAGCTCGTGAGCTAAAAAGAGCTGACGTCATGACGTACTGGCCTGGCGGGACCGGTCAAACCACGGTACGGAACAACCTCGGCTTAAACCAGGAGACCTTAGAGCTGAAACACCAGACAAGACTTGGTTCACCGAAACTTTAATATATTCAACGACAATACAATTAATATAACTATACAGTTATTCAACGTTGATACTATTAATTTTCCTGTTTAAATTCGTTCCTCAAGGCTCTTTTTGGGCAAACCGCTTGCGGTTTGCGTCTCCTGTAAAATATAAGGACAAGAGCAAGAATGCTATCATAAACCGAGTTCTCACGTGCATGTCACGTGTCTCTTAACAAAAAACCCTCAAATCAGAGAGCGAATGAGAGTTCACATGTGCGCATTGCCAAATGAGGAAGAGAAGATTGGCACCTCTGGGGGGCATTCGGATGGGGTTAATCCGGACCAACAGGAGGTGCAGTCTGGCTTACTAATCGGGAAATAAATTTCCAGCCAAGCGGAGGTGCGCCGGGGATGACTAATCGGGTAATTTGACAGGGGTGTGTTTGCAGGGATGAGCGGTCGATTTTTGGGTAGAGAATCCCGGAGCTTAAAAGACCTTTCGTACCGAAAGGCACCTTTCGTACCGAAAGGCAAAGACCTTCCTAACGGAAGGCACCCTCATTATTCTGGAAACTTATGGATTAATGTAGAGTCAGCCTTCGGCTGAATAAAGCTTGCTCTGATACCTCAGAACAAGAAGAAAAAAGAGACATATATATAATACACAAGATTGACATCATCAGAGTGCCACGCTAATTTTCCGACAGGATCTGTTAGATTGGATCATGTACAAAGCATCTGATCGGGTGGTCACGTAGTGACCTCCAGGGTTGAGACCGCCTATTGGTGCAGATACCTCAGGACCCCACTATTAGTCGACAGATATACACTCAAGCGATCACAATAGGGGCAACGGGGAGAACACAGAGAATACACACGATCAAGTCATCTGAAGTGCCACGCTAGCTTTCCGACAGAACTTTCGCCCCTTCGAAAGAGCCTGGTGTTGGTTCCGGTACCGGTTCCGGGGAAGCGAAGTCAAAGAGACCAGCGAACGTCAAAATCAATACCCCTGAAAACCTTGGGGGTCCTGGTGTCAAAGACCTACAACGTCAAGACTTGTCGGAAAGCTCGCGTGGCACTTAGATGACTTGATCGTGTGTATTATCTCTGTCCTTGGCTAGGCTATCACCGCGTTGATCAGGGGTTATAGGCTTCCCCGACCGCCTTCCCATTCGGGCTGTGCCCGGCAAGGGGTTGGTGAACCCCTGGATGGTCACCACGTGACCATCCGATCCGATGCTCTGTACATGATCCAATCTAACAAGACTAGGCCCTACGTTAAGGCATAGCATTTTAATTAGCGTGGCCCTCAAGGTCCCAAACGGCGGACAATCTTGAACTTAACCAATAGCAAGCAAGATCGGGTCGCACCCCCAGCCAAGCGCCCGCGAAATCATATCCAAGACGTTCCAGACGTGGTGATCAACGGACGAAGGGGTCGTAATGGGTTAGAAGGACATGGCATTCGATCCCCTGGGATGCCATAAGGCTTGTGGGTCACTCATTGCCCCATAGGCCACCCTGCAGTGGTTCAATTGAGGCAGGCAAAGCTTTAGGCAGCAGCTTTGTACCTGCCGGATAATTAGTACTTTTGTTCCCTGCTAATTTCTAAGCAGATAGAAGTACTGCTAATCCGTAGCCATCCAATTGGCTTAAGCACCTGGACTTTTGTCTCCACAAGCCGTATGGCATCCGAAGCGCTATCATAATTGGGCACTTCAACTAATCTTCGAGCTTTGCGCGGAATGAAACAGGGAGATGACCAAACCTGGACGATTTTTGGGTTTTGGGCTTAGGAGGAGGTGTATTACGCCCGGCCTAAGGTTGTGTTGAGCTTAGTCCCCTGAATTAGCCTCGTTCATCAAACGCTGAGTCCGTCAACGCTTTGGCCCTGTTGCCACCTGGTGTCTCAGTGAAAAGGCTAACCCTTGTCCGGTCTAACTCGTAACCTTGAGGACCTGACTCGTCTGTGGAACACAATTCATAAGTACGTACCAGATTATATCATTTCCGCAACCGCATACCGGCACCCATGCCAGGTCAAGGCATGCCCGGCACAGGCCCCAACTGGTGGGATTGTGAGATGAAATCAATCAACAAGGAAATAAGGACCATGCACCCTATCCCATCATCCACGGAGGGGGGATCGATCATAGAGGCAGCCTTCACGGCATGCCGGGGTCAGCCCGCAAATCATTCAATCTGCATCAAGTATCATAGCTTTTCTGTGCCTTACCCTGGGTTGAGTAGATGCCCACGGCGATGCGTGTTTTGCAGTCCCGCCTCATCCAGCTCGCACGTTTATATGTGTCCACAACTTCCCGTTTCCTATTAAGCTCGCTGACCTGCTTCTGTTTAATTAACCATTTTCCCTCTTCGGCCTTTATTCTTTCTGAGCAGCTTCCTCTTGTTATTGTACATCCTCCTTCCTGGGTGTTCGGCTCCTAATCCGTTCACCCTCTTACCCCTTCCATCCTACTTACACACACGTAATACCTTGTACTTACACACACATATCTTGATTGGATGTCACTACAACCTATCCGTCCTACCATACAGACAGCACCAGCAATGGGTCCAAGTAGCTTGCCCTCTCCTCCTATCAAGGTTCACGAATCGACTCTGTCCAGAAGGAGCACGTCGTCAAGTACGAAGTCGGTCAAGCCTATGCACCGTACCTCGAAGCAAGCGAGCTCTAGTGCTGGAATGGATGGTCGATATAGACGTGCTTGGAAGGCTTGCGAAAGATGTCGAATGAAGAAGATCAAGGTTCGTCTTTTGTGTCTATTATTATCTTGTCCCAACTAATATAACCAGTGCGACGGCGAGTTCCCCTGCAAGCGATGCAAGGACGATGACCTGGTCTGCACTGCTGGTATTAGAAAGAAGATGAAATACAAGAAGCTGCCGCGAGGGTATGTAGTGTTGCGATGTGAAACCTTGAGCACCGGCCCACGTACATATCACTTACATACAACCAGATACGCCGAGGTCCTAGAAAACACCCAATTCGCTCTCACCGTTACCATCCACAAGCTCTACTTCATGGTCCGAAATAACCAGCCCTGGGAGCTCGGTGATCCTGAATTAAACGACCGGGACCAGCCAGTCATCCATAATATCGTCCAGAAGCTTGGCTGCATCCGAGATGATAGAGATATCGACCTCCCTATTGACATAGCATTCCCCGAAGATGAAGCCGGCATCGCTAAACTGGCCCACCAGCTCAAGGAGCAGCAGAAAGAAAATAAACCCAGGAAGGAGGTTAAGGACGCAGACTCTTCGGTATATAATCAAACGCAGCGGGCATCACTATCAGAACTCGATTACTCTGACTTTAAGCATGACTACGAAAACGCCGCCTTTAGCAGCAACAACGCCATGATCCTATCGCCTCAGAGTGTCACCTCCAGTAGCGACTTCGACTTCGCGCCTCCACCGCCCGAAATCGACGCATCGGCCATGTCCCCCTCGCAGTCGCCCTCGATGCCAAGCTTTTCCGCCTGGCCCTCCATCTCGGCCGAGGCTCAACCCAGCGATCTCACCATGCACTTCCTCCAACGGCCTGGCGTGCCGGGCAGCATGGACATCTTAAACCAGGGGCTTCAGGGGCTTGTGGGGTCAGATTTTGCCACCATCAATCCTCACGTTCTGTCATGTCCTAACCCTGAAATCATGATGGGTATGGGTGATCCGATGATTTATTCTGGCTACAACGGCGTACCCCGAAACCTCTGTCGTGCGTGACTGTCAGGCTCATACTTCTCAATGAGGTCATTCATATAAATAGCAGCAATGGATGGGATTGAAATCAGCTTGACAGACTCATCACCAAAAAAACGCTGTATTGGCCGTGCTTCCATTTGGTCTGTTGTCGGTCTCTTCCTCTTGTGGTCAAGTCTTTCATTGCCTCTGAACACAGTTGGCAGGAATAACACAAGGGCATTGTCTTCCCAAGCAATCTGATTAACGTTATTATAGCTGTAGGGATAGCTTTGATGACATTAAACTCGAGGCTGGCGGCATCTGTGTTATCTGCAGCTTTGATCTTGACAAGGGGCTTGTAGATGCCACAGTTCCTGCGGGCTGTGCCTGTGGCTCCGTGGCCGCACTGCCGGGGTCCTCGAAAGAGGTCGCAGGAAGAGAACTGAAACTTCGCCACGCAATTGATCTATTCTTTCTCCATTATAGCCATGTCGGTGAGGGATATGATATCTCGGAGGATATCCTGACTCCACAGGATTGGGTCAATCTGGGCCACTTCCATGCTATCCTCAAGCCTTTCAAATATCTAACAAAGCGCATGGAAGGACGGGCAAACAAAGTTGGCCGAGAAGGATCACATGGCTCACTCCACGAGACCATCGAGTCGCTGGATGTACTCTTCAAGAAGCTCCAAGAGGCTGGGAGATTCGCAGACGATCATCCTGACGTGGTGTCAACATACTACTCCCATGCTATTGATGCTGCCCGTGTCAAGCTTGAGGAATACTTTGGCCTCACAGATGCTAGCCCTGCATATCGATGCGCAGTTGCCTTGCATCCGGCCAATAAGTTTACCTACTTTGAGCTTGAATGGAGTCACAATAAGCAATGGATCAGTGGGGCAAAGGGAGTGGTGCAGGAGGTGTTTGCACAATACGAGGCAGAAGCGGAGGCGGACCTAATGGACGGAGCGCGACAGGAGCTGGAGCTGGAGGAGCTGGAGGAGCTAGAGGAGAAGGCAACTGTTCTTGGTAATGCGACACTTGATCCACTCCAGCAAGCTCGTAAGCGTCGTCAGAGGCTTACCGTCACTGCGATGTCAGCTACACGAGGAAAGAAGCGGGTGAAACTGACCTCTGAGCTGGATGAGTTTATGGCGAGGACTAATAAGGCTGATCTGGATGTTGAGGATCCTCTGGAGTGGTGGGTTCGCCATGCATCTGACTACCCTATCCTGTCCAAGATGGCGTTTGACTTGTTCAGTTGCCCAGCAATGAGCGCTGAGTGTGAGCGTGTTTTCTCACAGATAAAGAAGGTCATCACGGATGAACGGAACCGGCTCAGTTCGGACACTGTAGCGGCGATTGAATGTCAAAAGCACCTGCTTCGAAGCGGTATGTTAGCATAGATCTACGACGGGAGGCCCGTAGAGGAATGGAAAATAGTCGAGTAACGCCAACCAACCAAGCAAAGCAAGCCACTCTTACCGAGTAAACCAAGTCAAGCAAGGGGGTCCCGCCAACCAAGCCAAGTAGAGGGTCCAAATTTTGCTTTACTTGGTTGATGGACACACTGATTGTGTGCTAAGGGTTTAGTCAGAAGGGGACAACTAAGGATGGATGTAGCAGGGATGTAGGTAAACATGCACCGTAACGCAAGCCTCATTACGAGGCAGAAGAACAAGAGCATCCACTAAGACTACTACAAGAACGTCAGGATCAAAGATTGTCACCCGGGATGCTTTTCGCGGTTGCGGTGCCCAGTTTCCCTTACTTGGTCATTTCGAATCAGCTAAGTCTCCGATGTGAAAACAATGCGCCTACTGCTGTGACTGGGGAGATAATGAATGCCATCAGTGCGAACGCCGAGGTTTGCTTGCTAGAGGCGGGGACCGTGACTCTCAGGAGACGTTTCGGCTCCGATACAGACAGGCCCGTTGGCGAATTGTTTGGAAAAGACTGTGTACGAAACCAGGCAGAGGCAATTCTAATCAGTCCGACAGGAGCGTTGCGTGTAATCCGGGGTGGTCGTGCATCGGCGATACTGTAAGGTAGAGAAGACGAGGAGCTAGACCGTCAGTCGCTTGGCCAGCCACACCAACCCAGAGAACTTGTGCAGAGAATTGTCTCCACGTGCCCCGCCCGGAAGCGTATTGCCGATATCCTAAGCAGAGGTTGCTGGCTTCTTAGGTGTCTCTAGCAGTCAAACAACAGGGTGTGCATTAAGATGATGAGCAGGTTCTATGTGTAGGCATAATAGGCACCAGGTTCCTGCATCACAGAGGCAGAACAGCAGGGCTAGCGATTTTAGCAGGCAGCCGCATCCCTAATGCTAAGCAAACAACCTCCTAACGTTATGACGTGGCTATGCGAGTAGTAGGTATATTTAGACAGCGAGTTCTCAGCGCTGCTCGAATCGACGAGATATTCGGCACGCCATAGAGCCTTCTAGACCTTGCTGTCATGGCCATTTGGGTCACGGGCCTTTCGGCTCCTACCTGGAGGCCGTGGACAAAGTGCAGTCTTACCTCTCGTCCGACGCAGACTCACGTTCTAACCCCTCGATTTAGGGCCGTGAGGCTGCACTTCGAGCAACAGGGGCGGCTTGTGGGGTTCGAACCAGGAGCGCCGTCAGGTAACCATCGTCTAGCCCTCGAAGACGAAGAGGCCGTTTCGGTAGTATCGGATTTCTTCAACGTCATCAACCTAGTTCAGGCCACTGCCTCCACAGCGGAGGACGACTCGGTAGGACTACTCTGGGCGCGACGCTTCTGTGACACGGCAGGCGAGTCGAGGAGACGTAGATTGAACAACTAAGGCCATATCTCAACTCTATCATGGCTGAAAAATCCATACCGCCTCCAAGCCACCCAGATTCATCCTGTTACACCGGCTTGTGTGCGTAAAACCTGCACCTGGTGGACTTATATCTCCGCAACACCCGCATGAGTACTTCTAAATGGGAGCAAAAGGGCCACAAGTTATGATTTATTGAATAGGATGAGTTATCTCGATGTACTCGTGCGTGTCCGTTGCAGTAGCAGCTCACACACTAAATACCGAGATTGTGAGATCCTTTGGCGTAACGTAATCCCCAAGGGCCATTCACAATACGATCATCAATCGAAAGAATCAAGTATACATACGTGAAGCAAGCATCACCGAGCCAGGCTAGGCATATTTCCGAGTGAGGAGAGCAATCGTCGGATCGTTCGTAGTCTTGTGAAATACAATGGAAAGCGGCTGTCACCCAGAGTTCCTTCTCCTCCTTCAGTCCAAATTCTAAAATAGTTTTCTAACAACCAGAAGTTGCGCTCAGTGAAACGGCCAGATTTAACAATAAATGAGGTAAAACAAAACACCGGCTCAAGTTCTGTCAATTATACAAAAGAGAATGCACCCAGAAGTCAATACACGGGATTGTGAGCGATGAGTGTTCGTACAATCTTTTCCCAACAGTTAGCGAGAATGAAAAACGTATAAAGTGTTTGGTAACAAAGAAAACCCACTCGTCTCGAGTAGAAAGATAGAGAGCACTCGTTGGACCTCAAGACCAAAGCTAGAACAACCCGCTCATAATGGCGTCTATTCACGCTTCGTTCCGGTGCACCTCATCTCCGTTTTGCGCAGGCGCAATGAACCTCTAAATCAAGAGCTCTTCTCGAGGAGACAAGGTACACAGCACCGGGTCTAGAGTTAGGGCCAGTAATTCACCAGCTAGGGCGGCCCTTAAGGTGAAGTAGCCCACGAGATGGTGCGAAATGCCGCGGACCGTTACGCTAATCTCATACTTCCGTAGGTCTGAGAAGTCCAAAGCACCTAAAAAGAAAAAAAAGACTTGCATCAGTACTTCGGTTCATCTCTAGCCAATTATCAAGAATCCTGTCCGCTTACGAGAGGTGTCGCCGCCGCCTTGTTGAGCAGCACACTCAGAAGCTTCGAGATCAGCAACCGATTGCTGGTACAAGTGGAAATCGTTGACGACTTCCGGAGCCCCCCACCGAATTCCATCAGCCCAGCGAATGATGCCAGACGAGTGTTGCTCGTAAACGAAGACGTTCCCACTCACGACTAGGGAGGGTCGCTCGTCCTCACGCAGTTGTCGACTGGTGTGGTTAAGCTGACCGGTGAGGCATGCCTCGAATAGGATGAGGGCGTCTTGCGTCGAGGCGACATAGCCTTTAAAAGTAGGAGATACAGACATGTCTGCAGCAAAAAGTCTAGAGGTCACGGATTTCCGACTCTGAAAGAGCAATTCTATTTGCGGAGTCCATTCTTTTGACGAATAGAATCTGCTCACTTATATTCACAGAGCCCTCTACGACTCTTGGATCCATTCGGACACCAATGTTTACCGCCGGCCCGCCAGTTCGCACCTGTCGGTATCTGCGGATAACCTAGGCATCAGTAGCTGACGATAAAAGGGTCATTCGCTGGACAGCGCTAACTAAGTATTGCCACTGGCGCCCAGAGACAATCAATAGATGTGCTGATTCCTTGACTATCTGCGCGTCTTGTGATAAACAATAGGGCTTCATCAGACTAATCTGGGCGGTGCAGGTGTGGCGCAGGTGGTCCGGTACCTGGCACGAGACAAGATTCTCGGAACCAACGGTTTGGATGAAAGGAACCAGATGGAATAACCCCTTCTTTGTCTGGATTACTGTACAGTACTGTGCATGAACAATCAGGAATGTGGCCTATGCTCAACCATTCGAACCCATGAACGTTCATTCCTTGTGGGGACCGTTATCCTTATGCCTTATATAAGAACTCCGTCATCGTGCATTGAAGCCAGGTTGAGAAGCTACTCAGCCACTCAGTAGTCCCTGACCTGAGTTGAGTCTAAAAAGCGGGTCGGCCTAGGGTGAATCGCCTTGTACAAACCTCCCCGGTACTGCGCTCCTATGGAGAACTATGGTACTTTAAATACGGGCAAAACGGGTACACACGTCATCTTCGGAAGTACCGGAGACTAGCCCCGGGAGCACGGCCACCAGCATTTACCGCCACCGGCTAGGTATCTTCATGGTACGGGATTCGCCAGAAGGTTTGCAGGAGTGGTTCACCTTCCTGGCCCAGTCCCCCGTCTTTCTGGAGTAGATCTGGGCGACGGGCTCATCACCGAGATCTGGTCTGGTGAACTCCATCGCCATAGCCATCAAATTACGTGTTCAGCGGTGCTAACTCGCCGACAATCTCGCTTAGGACTTGCCCCTTTCGGCAGACGAACACACCGCCACCTATCACACTAATGTCAATTAGTCAATAGTGCACAAAGTTAGAGGCACATAGGCCTGTTAAGGTCAGCTTCTCAAAGGTGACTACTGGTCTGCTTTTCATGAACTCGTAATCATGTACGGAATGACTTGGCGTCTTATTTCTATTGGGAATAAGTACTTCCCCTCACAGCGCTTTTATCGAATTTATTAATTTTATAATAAGTAGAGTCTTAAGTCTCCTTCGCTGCTCCTGTTTATCCACTAACAAAGATTCGATGCTATGACAAGCTGCTACAGCTCCTTGGTTCGTATGAGTGCTTTTTTGAGTTTCACAGCGTTGCCTCTAAGTATAGGGTAACAAACTGCTTTGCCGCCACCATCCTTGCCTCTTGAATATGCATTGCTATACTAGTGCACAGTTGCAGGGGATCTGCATGGCAGAATATAGTGTGAGTGACGCCGTGAAATATACAAGCAGTTCATTGCTTACAGATATGCGCAGCATCTGCTTTGCATGGCTGGGTGGAATGACGGAGAGCCTGATATCAAGATAGGCATTAAGAGGGGTTTTGCCAATGGGATGCAAGACACACCCAAAAAGTATGTCGAAGTCATCTTATTTCGATCGTCGTCGGTAACAGGCCGTCGCACATATACCAAAGCACCCCCTCTATGAAAGACTAGAACTCGCTCCTCCTCTCTTTGCCAACGGTCTCCTATTTCTCCTAGCCATCTTCATTTCGCATAACGCATTTCGAGATTTCGAGACCATGCAGGATCTGCTTGCTGTAAGACCACACCACAAAGAGAGATATCGGATCGTGGACTGGGCCGACAGCGTTCTGAACGACCAGGTTTTTCCAGAGATATGCTTAACAGGACCAACAAACAAAGTAAAGAGCAAAGACTCATGGGGACATCAATGTTCTGATTAGGCAAAGCGGGGGAACTTTGTGGGAGGCATGGGTCTGCATGTGCTCGCTGAGAGGAGCTGATCAAGGTTGATGGTAAGGCACCCAACTCCTGAGAACCCATGGCGTGGAAACTAACTTCTGGAACTATCCTCATCGTACAACTGATTCACCGCAATCGAATTGTCTTCTCCTCAGCTGCCTCCAGCCAGACGCGCCTTTCCAGCTTGCACATCGGCGCATGTTTCGACCAGCGCCCAGAGGCATCTTTGTAAACAACTGTTTCAACATTACTTGTCCGACTATTATCCTCCGTCTCAGGCTTCGTTGCGTTGACCATTCTGAGTAGCCCAGCCCGCTCATAGTCTTTATTTTTCTCTCGCAAAACGAGGGCGACCGTATTGTTATTTTGCGAATGTATTCCAGTTTCGAGTACCATAGCCGGAAGAGTGAATCCGGTCTCTTCTTTCAACGACTCATTATTAGTGTAGACCATAGTTTGCACTGTGGTCCAGCGTGACGGCGACAGACGGACCAATAGTTTAGTCTGGGCATTTCAGACAGACTGATAGTTTAGTCTGGCCCAGTCAGACGGACCGGTAGTTTAGTCTGGCCAAGTCAAACGAACTAAATGAGCAGTTTGAGGCTTTCACACGCACTGGTTACACTATTAGGAGCCCTGGTTCAATCCACGTCCATCCAGGCCAAATTAGGCCCCGGTTTAATAGGAATCACTGTAAATCGTCCTTGCGCGCAGTGAATTATTGTCAGAGGCATGGTCTCAAGAGAGTGATGACAACAGGCAAAGGTGCTTCCAAGTTGTGATGCAATTGATCTCTGACCTATTCCCTAGTTGGGCGATTGGTCCTCTTCTTATTGGGTCATTAGGAATCCTCAGTTGCCGAGGTCATCGCCGGCCTGATCCCCAGTCCGGGCCTGCGGCTTCCGTTGACCCGGGTCCGTAGCTCCGGTTGACCCGGACTCACACACCTAGCTGGCCGGTTGTCCGGAGGGCAGGGCCCTTGAGCCTCTTGGGCCTTCTGACAATTATTTAAGGTATCCCCAACGACAAGCGTATGATCTCCGCTATGCCGCCCTGGCTCCTATTGAAGCTTCTTGGGTCCGGACCTCTAGAGAGTCTCAGCCCCTTTCCGGCAGCAGATTCTGTCCGGTTTTTATGGATGGAGTCCGGAATTGGTTTGCCCATCTACCGCTTCTGATAAGCAAATGCCTTTATTCCGTGTCGAACAAGCGCCTAAGAGTACTAACCTTGCAAAAATCGCAGCTACATGGCGTGCTTCCGTTTCCATGGTGGTCACATCCGAATCGCTGATCTCCCTCCGTTCCGCAACAGGTCCACCGGAAACCCTGTGGCCAGTACTCGTACATCTTCTCCTCGTTGGAGTTGAATTCCTTCTCAAATTTTTCTTTCAGTTCGTCGGATTCGGAAGCTAGGCAATTGCCCCATCCCATGCGGTCCCCACCAGCCGTGGATGTCCAGGTGATCAATTCAAGCTTTCCCTCGTGCGAGCAGCCATCCTTGCATCTGCGGTGACGGTCGTACCATTGGCTCGACGCGGGCATACCGGTGGTCGATGACATTGTTAATGTCTGGAATTACCGTTTCTCTTCCAAGGGACTGATCGGAATGAAAAGGAAAGATGGGAAAAGAGAAGAGAAAAGGAGAAAGCTGAGGGAAGGACACGGTTCTTATGTGGGGCCACGTGGAGCAACAAGAGGATGGCGCCAAACCCGATCCGGGGCAATCTATCATGCCTGGAGGAACGGAAAGGTTCTTCCTTCCGCCCCCACCTTCGTAAGCTCGGGCCACAAACGGTCCGTGCGAGCTGAACCACAGAGCCTCGCGCCACCAAACTAAACCTCCGTAACTGAAGACCGGTCCCCTACGGGGTTCGCCAATGCCTTTTCGGAACGAGTTGAGAGCTTGAGAAGGAAGGCGCTTGCCTCGTGAAAGAATGAGCCTGACACAAGCACTTATCTTATGAAGCCTAACAATGCGCGTTTATATGCCAGGTAAGTGGCGCCGAAGTCCTGGGTAGGTGTCGCGTAATGGCCATTATACATGTTGAACCACCCGGCTAGAGGGGCAAAATAGGAGCTCCGTTCCCCAGCACGGATAGATGTGGTAGATATGCCTAGCCCCTTCAACAATACACAATCCCGGCTGCCGCGCCGAGAAAGACCAGGACGCGGGTTATATTGTCGGTGACGGCCTTCTCGGACAACTGGACGGCCGCGAGAACGATGATACCGACAGTAGCAGCATTGAGACCGGTCAGGAGAGTATAGACGGCTCGAGGGAGAGATTCGCCAATGTTGGAGACTCCGATGGAAAGCCCATACATCCCTAGAGCTCCGGGGAGACTAATAAGGGCCTTTGTCAGCTTCTTACAGCCGGGTCGGGGTTCCGAAACGTACCTCCAGAGTAGGAAGCCGAGGAGAGCAGGAAGGAAGCCGTGATGGAG
The DNA here is from genome assembly GCA_020744155.1 of Ilyonectria sp. MPI-CAGE-AT-0026. Lineage (NCBI taxonomy): Eukaryota > Fungi > Ascomycota > Sordariomycetes > Hypocreales > Nectriaceae > Ilyonectria > Ilyonectria sp. MPI-CAGE-AT-0026. The sequence continues at coordinate 249,864 of JAGPNQ010000033.1, forward strand.
AAGGATGATGCAGTAATGCATCTTGGTGCTGCCAGGGCCTGAGAAGGCCTGGCAGACGCTGAACAGCTCCTGGTACTGCACCATCGTCAGCAACAAATCTCCCACATGGCACCTGAGGACCTGCGGGAGCGCTATGGTGGTTTTTGGGAGAGATGTGTGGCCAAACGGCTGAGGAAGCTAGTTGAGCAAGGCGCATCGGTCTCGTCGTTGGATTACCACGACGTAGAGATTGCCAGAGAGATGGAAAGAGCATGAACGCCAAGGGTGACGATGTTCGGTAGAGCTCAGTAGCATTTGGCCCGACTGCATGAGGTATATCCGGAAACCGACGAAGTGTCTGCACGAGCAAGCTTCCCAAAGGTAATAACTGCGCGTACTTCCTATAGTATAACCTGGGCCGGATTTCCGGGTCGTCCAGCGCTATTTATCCTCATCCGAGATGTTCCGTAACAGAGCCATCTTCCACCTGAAACGAGCGGCCCATCCTGGGAAGCTATATCCTATTAAACTCGATGTCGAGCGAGCTTATACTGCTCTGGTCTCAGCGATGCTGAGCTCGTGATGGGGGGTGTATCGTCCAGGCTGAGCTGGGGTGAGCTGGATGGTGGTGAGCTAGAATAGCCACTACCAGGCCGACCATAACCCAGAAATAGCTCATCCCCAAACTTCTCCCGCAGAAATTTCTGTACATCTTTGTTCCCACCGTATCCTACTGACAATCCTTCCGAGTCGCCCTCAATCTTGAGGCCCCCAAGGCTAGTTGCCCGAGACAAGGCGACGTACACCTGGCCTTCTTCAAAAGCCCTCGATAGGTTGACAATAACGCAATCCAGCGTCATGCCCTGGCTCCTGTGGACACTTATCGCCCATCCCGCCAAAAGAGGAACCTGGGTTCGATGCAGCAGGGAGTAGGGCGCTTTGTCGCCCAGAGAGTTGACTAGGCACGTGGGGTAGATGGTGCGTCTTTTGTTGTTGTGGAAGAGCACGCGTGGCCAGGCTTTCACATGCTGTTGTTCCATGAACTTTGCAATCTCCATCTCCTTGAGTTTTGCATGTTCTCCGTTAATGATCTGCCACGGTGGCAGGTCTTTGTCCTTGCTTCTGGCCTGTGGGAGCTTTGCAGCGTCAAACTGCTCGAAACCACAGATAATGCCCTGGCTTCCGTTGACTAAGCCTGCCTTTATGTCGAGATTCACCTGCAGCACGACGAGCATGCCTCCCCGCAGTGTGACCCATGGCTCTAATCGATGGTCCTTGCATTGCTCCAATGTCCCATCATCCAAACGTTCGTTGTAGTGACGGAGGTGTGGGTGATTGTTTTGGTTCCATATAAAGCCGTCTAAAGCCCCGTACCTATATTTTGGGGTCTTCAGTTTGTTGAAACTTTCCATGTTGACCTGAGCGACCTCTCGTCTTGTGCACAAGAGTTTAGCGGCCTTGGCGACGTTGCAGGGATGGTCCATCAACGTCGCCTTCTCGTCGAGTGAAAATGGGATTCCAAGTCGACATTTCTGGAGCATTTTGATAAAGGATTCGTCCTTTTGCCGATGGATCTCCTTTAAATGTACGTGGACAAAGTTTGCTTCCTCCCAGGCGGCGCTCTTGAAAGCCCATTTGTACGTCTCTGGGAACGGGCCGTGGTTGTTGGGGCAGTTGAACTCAGACTCGTCCTTGTCGGGTATCATCCCCAGGCCGCATTCCATGCAGAACTGAAACGGCTTCACTGGGGGTAACTGACAGAAGTCGCCTGTCACAATTACCTGGACTCCTCCAAAAGCAGGGGCGATTCCATTGCGCCCATACCACCTGACGTGTTTCATGCAAACATTCATGCGCTCCAGATGATGGTTCTCCACCATGCTGATCTCATCGATGATGAGCACGTCAGTCTTTTCCCAACGGTCCCAAACATGCTTGCGAAACCCCATTTTGGCAAGCTCCTTGAGTGGCATTTTGTGAAAATCTGGTGTCCAGCCCATATAGGACCATGTCGACATGCCGTCCACCTGAAGCGCCGCCCGACCAGTGGGTGCGAGAATGCGAACCCTCTTGCCCATCCTTTGCAGCGTCTTAACAGCAGCCTTCAAGACGGTCGATTTGCCGCACCCTGCTGAGCCCGTGTAGAAGACATTGTGTCCTCTCACAATCAGGTCGACAAGATCTTGCTGCTCTTTGCATAACTTTGGTGCAGCCTGTGGCCCCAATTCGGCCTCGAGCATGATTTGGGCATCCACTGAGCTTGGGCTTGGGCTGAAGGATGGCATGAGTTCGTCGTCATTCCACCCAAACAGGTAGTCTTGCTGTGTCGGCACGTCATCGTGTCGCTGAAGCCAAGTGGACAAGGCGGTTTGGCTTGTTTTCGGCTCGCATTCATCCGAATCCGACGAGATGCTGATGAAGGACGGTGGGCGGGACGGCGACGAGACACCGGTTTCCCGCTTCCTCTTGGTGCCGACAGTCGATGAAGGTGATATTTCGAAGTCGTCGTCGAGGGGCGGCAGCAAGGTGCCCTTTGGACTAGATTGTACCATGATGACGGGAAGTTGGGGAGGGCGCGACTGGCTCTTAGACACAGGAAAGCCGTGTTAGCTGGGAAACATGGTATGCACAGGCAGAGCCCCCTGCATTGAGTAAGTGTATGGGGTATCGCATACGTAACGGCCAACGGCGCGGTCAAGCAAATGGGGCAATCACCGGATCGAACAACGGGGTTGTTTCATTTGCTGCTGGGGCATGATTGCTAGAGGGGAAACGCGGCATGCGTCGCGTCATCACGCGGGACCGTTACTTAAGCATTGCCCCACCTCGGGCGGCTAATACATCCGCGCCCGGCGCTGATATAATTTCCCGCTCCCGCGCATGGGTGGCCAAAACCGTCAATCAAAGCCCCGTCCCACTTATTCTTCCCCCTCCAGTACCAAAGACAGGTACGGAAGGCCGGAGGGATCAACTGGTCATAACCCCCCTGCTGGCCCAATTTCAATCAGGGCACACCAAGTTAGAGGTCCTCACCCCCTTCAGTACTGAAATAACTCTTCCACTTACATCGACTCCACCTCTACCATGCATTACCCACCTGCCGTACGTACCCACCAACCGTACAGCAAATTTTTTTTTGCCTCATACAAAATGCAATTTTTCAACCACATGGGGAAAATTCACCAAAAATAATGAAATAAAAGAACATACGGATTTCAGTTTACAATCGAATGGATTTTAATATTTTCTCGGTCTTTTAACTTCACGCCCTGTGCGGGTGCGTACGACAGGTAATTCTTCCGCCTCCGAATTTGAGCTCTCATCCTCTTCCATCCCTCGCACCTCGATCACATCCTCAACAGCATCTGCCTCTTCAGTTGCTTGGTTTGGCTCGGAAATAGTGTCACCAGCCACTAGAGCCTCGGCCAATGTCATGAACTTCTTGTTGGGATTGGGTATGGCATTTCTCTTCTTGCCTCTACTCAACCGGCCGACTTCCTCCTCTAGACTGGTGATTCTTGTGCTCAGGGAGGCTATCTTTGACTCCTGGGCTTCAAACCCTTTCGATATCACAGAATACCGTCTTCTGGTTGAAGGGCTCTTGTTCTTTCCCAGATCTCTGATATGACGGCTGGTCTTTGGCGTATTATCAGAGTCGCGTTGCCCGTCTCTGAGGCCCTCTGATTCAGGAGTGGTTTCCTTCTTGTCTGGTTGAATTTCTGGATGTACGAGGGCTTTCCGTCGTGAAATTGGCCAATTTCCAGTCACTCTCCAGCCTGAGAGGATATTTTTCTTCGTCATACCCACTTCCCTGGCTTTGGCATAAGCATTAATGAAGTTGACCTTATCCACCGGTGCAGAATCAGTCAGGCTTGCCAGTTTTTGCAGTTCTTTGCGATAGGCAGCCTTGGAGGCATTGAAAACGCCATTGTCGAGCGGTTGTAGGCCATGAGAACAATGAGCCGGCAGGTAACAACAATATACGTTGTTCAAAAAGCAGGTGGCCATCCACTCGTCCTGGATTTTTGTCAGCGAGATTCATGATTCAGAGCAGTGGGATACCTACAGATACATGGCTTCCATGGCCATCTAATATAATAAGTCTAGCATCAGACTCATCTGCCGGCTGGGTTTGAGGCAGATAAACCTCTTTGAGCCACTCGACTGCGATATGGTTGTCTGTCCAGCCGTTGTCGGACGTGATATAATACCAGTCGGCTATCCTCTTGAACTCATCAACAAACCACTGTTGCTGAAGCTCTTTGCCCTTGAAAATAATCCCTGGTTTCAGAAGACGGCCATCTGCAGTCACGGCTTCGATAAAGCTAGTCCAAGCGCGGGACTGAGAGCCTTTGAGGAAGGCCTTCCTCTTGGGATCGCTACTGCCGATAACCAAGGAATCCAAGCCTAAATTCGGCATGGATTAGTGAGTTTTATGACAAAAACGATAAATACTTACCAAATCCCGCCATGATACCGCCTTCGTCAACATTAACTGTGTTCTCAGGCTTGATCCAGCCATACTCGCTCTCCCGGATATCAAAGTACCAATTGACGGCCATTGGGGTAAAAGAATTGAATCTCGACGCCTCCTGACGTTTCCCTATCTTCGTGTTTATGGACGGATGCCGTTTCACGAACCTGGCTACCCAGTGTACGCCGATAGGCCTTTCCCGGCCTTGTTGCCTCAAGAGGGCAGCGACGGTGGCGCGAACTTGACTGTGAGAAGGAGCATAGCCCAAGGCCTCTTGTCGAAGTATCCAGGTGACTAATCTCGACTCCTGAGACTTGGATAACAGCTGGGCAGGCTGGGTGACCTCGGACCTTGACGGTATGCCTCTTAATCGGTCAGAGAGGGTGGTCGGAGGCATGCCATTCTTCTGGGCGGCCTGGTTCTGCGAGAGGCCATTATCTGTGACATCTAGTATGGCATCAATAACATTAATCTCTGTATAAGATGCCTGAGGCATTTTCGAGGCGATTAAGGAAGGCTGGTGTAGAGAAAACTTCGATGAAGCTTCGGGGAGGCTGGGTGATGAGGGAGCATTTTGAGACATTTTACATTAATGCCATGCGACCATACCGCATAGGTCATCGAAAAAGCAATTTCATAATATCAAACTTCATGAAACTCTCAATAAAACAGACATTGTTTCATGTCAATAGCTTCAATTTTGGGCAAGCACCGTGTAAGTGAAAATGGGCATTTTGTATGGGGAATTTTTTTTGAGTCGTGCTATTTCAATAACCCATTTTTGCTAGTTATATAACTTTTCACGTGACATTCAGTAATTCTTTTCTCATTTCCTAACCTTCCCCTCTACATACCAAAAATTCTATGACAGCTAGAGCTGACTAAGAATCACGTAAAAAAATCGCCCATGACCTTCCCACAGGCGATTGAGTGCCTAAGATGAAGTTATCGCCGGGCAGCGTTGGTGTTGCTGAGGGCCTCGAGCTAGCCCGGGCTCCCCTTCCGCGTCTGCCTTGCGTTCCCCTTCCCCTTGTATTTGTAGCTGTTCGTGATCGAGTTGATGACGGCGTTAAGCTTGTGTCTCTGACGGCGTTGAAGCATGTGTCTATGATGGCGTTGAGGCTCGTGATGTAGGCAAATCTGCCTCGATCTCGGCTTGTGTGCGGGTTCGATAGATGCTCGGATTCAGCTGCTGCGTATTACGCCTTTGGCTCTGCCTTATTGTAGTTGAAGCGGTTGATGATAGTGTTAATGGATACGTGGCATTCAGAGATATTAAGGGGAAAGAAAGGTCTTTGAAGACGAAATTTGAGTTCACGTGATATATCATGTGATATTACCTATTTTGGCCATATCACATGATATTTCACGTGAAAGTTATATAACTAGCAATAAGGGGTTATTGAAATAGCACGACTCTTTTTTTTTTTGCTGTACGGTTGGTGGGTACGTACGGCAGGTGGGTACTGCATGGTAGTGATCGTAATATCCGTATCCTCATTCGACCCCCTTGTCATCCTGGTGTTGCTGTGGCACCCACGAGCCTTCCTCTCTTCATGCTACTGCTGACGTGGTGTTTATGTGTGTTCACATAACCCTCATCAATTCAATTTCACTCCAATGGCTCAACAGACAAGACGCTCTGCCTCGGCGAGTACTGAACCTGAACCTCTTATCGGTTTCCCTTCCAGTAGACTCTGCTTCCTGCCCAAAGAGATCTTTGGTATAGAGACACGTGTCTTTGACCATGAAGCTGCTCAGCCTGATGCAAACCCAGACCTCACCGTCTGGGCCCTAATGAATGCACTCAAACACTGTTCGACTCGAGTGCTTCCGATCCTCGAGCTCAATAAGGTTAGTCTCTTGGTCCTTGCCCCGGTCTGCTCTGTAATAACCTATACAGCCGGTCCGAGAGTTAGAGCTCCGATCCCGGTATGATATGCGGAGTCTGAAGCAGAACCCCTACGTCTTGAACTTCAGTCGCAGTCAGAACTGTGATGCGATGATCCGCCATCTCATGGGAGACGAGCGGGAGGCGCAGGACTGTTGTACTAGGTGTGCTCAGAAGAAAGGCGCCCTTATTGGCTGTATCGTAGCTGAGGGCTCTACAATCTGTGGTAATTGTGACTGGAATCGATCAGGGCTTGGATGTTCTCTTGCTTCTCATTCTGAATCACGTATGTATCTATATCTTGGTTTCATTTCATTGCTGACTATCTCTAGCCAAACCATCTACGAAGCGCAAAGCGGTTGAATCTGATGATAGTGAGGATGGCCGAGATCTCTTTGATGAGCTCGAGCCTGACGAAAAAGATGCATTTCGGGAGGTCATGAAGATCTTTACTAGAGCCTTAAAGCGGAGGTCAAAAAGAGCTCGCCAGTCAAGGTCATCAAGAAAGAAATAAATCGCGATGCAGGTCTCCTTTTGTTTCATGTAATCTTAGGATATGGCGTAGGAGGAACTAATGGATTGATACCCCTCCTTCTCTTTAAGTATAACTCAGAAATAAGTAATGACTTCACCTTGATATTATATATGCCTTCTTTATCTTGATCTCTTGATAAATTTCTTGAATTGACATAGGTATAGGGTATGAAGCGTATTGATTATCAGGGGTAGACCAGTTCTCGTCAGGGGTAGACCAGTCCGCGTCAGCACTAGTAGCATACGAGGCGGTATGAAAAGATTCTATTCTCCACTCTTGTGTATGAGACATTTCCTCTCCCCCTTTCTCTCTTCCCCACTTTTCTGTCCTGTATTACTCTTGTTGACTTATCCTCGGGGATGAGAGAACATGGTTCGGCCAACTCACGATCTATCTCTCTATCAATTCCAGCTTGAGGAATGGAGGTCTCACGATAAGCTCACTAACCAAGAGATTCTGCAGCGACTCGCATCTGACTACTCCCTAGAGATAAGTCAATCAACACTTTACCGGAACTTCCGTAAATGGGGCACTTCCTTTCGAACGTTGACGCAGGATACAGAGGAACTACGTGATCGTATCAAATACCTCTTCTTTCAACAGGTTCTCAATGATCACTTCCTCCTCCTCCAGCTCCATTCAGACGGTTTCATTATCACTAAGACAGGTCTGAGCCGTATACGTCGAGAACTCGGCCTTTGGCGCCGCCAAGATGAAGACAAAATCGCCCCCCAACTCGAAAAGTTACGAGAATTTTTCGAATCCCAGTCCCGGCGCAATACAATCCTCAATACATACGGCCGAACATATCTCTATACCTACGTGCGCCAACAAGGTCACGTACTCAGTCGGAAGGTACTCTATGATGCATTTCGAGAGTTCCATCCTGCGAGTGTTACAGATCGATGGAAGACGATGAGATACCAGCGCGTTGGATGGACTGCCCCAGGGCCTGACTTCATCTGGTCAATTGATGCACATGACAAGCTCAAGGCCTGGGGATTTGAGATCTACGCCTCAATTGATGCCTACTCGCGCTACATAACCTGGTTCTATATTGGAATCTCTGCTGGTACATCGCGTAGTGTAGCAGGCCAATATCTACGTGTTCTCTCTGAGCGAGGGAAGATGCCGAATCTCGTCCGCTCTGACCGCGGAGGAGAAACTGTTCTCATGGCGGGTGCACATTGGTATCTCTCCCAAAACCGACTACGTGTGCGTGATGATGGACAAAGGGATCCCATTACATTCCGACAGTGCTGGATATATGGAAAAAGCACTAGTAATGAGAAGATTGAGAGTTGGTGGCTTCGCTTCTCTCGAGGAAGAGGAGGGGCTTGGCGGGTATGTTCTCTCTCTTGACTCATTACCGTAACTAACATAAAGTCTTTGTCTACAGAAGTACTTCATAACCCTCACACAGACCAGTCATTTCTCTAATGACTCCCTCCCCGACCGCATTGCCTTACTCTATATCTACATGCCAATCCTGCGCAGGGAGTTTGCCGACTTTGTGTTGATGTGGAACTCCCACTACATTCGCAAGCAAAGCAACAGACCACATGTTGTGCCGGGCCAGCCTTTTGTACTATATCATCAACCTGAGGCCCATCAAGCTACGAATTTTGCTGAAGTCATTCCTCAAGACCGCCTCGAGGAGTTGCAGAATGCCTTTGCCGACGACCCCTATGACCTTGATGCATATTTGCCGGACGATACGATCGATGTGTGCGAAGCCTTTGCGGAAGAATATGGATATAAAGATGATCCTAAGGAAGAAGAGGAGGATAACGAGAGGGATTCTGGAGAAACACCACGCCTCTCTGCATACCTCGCCTTGCGTGATTATCTACAGCGTCATCTCGAGCAGAACAAAGCCCCGAGTATTGGCCTTTTAGAGACGCCTGCTGGTGGCCTTGATCGACTTAGAGGCCATTTAGGAGACAATGGCATCAATGTGGAAGAACTCAGCCAAAGCGTTGCTGCAGCAGCTGCAGAGGATGATGCTTTTTAATTGAGCCTCATATATATGTATGTTCCTTCGAGTTCTCTTCATTGCCCACCTCCTCTTCGTTGCATACCTTCCCTTCTCTTGGCTGCGCAGCCTCATCGCAATTACACAACCTGCATGCCACCTACCCCCCCCCCCCCCCCCCCCCCAAAAAAAAAAGGCAAAAACAGAATTCGAACCCAAGGCTTTCGCAAATAGCGCAAAAGGTTGCTTGTCAATTGAAACACAGGTCTTGAACTTATCGCAAGTGCACACACAAAGACCCGCTCTCACCCCTGATACTTTGGGGGCTTCACTTGCGATAAGTGTTAAGGTATCATGAGGCCTTCAATGACCGAAGATATCACACACTAATTGTAACCCTTTGTCATATCAGGACCGTGCTGTGCATATATACAAAGCGCCTGTAAGGGACTACCAGTATTCTCTTTGTTACGCAAATAGACTAAGAGTATTGATCACACACACCCGTATCTAAAATTACAAGAATAAAGAGATCCTAACGCCACAACAGTGCACCTTCCTATGTATCCTGCTACACCTTCCATGACTTCTTGGATACACGAGATGATTGTCTCTTTGAAGGGGTTGTTTCAACCCTGATCTCCTCATCCCCAGCGACAACAATCTCGGCCAACAACTCATTCATGGTCTTATTCTCAACGTCAGAGAGGAAGGGGTCGTCATCCTCGATATGCTCGTCTTCGACGATGCGCTCTTGTTTGATTGCCGCCTTTATTGCCGATAGAGGCGTGGTTGGTTCCTGCTTAATAGCTTCTGACTTCACAGTCACAGTACGCTCTTCTTTGACAGCTGGAAGGCGTGCCTTTGGGCGAGTGGCCTTTTTCTTCTTGGGACTTGGCGAGTATGTCTCTGAGTCAGCATCCGACATGATCTCGTAACCCCTCTTGGTCCTAGGCTTTGGTGGCATCTCCAAAGGGTCAAGTTCAAAGAAACGCCAGAAGCTCAGAGAAGCCTTAGAGCTCCTGATGTCCTTGTCAAAGTTGGTAGAAGTCTGGCGCAAGAGGTCGTAGAGTCTAGTAGTTGTGTAAGCCCTTTCGGGCAGTCGTGCTGGTCCAGGCGCGCTGCCACCTTTCTCGACGGAGAAGACAACTTCCCACGCATGCTTGCTCTGCTCTAGATCTAGTTGCTTGACTAGATAACGCACCATCGCCTCATGAGTCCCGTGGTCGCGATGGAGGACAACCGAAACATTGCCCATGCACTTCCGTACGGCTTTCGGCGCGCTGCTGTACTCAATGGTCTTAATGTCGCCAATATATTCATAGGCTCCAGCACCAACCCAGAATGTAGCTTGAACCCCAATAGCAATTGGGTCTTTGCGGCCCGTATTGGCAATGCTTTCTTGACGCCTAGCCATTGCGTCAAGCGTGGCATTTTCGATACCAGCGGGGAGTGAAGTCGAGCGATTGGTAGGAATAATCGTTGATGATAATTTGCGGCGCTCGTTGGGGCGAGAAGTAGGGACGGCAGTAGGAGTAGGGGCATCTTCATCGTCGTCCTCCGTAAGATCAACACAATCAGTGATCGGTTTGAACTGTTGTCCACAATGGGGGCAGCAAACTGCACGGGGGTTCTTAGCTTGGAAGCTGGCATGCCTGCCTCCCCCAATAGAACAGAATGGAGTCAAAGTAGAAGGCATGATGGGCTTGTGTAAAAGAGACGGAAGGTCTACCTGTAGATAAGAATGGGAGGAAGAGTGATTTCAGTTCAAGTTCAAGTATAAGAAGAAGAGCACTCTCTTATAGTAGAGATGAGAATGGTAGTTTGTATATATGAAGCCGGTACAGTATGGTTACATACAGAGAGATATATTATCATAACAACTGGCAATTGTAGATCTGGGGTTGACTGGAGAACGGCAAATTGCGAATGGAATCATACGAGCAATACTGCCGTAGTGCCACTGCCTCAGCTCTGGCACTTGGCTGTTTTGGGAGCAGCGTATGTGGCCAAGAGTGATATTTATCTAAGCAGAAATGGGCTCACACGCCAGGGTCGACCTAAGAGACAATTGGCAAGGGTCTGTGAGGCCAGGGGGGTTATGACCAGTTGATCCCTCTGGCCTTCCGTAACAGGTCAGATCTGCACACGTTCGTAATCACTTTATCTGAATGCATTCTACACCGCCGTGACCCCTGGAAGCCACAATGAACAGACCAGTCGCTCAGTTATTTCATCTATATAACGCATCACTCTTCAGTGATTTTCCCCAGTAGATGCACAGTTTCTGCCTTCATCCACGATACTACCGTAGATCTCGGTCCTACAACTAAATATGTCGCTCACGTGTCTGCTCAATAAGTTACTGCTGCCGGCGTTGTTTCATGTCTGATCATCTATCCTTACATATTTCCGCCACTTGTGCCTTTTCTTTTCGAAGCCATCATCATGCCTCAAAAACAACAATCAAGACGGGGAGGACGACCTAGAAAGGTAGAGTCAGAAGAGGATTGACTAGCTGCGCAACGCACGCATTCACGAAGATATTATCGTCGACGACTGCAACAAGCGGATGTAGACTCTGCCCAACATTCTCAATCAGGTGAGAATCCAAGGATACCGCTAAAATACACTAGCAGAGTAGATGCAGGCTGTCCATCCAAGAAGCTTTCCATGCTTATCGAGAGGCTAAGGTGGAAGAGAAGTTCGACAAGTTCGCCTACAACAGCATCAGCTGTAGTAAGGTCAGAACCGGGCTCACTTCCCCCCTCCTCCTGATCTTCGTCCTCATCATCTTCATCCTCGTCATTTTCCCACTCTTCTACCCCATCATCCTCGCTGAGGCCAGAGTCACTGTCTGATTGCTCCTCTGCTATGCGGTCAGCTGGCGACGTGCCTGCGCCCTGGCTCGGAACCGATCTACGGAGCTCATATCCGTGTCCGCCCCCACTCAGAGGTAGTCCACCATGTCGCTGCACCTCCCTTTGCCTATAGTGACTTGGACATGGTAGCTTTCGCTGTGCTGGATCGAAAGCGGCCCATGATTCATGGTCCCATATCGTGTTTAACTGCTGCATAATAGCAGAGCCAAGCCGAAGATTGAGTCCCTTGTTTCGGATCGACGCCGGCATGCGGTATCCTCGAAAAATGAAGGTCAAGAGCCGCTTCCATAAGCGCCAGTATCTCTGTCGACTGCTATTCTGAACGATGAGCTTGAATGGCTTCGGCTGGCAAGACTGAAGCTGCGGGCTCCGGAGCCAACAGAGCAGACTTCGACTTGTATGCCGTGCTGTCTCCTCACACTTGTCGAAGATAATATCGACGGCACTCGCGATGCATGAGATCTTCTGTTCATCTTGCCAGGAAATAGTAATATCCGGATCTCCCTGGCATAACCCTTGGCCGAGGTTATAGTCCGCTGTGGAGGCAGGGCAAACCCCGTTGCTAGGTAGCTGCGTCATCGCCCGCAAGATGTCCCGCCGAACATTCTGGTAGACGATATGCCATCGAGTACGAAGCGTCCCCGAGGGCCTTCCTTCGCACCCGCGGCTGGTCCTGTGCATCCAAGTATCTCTGCTCTCGCTCCAGCACCTGCGTTAGATGTGTACGCACCTCCGGCGTCAACGTAACAGGCTTTGACGTGGAGGCGGCTAGATAGGAAGGTGTCGGTGCAGACGGATGCTTCGGCGGCTTAGGTGTGCTCATCTTGCGGCCAATCTCGAACCATCCACTCGCTGCTCTTGAGGGGAAGAAGCGTTGGCACTGGACCCCCGAGCGCCACGGTAGTTCTTCCGACTCTGGCTGTGGTGGGTTCTGGCTTGGTCTCCCTCGGCCATTCGGGTTATGCCACTCATGGCTTTTATGACAGTGTGCCTGAATCCTCTGACGCTGGCGAGCAATGTAAGGACACTGTCGACACTTGAGCCCGTCGGGTTCTGGAGACCTGAGGTAGGGGATTGGGTCAGCTGTCGGAGGTGGAAAGCGAAACCCGGAAAGCCCTTGCTGATTTCGAATGATGTTGGGTATTTTCTTAATCTCCTCGGCTACCTTGTGCCGCTCTGCAGGCGGTAGATCGTGGTGTCTAACCTGCAGATGTGTAGCGACTTCGTCTGACACGCACGCAAAGCCGCATATCTTGCACACCACGATCCGATACTGTAAAAGATACATGAATGGCTCCATTTTACAAGACTGGATAGGTTCTTCACATTCGCGTTCTTTCTATTTCATCACTGGATACGCGAGCCTACAGGAGTGTGCTGCGTTTCTTATTTCAATATATCTCTCTATATTTCATACTGAAATTGCTTTTTGCCACTTTCTGTATTCCTGTTATATGTATGAAAATAGGTCATCTCTATATCTGGACTGTCTTCTCCTCCTCTTTATTGCATGCCTTATAGCTGGTAGGGGTAGCCCTTGAGAACTGCAGTTACTATCTATCGTGTCTGCCCTGACTGTGGTTCCCAAGGGCTGCCTCAGCCTGCTCTGCCTGCTTTATATTAAGAAGCCGTACTAACTTGGTACGGTAACCCTAAACCATCCACTAGCTAGACGTCGTTCAAATAGACGCTGACAATACACTCCATCTATCCAGGGAACCCCACGTAGCTCATGAGCACCACCTTGTACCCTACCTCTCCTACGATCATTTATCCATCCATGTTCCTTTCGACAATGCTGCTGTATTCTCCGTTTCTGTCGGAACACTCGGGTGCATTCGATACACTGCATCCCATCTGATCGAGGCGGTTGGATGAATGGAATGACGGGGGTGTTGGTAGAAGGATACTGAAAGTCCTGGAGATCTTCTTGAGATTTCAGTATGCCTGGTATGGCCTCGATCCGGCACTTAATATCCTGTCTTTCCTGTGATGTAAAGTGCCGCTGATGCACAGTCTGGTGCAGTAAATGAGATGGGACTTCTTTGGCTACAATAGCATATCGGCAGAGTCGACAAACCACAACGTTGTACTGTGGAAGATGGACAAATGGACCCAGTTCATCAACTAAGCCATTATCAGGAGATTGTGAAAGCGTCTTCCCCTGTGTCTGTATAGCAGCTGGTTCATTGGTTGCGACTTGGTTGTCTTCAATATCATCGTCCATCAAAGCATCTCCTCCACTGTCGTACCTCGCTCATCTCCGCCAGTACTCCCAGTGTCATAGCATATAGCTAGACCTGGTGTCAATCTTCTCTTATGCTGTTCAGGTCGCTTTGCAGTAGGTGAATGGTGAGGAAATAGCCGTTTCCGAGAGGCTGGAGTTGGCGGAGGATCGCTCGTCGTGCTCTGAGCTGCTCCTGGATCCAGAGGCATGCTTTCATTTTGAGATGGATGATATATGTCTGTTCGGTGTTCGAAGATAGAATCACATCTATTGAGGAATTCGTGCCACTCTGTTGAAACTGCTGCATAGATCCGAAGGAGAGCTGGCTGTAGTTGATCCGGGAATGCACCATCGAGGCCATATGTAGTCGACCTTTGCCATGGTCTGTGCCCGCTTTGCCAAGCATACGCTACCTCCGCCGTGGCCGTGCCTGCAACGTCATTATGCCGGTCAAATGGGCGGGCGATGGTTTTAAGGTGTTTCTCTGTAATAGCTATACTCAACTGACGATACAGCTGAACTCCGATACCAAAAGAGATACACGGGACTGTGCTGCTAATACGTTGAAGCTCACGTCTAAAAGTATTCGTATTCCAAGAGCCTGTACGCGAGAGCGGAGCAAATAGGAGGGAGTTGCTTGAATTGTAGTGGAAGCATTTGCGCATGATTGTGAAAGCAACGGGTCGAATATAAACAAGGTAGTGATATATCAATATACTAACAGTTTGTGAGTAAAAGCGTGCAACCTGAAACTCGTTATTGGTAGAGAGGCGTGCTTTATGATGCCGTGTCACGGAGAAGAGTCTCGCATGATATATACCGATGCCTCGTAGTCGCGATGATGTGTTGAAGCATTCTAAAGTTAAGAGCTCCGTGATTCGGCCTCCTTGGCCACCGTCAAGATGTAAGACATGACCACTTTGAGGAAATCATCATGTGTGGCTAGATAAGCTTGTACTGCTTTGGTATTCCATTGGCCCTCGGTCTGGCTTTTTGGTTTGAGAAACCCATCAAGCGGAGATAGGCAAGCCTTCATAAATAATGGTAGGTATGAATCCGTTAAACTATTAGCAGGATCTGATAAAAAGGAGTACCCGAGTGTAGTGGTGGATAGCCGGTCGCGGATGCTTGCTAGAGTGATGGGCTCCGAAGGCTCCCAGTCATACATTAAACGTTTATAGCACTGGGTAGCTAATCTCAATGCCTCGCGACGGATGCCAGAAAAGCTATTCATAGACAAGCTATGACAGTTGTCCCATGAGATCTCATTGCCATCCTTACTCCACTCAAAGTGATAGCTTGGCCCTTCTGATCGGCTCTGGGCACGACCACACGCCATCAGGCTGAGAAATTCCCCGATCGGTGATGGGGTTCCATCGCACATCTTAGATATACGGACGGAATCCATAATTTCGAGTTGTCCGTAACGTGGCCTAGCATCAAGGCTAATATAATTATGAGGGAACCTAGGTAAGGTTGCCTCAAGGATGACCAGCCGGGTGCAGTATATGAGTTTTGCTAGTATGGGAGTGAATTGACCTGGGCGGAGGAACTCGTCCCCTCGCAGGCCAGAGAGGCCCCGGACGGCGCTGAAATAGACCAATAGTGCTGAGCTTGATCTACCGTCCTCAAAATCTTCTGTAGCCATAAAGTGCAGAAGCTGCAGTATAATGTCGGCAGCAGGGTCATGCACCATCGCCTCTCCATCGTCCGAGGGCCAGGTTGGGTTATCTGGGAGGTTTTCGCCATCATAATACTGATCCTCCCCCTCCTCCTCCTGCTCTTCATCGTCTTCATCATCTTCATCTTCATCTCCGCTGTCATATAGAATGCCGGGCTCATCACCGATATATTCGGTAGCATGACACCCCATGGTAGGCTCTTCCATCTCCCACACTTGATCATCCCATAGCTGTGTTAATGCCATAGCCTGAGGTCGAGAGAACCCCCTTCTTGTTATCAACTTTGCCATTGCTCGGGGAAGACGCCACAGACGAAGCCAGAAACAGAGGCAGCGTTTGTATTCATTCCGATAAGCTCGCTCGGAGCTCAGGCGTGTAACGAGCTCAAAAGGTGCTTTGAAAGCGCGCCAAGGAATTATACTGCGAAGCCACCGTCGAAGCGAAACATCGGTGTGCTGTACTGTATCTCCGCATCGATCAAAGAGACGATCAAGTGCCACCACCGTTAAGGCCAGCTTCCTCTCATCGTCGGCCGAACTTTCCAGAGCTTGCCCGTCATGGTCGCCCAGGTGAAGAGAGTGGCCAGCACTTGTAGGTAGTTCCGAAAGCAGAACAAGGATCTCTTTGCGCGCGCCGCCATGCCCTTCAAAGATGCGTTCCCAACCGGTCCGGCGCATCCAATTGGCTAGCAGGCTGGCCGTTGATGTGCTGCCGTCTGCTGGCTTTAGGTGGCAGGATGATGGCTGGTCGATATGCTGACGCTCTTCCGATTGTAGTAGTTCTGCGAAGGCTTGTACAGATACTGGAGCTGCCTCAAGAGGCATAGGGCCATCAGCAGCCTGTCCGACCTGCTGGGAGCGGTCTCGTTGAACAATCCACGAGCGTCGGATGTCCCTTGCGCCCCAGCTTTGAAACAGGAGCTTCTCGTCAATATGATCTCGCACCCAAGCCTTCCTGTTGTATCGAGCAGCGAGCCCCATCTCGCTGCGATGAGCCTTCTTGACATGCTCTACCATCACTTTATTGCTGATCGAGCGTAGGCCGCAGTGCTTGCAGGCCAAACCCTCCTGCAACGCCAAGTGTGGATGGGGGCTGGAGCGATCGGGCCGTGGTGGAAGCTCTCCTGGATCGGGCAGGTTCAAGGAGTAGATAAGGGAGTTGAGTCCCCAACGGGCTGACTTCGACACTCCATGCTTTTCTCCGAGGCGCCTCGAGACCCGATCACTATCTGCCTTGAGGGCAAAGCCACATGCAGTGCAGATGATTGCTGGCTGTGGAAGGTTTAGATATAGGCCGAGCTCAGCTAGCCTTCGATGCTGTGGGGTACTTAGGTGGGTTACTGGGCCGTCCCCTTGCTGAGGTGCGCAGGCAGTCATGTTTGGATGGGAAAGAGATGGAGGATAGAAACGATAATGCGGCTGTGAGTATAGGCGGCGCTGAGGAACTGCAATTGAGAAAACCAACATACTCAGGTATGCAGTTCTTTAAGGCTCCTTTACGCGACTCCGACACACATTACCTACACATCAGAGGACAAGCATACATGTATATGAAGGCCAGGGGCTATAGACACTTGATTGGTTGACATATGGTACCTCATTTATCTCTACAGGGATTGTACAGGGGTAGGTGCATTGGCGTACTGGAAACGGGGCGCGTTTCGTGTTTTGTTCGTGGTTTTATCAGAAATTCTCAAAAGTAGAAACGGGGCCCGTTTCTAAGAGAGGTAAACCTGGTAGAGGTCATAGAATGCAATTGGACCAAAAGTGGAAACGGGGCCCGTTTCTACGCATAATACTTGAGTAGGCTTCCTGTTCAGGCCTATTTACTGTTTTGCTTTCGATGCTGACGGCGATAGGCATTATTTGAAGTTCAGGTTGGTGAATGTGAAAGATTGATTGATTGGATTGCTAGTTAAGGACACGCCAATCGTTGCTGCAATGTACGAGACCGGCCATGTTTATTACTGCAACCAGAGAGGATGATAATGTAGTCAATCATTCGTGATGACCTTATCACGTCAGGGACTGCAGTGGAAGCCATTGGGTGTCAATCTTATCGGGCATCCTATGAGGTGCGTTAAACGCAACCGCAAGGGGAGGAAACGAAGTGCATTGTTCTATTCAATCTAGGACACATTCTCATCTTTGCACCGCCTCGACGCCTCGTTGATTCCGGGGCGCAAAAAAGTTCATACTACACACCACTGCCGGTGTCTTATTGATATTGATTGTCGACCACGAGAGGCTGTGTCTCTAGAAGCCCTTATCGCCATCCCAAAGCTGCTCAGAGTTTGTTCCCATGCCGGATGTCATATCGAACAACTCCCAGTAGAGCTGTCGACCGGGTTCTTCCGACCACAGGATAATTCAGCCGGACAGCCAAGTCGATGAGGCGATGGTCCAGTGCGTTGGAAATCACAAGTGTGAGGCGACCAAGTCGGTGGCAAGGTGTGGAAGAAGGTGGAACATTCCACAGAGATCGTGCCTGTACATAAATAGTAGTTCTCCTACTGTTCATTTAGTATGAATCAAGAAACTTGAATCTTCTCATTTCAACACAGTGAAGACTTGGTGCGAGCGTGGCTGAATCGGCAGAATATAGGCCATGGAGGACGCGGACTGTCGCGTCAGGTACCGGTATCTTTCGTCTTGGTAAAGCAGGCCCTGGTACTGAGCTTCATAATCGGTCGCCTTCCTATCGTGCTGTGCTCGGACTGCAGTAGTTCACCGGGGGCGATTGAAACATTATCATCCTTGTCATGTAGCTAGCGCGGAGCTCTCTGGGTTTTGCTGGTTGAAGTCGTAGGCTGTTTGTTGGCCAGAGCATTCTGCGACTTGGACATCTTGGTCCATGTGATCAGCGTATGGACGGACTGGAGATGAACCTTGTGGGGGAGTTGCATCCGGACATGCTAATTCAACATAAACAAACCTCATGTGATAATCACGGTGCCTCGTCCGTTTGTCAATTGCCGCCGGTCCATTTTGTCACTACTAGAGCTGTGACCCAGTTGCGCGAGCAGAAGGGCAGTAAACCAGGGCTCAAAGGT
Organism: Ilyonectria sp. MPI-CAGE-AT-0026; assembly: GCA_020744155.1. Lineage (NCBI taxonomy): Eukaryota > Fungi > Ascomycota > Sordariomycetes > Hypocreales > Nectriaceae > Ilyonectria > Ilyonectria sp. MPI-CAGE-AT-0026. The sequence continues at coordinate 268,561 of JAGPNQ010000033.1, forward strand.
GCCATTGGTCCAGTCGGCAAGTGCAGATATGACGACTTACATCTAGTAAATGCTATAAATACTGTCGGTATTACCTGTCCGAAAGCTTCCATACAACATACGCTATGTCCTACTATTAGATGCTGAAGTTGAGATAAGTGCAAAGTGACTTACAATTTCAGTGCCTGCATCTAGAACAAACAGGATGGTTCATACGCTACCAACTACCTAAATGACGGGAATCGTTATTACCTTGTCTGTTCCTCCTCCGAGCGCAATGATACTACGCATACGCTGGTGCCACGTAGCGACCCAGACACCAGCTGAACATTGGCAGTGTCCATGTTGCCGGATGATATCTTGGTCTCGATGAAGATAGGAGCTGGCTGGGTGCGGAGTGGCTCATATATAGTTTGGTTGATCGTAGCTATGCTGCTTGTCCAAGAAAGTGTCAATGAGATCCTGAAGCTCCTCTTCGGGACGAAGGACCACAGCAAAGTCAGCCATCCTATGGACTAACGATACAACAGAACTCGGCCGAGTCTATGGAGTTCCAAAATCTTGCCCAGACGCCCTGCTCGTTTTGGATAGACTGGTGCTGGACGGTTGGGATGGAGTCTGATCACCAGTCTTTGACAAAGGACGGAAGGCTGGCATGACCTGAGACGAGGCAATGGGCTCGACTTCAAGAAAAGCAAAGCGAGAGGATTCATGTTGTAGAAGCGGCGTGTGGACGAGGCAGTTCCAAGCGGCTTCGGACCGATGGAGATTGGATGAAGCCATGGAATCGTCAACAATGCCTCAGAGATGTGCATGATTTTAAGAAGTATTGCCTCGTTTTCCGCACTAGATTGATCAGAGACTTGTGTGGATTTCCACATGAAGCCGCGAATTCCTGTATCTCGAAAAGCCGAATGCCCTCGAAGAGTCGCTGGCAGAATCTCCTCTTTTGCCTCAACCGCAGACAGAGCTTCAAAGCCGTTTTGAGCATCGTCCGGAAGAACTTTTCCAAGGGCACGCTCTTTCGTGAAACAAACCGGTTGCACCAGTTCCAACAGACTAGACGCCTTTTGGAATCGCTTCGTTCTGGGAAATTGTGCAATTGCAGGTCAAAATATGGGCGGATAGAGAGACATTGGGGCCATACCAGACTGCCTCTTTGCGCTTATTATCTATTCTCCTCAAAAACCCTTGATTTAAGTTTACGTTTCAACGGAAAGGAAATTTCCCGTATTTTTCCTCGCCGACAACAGTTCTCATCCTGTTCCATTCTTTGCTGGCCGCGCAGCAATCGACTTGAGGGCTGTCGACAGAAACCATTCGCCCCAGCAGCGGTACGCAGTAGCACGACAAATTACAGACACCTCCAGAAACGATTCATAAGCTTTGTCATTCGCGGGTTTAGAATGAGAAATCGACGAGAGAAGGCGGGCGCCCAAGTAGTAAATCTCCGAATCCTTAGCAGACATACTTTCTATGCTGTGGCTAGGGTAATTCATCAACCAATGTTCTCGCGGGAACTTCTGGTGGTCAGCACCACACCACCCGGTTTTAGCAGCCACTTCAGCATCTTCTTCATTAGCAGTTGCCTATTCATTGGCTTGGCAATGTAGTCATCCACGCCTTTCTCCAAACAACGCTCCATGTCTCCCTTGAGTGCGTACGCGGTCATGGCGATGATGGGCAGGCGAACGCCGCTGTTCCTTATCCGGACCGTCGCCTCGTAACCGTTCATGACGGGCATGCTGATGTCCATGAGTATCAGGTCAAACGCGTCGGGTGCGGCGGATATTGTCGAGACTGCCTGGGCGCCGTCCGAGACGACTGTGATGTGCTGGAATCCGAAAGCATGCAGCATCCCGACCAGGACCTTCTGGTTGATGATGTTATCCTCGGCCGCGAGGATCCGCGCCGTCGGTGCCAACTCCACCAACCGTGTCAGCTGCGCCGCGGCGTCAGAATCTTGTGGGATCTGCTGCCGCGACAGTCCGCTGCCGCGCTCTGGCTGCGTGTTGACGGCATGCATCTGCTGAAGGCGTTTGAGCTTGTTGAGCTTGACTGAAAACCAGAAGATGCTGCCCTGCCTCTCTGTGTTAGGTTTATATCCAATGTCACCACCCATCAGCTCAGCGAGCGTCTTGGCTATGGATAGTCCAAGGCCAGTCCCTTGGCGACGCTTCTGATACGTGGTATCAAGCTGCGTGAACGGCTTGAAGAGGTTTTGGGCGGCATCCCCGGACACGCCACGTCCAGTGTCGGTAACTTCGGTCAGGATCGTGTATGTGGCCGCGTCCTGCGCGAGCAACGACACGACCACCGAAACGGACCCCTTTTCGGTAAACTTTCCAGCATTGCCGACAATGTTCTCAGCGATTTGGCGGTACCTGAGAGGATCTCCTTCTGCTAACTTCGGCAGGTCTGGTGCCAGGACCAAGCTCAGTGACACTCCCGGTTGTACAGTGGTTTGCACACTGCTCATGACTGAAGTCATGACAGTAGAAACATCAACTGTGTCGTTGTTGATGGAAAAACTGCCTGCCGCAAGCTTGGAGTAGTCGAGGATATCGTTGATAACCTGCAGCAGGACACGACCCGACTCCTCGATTATGTTGGCTGTCTCCTGCTGGTCCTCGGTCAGGCGGCTGTCAATGAGGAGCGAGCAGGCGGAGAGCATGCCGTGCATCGGTGTACGGATTTCGTGGCTAATGTTAGCCAAGAAATCATTCTTCAACCTGGAGCTCTCCTTGTAGGCGGTAATCAGCCGCATTTCCGCCTCTTTTCGCTCAGTAAGGTTGCGAGTGACCTTGCCGAAGCCGACGTGGATGTCATTCTTATAGACGGCTGTGATGATGACGTTGGCCCAGAATCGGCTGCCATCTTTACGGTAGCGCCAGCCCTCATCTTCTACCCTGCCCTCGCGCAAGCAGATTTCGAGCTCCATCTCGGGCTTCCTGGACCGGATATCTTCCTCACCGTAGAAGATGGAGAAGTGCTTGCCGACGATTTCTTCCTTCTTGTAGCCCTTGTTTAGCTCTGCTCCGGTATTCCAGGTCACCACGTTTCCTCGAGTATCGAGAAGGAAGATGGCATAGTCTTTGACAGCTTGAACGAGGATGCGGAAGGCATCGTCGATAGGTAGCCAGCTCTGAGTCATTCCGCCATCGGCAACTGTGACGTAGAGTTCGGCTTTGTCCCATTCCAAGAACAGGCACAGTAGTTGGCCATCCCTGTGGACGGGTATAATGCGTGCAGTCCAAGAGACACCATCCGCGATATAGGCGGCATGGCACAGACGGAGGGCTCGAGCAGCAACGGCAGTCTCGATGGCGTGGACGAGGGGGATGTGATCGAATCGTTCGGTCGGCGAGCCCTGGTAGAGGGCGATGAAGAGGTCTTTATCGACAAGTTCGTCACGTCTGCGACCCCACGCCTCCAGCAAGCCGGCCGAGACTCTCTGTATGCGATACGACGGTGAGACAACGAGGGTCGGGACAGGTAAAAAGTCGAGGATCTCGGTCATAGCGGGGACCGTGGCGTCGACTGCCATGGTGACGGCCTTCATTGGCAGCGGATGGGCAACCTTTTTTTTTTCTTTTTTTCCTTTTAAGTAATACGGCGTATCTCGCCGTTTCACGTTTGTTCCTACGTTGACCCAAGCAGGAGGATGAACGGCATGAAGATCGACGAGAATCATCGCCTTGGCATTCTCCATCCGTAGCGCGTTCCGCGCATTTCCATGACGTCATGGCAACATCGTGGATGATTCATCGTCCTTTGGATTAGGATGAAGATCCGCATTTTGCTCCAGGACTCCGGCCAATCGCGCGACCCAGCGACAGTCCGCCACCAAAGAGCACTGGTAATGGATATGACGTTAGCATTTCAGATGCCAACCCAGACACTGCCAATATACCCACCTACCCTCATGATCTTCTCCCATCCACCACCCATCACCACCAGCCTTCCATTCCAGAATCACCCAGAGACCGAGGGAGAGGAAAATGAACGTTGAGCTGCACGAGTAGTTGGGAGCGAGGTCACAGTGTCCTAGCAGTCACAAGATGAAAGTTAGCAGAAGAAAGAAAAAACTAGGTCAATTGCCTCCACAGGATTATGATAGCAGTAAAAAAAAGGGACCCAGGGGATGACATGCCCGTTCTGGTCTCCTGTCCCAACCGAGCCGATAAAGCGAGATGGCGGCGCCCACCAGCTCCTTTCAAGAACGCTGGCCCAATAGGTGGGATTCAGCAGAACCTCTGTCCGACTTTCGCGACATAACACCAACCCCACTTCTATAGTGTCAGCGGAGGGCAAATCCTCGCCGGAGAAGATGAGCCACGCACTTACCTCATACGATGGGTATGCCGACGCTATCGACTGCGGCGTTTGAGGTCTGTTGAAAGAGGCCATGGATGGTCCCGATGGCTAGCAGCGAAAGTGGTCTTATATCGAGAATTAAGACCAGAGCACCCCGATTCGTACCAAAACAGACACCTAACAATGTACTGCCATCCGCTGATGCTCCATGTGACCCGGCGCCTCGCTGGACATTGCCGTGACGAGACGTTCGCGAAGCGATTCGAGTGGCTCAACGGGTATCGAAACACATGAGACTGAAATGGGATCATATGTAGGAAGGATGGACTTAGGCCGTTCGAGGAAGTTGAGTAAGGAGAGCGGAATCTTCGCTGTGTAGAGGTAGACGTCGCGGACGTCTTTCGTTGAGCTATTTCGGGTGAACAGAACGGAAGCCTGCTAGACTCTGAGTAAAGAACATAAAGCAATAATGGAATAGGGCAACTGACAGTGACATAACCAGACTCTTCTCTATCATCTTGTGCTTGGGCTACAGCAATGAGAAGGGCAGTAATATATGGGTGATACTGATCGAGCCTTAATGCTTGTCGCTGACGAGGTGACTTGGCATTCAGCAGCCGTGTCCTACGTATGCATCCTTCATCGACAAAGGCGGAAATGCGGACTTTTCGCTGATGTGCATTGCGTGGTGAGAGGACGACACAATTAAGGGGTTGTTCACGTCGACCAAATTGGAAGATGAGGTTGTTACTACATCGTAGATAGAGCAGTGTTAGCAAGATCCATGTATCCACGATGGTCAGCATGCCTTGATTTGAAAGGACATGTAGGGCTGGTAAGGAGTTCCGCAATTGCTGAGTGCCGAAAAGAGAAGCGCTGCTTGGCCAGCTGCCATCGAACTTCGGAGAGGCCGTCTTCGTGGCCACATGCAGCGGTTGCTGTAGGCATAATTGTCGGACATGACGGGAATGAGAACCGAAGAAACTTGGTCTGGTCATCTGTCCAGCGCGCTGGAACCTGGACAAGGTGTTTCTGAAGCCGGCTTGCCTCGCGAGTAGTATGCGGCATGGCGATAACAAAACGCGTCAAAGGATGTAGGAACACAGCGCGAAATCCACGAAATGGGTCACCTTCGTATCACGTGCTGACGTGTAGGACGCGGGGTAAAGTGCCCCACTTCGTGAACTAAATTTCGCCTGTGAGTCTGTGTCAAAAGTGTATGTCCTCGGGCATGGCATACTACGATCACGTCCGGGCGCGAAGCGACTTTGCGAGACAGGCTGTGAACGCGCTAAGCTTCGAGGAGTTTCAAGGAGGAGAGAACTCAAGTGCTGTCAGTCTATGGGGTCGCGATGGGTTATTCGCATGTCGGGTGCTGTGCAAAGCCCCAAAATCGAAGCTCCCTCTCCTGGTCCCCTATCTCCTAACGAACAGCGAGATGCAGTCACGCCCTTGCATGCGCGGCCTGATTTCTGGGCCTAGGGAAGGGGAATTCCTTAAAATGTCGGAAGGACAACTTGTTCGCGAGGCTTCCCCCGACAGCCTTGGTTACGTCTGGGCTGCACTCCGTCCCTTTCTAGCACCTGTCGATGCCAGCTCAGCTCAAAGGCCAAGTCGGCAGAGTAATAAGCCTGACCGATACGGGAACTATGTCCCACCTAAGGACTATGACTGTAGCAGTAGTCCGTCTATGGATGCTCCATCGTCACTCTCGGGGGGAAGCATTGGCTACGCAGAGAAACATTCAACCCCGCGCCTTGAGGACCTCAGCCTACACCTGATTAAATGCTTCGCCAGATGTGTACTCAACTATGGTCAGTCGCTAGAGTCAGCATCCGATCTCGAAATCCGCGACGACAGGCTCACCTACCGTGGCTTAACGCCGCGCAGTACCCTGCTAATAGAAGCTGTTGATGATGGTGGCCTCCGGCTTTTCCGGACCAACGGAAATCATTATCATGTGGCCGCCATTGAAGCGAAGCGCGACTTGGGAACAATTATGGACGGCAGCCCCACGGTCTCCGACCATGTCCTAGCTCAGATAGTGGGTGAAGCTCTGGCGCTGAGCCTCGATGACAGATCCAGACCCATCTCCGGCTCTAAGTAAGGCACCTGCCTCTACGTTTGCCGCCCTTCATTAACCATGCGAATAGCTTTGTAACTATCCTCGCTGCTGGAAAATACATCAAAATTTTTCATATGGAGATCACTGAACAATTTGCTCAGAGCTTTGAGGACCTTTCGCCAGCGGAGACCAACAGCGACCCAAAATCCTTTCTACGTGTCAACTCGACCGACTGGTTTGATATCGGAGACAAGAGCGGGCGAGTGGCGGTTGCAAACCACCTCCTTGGTCTCGCAAATTGGGCTAACTACGCTAGTCGGTCTGATCAAATGGATATGGAGGATTGACTGGAAAACGGGACAATAGAGAGATGTCGTTGCGCAATTAATCGGGGGTCTGGGCAGAAGCCTTGAAGTCTACTGGCCGGGCCTGACCTCCAACGACTCGGGTTGGTAGTTCTTCCAATACATGATTGTTCCCCAACAGGGTATGAGCCCGATAGATGTTGCTGTGTTCTCTGCAGAGTTGGGATTGCGGTTCAAACCCATGGTCCGGAATTTCTTCACCCCTCGATGCAGCGCTGACCTCAATTCAAGTATCAAGTCAAGTATATCAAGTAAGTCAAGTAAGTTGACCGCCCAATATATTTCAAGCAAGTAAGTCTATGATAGCCCAAACTTGATTTACTTGAAATACTATATTTTATGGGTTTTCCTGGGCGACGGCCCTAGGAGTGCTGAGGCCATTCAGAGCTCGTCGGCCAAAGGTGTAGGGACCGTAAATCCCCGTTCCTTACTTGAAACCTCTCTCTGTGTCGGGAACTCATACACGCACAGCCGGCTGTGCGAATAAGATCCGTTATGTAAGCCCGATCCGTGTATGAGTAAGAGATATGCCTCTTCTATCTACAGAAATAGCTTCTATGCGTATAGATGAGGAGAGACAATGATCTGCTGTATCTATAGCTAGTCAATATATCATATTTGATCCATTCACCAGTCTGCTCAGGGCCGTGAAGAACATACAATACCCACACTCGTATCATCCTAACACCACAGCTATTACGGCGTAAGTAAATCACTTTACATATCGTGCAGTATATAAATCAGGGCCTTTCTCTTATAAGTGTGAGGGAACGATCATGTGACTTTCATACTTTATGAATAGTCTCACTTTATGAATATTGTGTAATTAGCTTAAGTCAGAGCTTTCCTTAGGAATCTCTTTCTCTCCTTGTAAACAATCATTTTACCCAAGTCGCACTCGACCTCGTTCGTGCCCTTGTACCGTCACACCCTGTCTACCCGGACTATCAGCAACGTGTCAAGGCTCTTCTGGACGAGGCCCCGCATCTCAACGTCATATTCGATGCCTCAGATGATATCTCAAGCAACCGAATTATCAATATATCTATTGAAATTCCTAGTTCGGTTGCATTTTACTGGACGACAATCGATACTAAAGATCATGATCACACGGCATTGACGACCTTGAGCCTTATCAAGCCATCTCTTCTTGAAATATTCGGACACGATTTCTCGCGGCTGAATGCTATCTGTACAGATACATGTAGCACGATGAGAAAGCTTCATCGAGAAATGAAAGCGCTGCCAGAGTTCAGCCACTGCCTTTATATCTTGTGCGATTCTCACGGACTTCAATTGCTTATCAAAGACATTGTGGAGTCGAAGCGGTGGATGCCAATCTTTGGGAAGATTACTTTTCTCATTGCCTTCTTTAAGAAAGCCAAATTGCAGTTGTCAAGGCTTCGCATTCATCAGCAGGAATGCTACGGGCAGCGCAAGGCGTTCATTACTGCTGCAATCACACGCTGGGGAACACAACTTGCTGCTGTTAAATCTGTGTTTGCCAACAAAGACGCCCTTCGAGCTTTCGCACGCGATCCAGTTATTCTCAACGGAATGAAGTCGGTAATTGTCAAAGAGGAGGAACAGGTGACACAGTCAAGTCTACCTCAGGTGATATCATATATCAACGATCTCGAATTTTGGGCCAATCTGGAAATGTTATTCAAAGTTCTTCAGCCGATTGGCCATGCCCAAGCCAACTCAGAACGCGACCGCGCGGGTCTTGGGGAGGTCATTCCACGTTGGCTATCCATTCAGGCTTCATGGGACGCATTGGAAGAGGCTGGTCAGGACCCACTAATAAACTACCAAGAACTGAAGGCATTACGAAAGCAACGGTTTGACGTGCAAACGGACGACATACACTACATGGCCTTTGCTTTGGACCCTGCCACTACCGACCCGAAGCACCATTGGTTGACCACAAACATTGTCAGAAGAGCACATAACTTTCTTGAGGACAACACTAACGCTGAGGAATACGGCAATATCTTCCGGGAGTTTTGTCAATTTAGAGCTCGGGAGGGCAACCTCTTTGGCCCAGGAAGTCGCATATACAGAGCAGCATCCGAGGGCACTCCGCACCACCAACACGTCCTTGACAGTTGGCGGTATCTTCATTCTATGAATGTATCACTCGCTGCATTGGCCAAACGAGTACTGGGCGCTTTGGCTAATTCCGTACCTTCTGAGAGATCTTTTTCCTCGATCAATTTCCTCCACAACAAGATTCGCAATCGTCTTACTGTCACTAGCACCAATAAATTGACATTCATATATATGAATAGTCGGGTGTTGAGAAAACTTGAGACAGCCCAAGAGACACCTTGGAGAATGCCGAGCGGCCAATCCTGGGAGACGGCTGACGTGAAGTTGCTCTTAGAGCTCGAGGACGACTTCCAGGACTGCATTTTTGTAGATGCAGGCACGGACGCAGAGACAGAGTCTGTTTATTAACGTTGAAATGTAAATAAGTTGGCTTTCGAGAAATATAATACTGTCATATTGAAGTAGCAAGTCTGGGAGTTTTGACGAAGAAACGAACAGGGAGCCGTTGCACGGGGGTATGGACCTCTTGTACCCGCACAGCCGATTTTGGTGTGATCGGTACCTCATCCCCGACGAATACCAATGCACACCAAACTGTATGTGCGTATATCATTCCACCGACGCCGTTCCGTAGTCACCAAATAGTACTGGAAGCACGTGATAAATGACGCGTCATAAACCTCGGGTTTATGACCGTCATTTACCTAGGGGTTTTGGTAATTTACCTCCTGGTAATTTACCTCGATGCATCCCTAGTGTGTAGACTGAATATCCCACACGTATTCGATGCGTTCCTGCCTGCACGACTCCCCCGTCAACGGGTCCACCAGATCATCGCTATCATCCACGCCACCACCGCCGCCGCCGCCCACCCCTTCGACCTCGAGCTGCTGAGCGGCTATCATCTAGGCAAGCCCATCTCGAGCCGCAGGCCCTAGATAGACTACCCAGTTCTCCACTTCGCTTGTATTATACAGATCCATCAGGATCCCGGCGACAAGATGCTCCCTATTCTTCTATGGCCGGATGCGATGGCCGTTCCACATCTCCGTGAAGTCCGCAACCTCTTGACGGATTATGGGTCTATAGAGAGCATACACCGAGATCGGGTGGGCAAGACGGTTTGGTTGAAAGAGGCCGCTATCAATCAGCTCGTGTGAGAACGCTATCCAGCGCTGCCTGACGCCTTTGAGTGGCTTTTCCCACCAAGACTCGATTCGTTGGTTCGATGTGCTTGGGCCCCAGATATGACAGGAGCTCAGTCTCGCTCCCTGCCTGTGGACTCGTTGGTCGTTATCCTCAGTGGTATACCGAAACTCTGTCTGATCAAGGTCGGCGAGAATCGCCTGGGCTCCGGCCCAAAGAGGAGTCGAGCGGGTGAAAAGGGGGCGGACCGCTGAGAGCGACACGGTCTGTAGAAACTGTTTGAGTGAACTCAGCGCAGTCATGTTCCCCCTGCCGACATATATCCAGATGATGGCTCTCGAGTACGTGTCGATACAGGCGTAGATAGAGAAGCCGAAGTTCTTGAGCTTCTCGTACCCATCGAGAGACCACATGAAAGTTAGGACCAGGAACCTGGAAGTTCTTCCGGTGCTTCCAATCAGCAAGGCGTCTTTGTTCGACCCGCTTCTTCCACTCTGGGTTCTTTTGGTACTCGCGATATAAGGTATTCTGGCCGACAAGGACGCCGGCACGGATGCGGACGTAGTGGTATATATACCCCCTGCCAAATCCTCTGATGCTTGAAGACTGACGATCGTCTTGGAAGAGGAACTCTCTTGCTTTTTGAATCGCCTCCTGTCGTTCAGCCAGATCTCGGAAGCGCCGCTTCATGCCATGCTTCAGACGATACTCCTGTACAGTCCGCTCGGAGATCTCGATGCCGCGTCGCTTGGGATCACAGACGATGGAAGTCTCGCTATATCCGTATCGGTAGAAGTAGCCTTTGATCAGCTCGATGAAGGTGTTGGTATCAATCTTTGAGTGAAGGGGGGAGTACTCCTGGCCACCCCATTCCGCTAACCTCATTTTCAGGGTTCTGACGTCGAGCACGTGCCCATCGTCGTGGAGATGGGCACATATAGTGTCAATGGATAGTCCTTCTCGCCGCTGCTCTAGGATCCAGTCCTTGACGTTCTCCAAGTCCTTACGAGGCCTCGGCATTGTGCGAGACACAGACCAGGGGTTCGAGATCGTGGTAGAGGTTGGAGTTTATACCTCCTTCCAAGGCCTCTAGCTGCAATATCCCGCCCCCTCTGAACCCTCGTTATCGGAGCTTCGGCACCGATGGAATGGCATCAGCACCACTTAGTATGGCATCAGCTCTGCTACATTGAAAACAGTGCGCTATCATATCAATACTGTAGCCCCATATAAAACCGCCGAAAGCCTATGTGCGAAATAGCTCCAGTCATTTTCGTACATGGTTTTGTCACCCATGTGGTAATGTACGATCGTAAAAGTGGGACCAAGCCCCATTTTTGGGGCCGGTCAACATGCGGGAAGTGCATGGGGCAATGCGGTGCGGATGAGCGATTGGGCGGAGATTGTAGAGAGGAACTTAAAGGTATCTCTCGAGCTCTTTAAGTTTCGAGAATCTTCGGTGGCCACTGCCGCCATTCAAGAGGGGGTACACGCTGTATCCAAATTCTCTTCATGTGGGCGGGGTTGACTGAAGAGGCGATTAATGCACATTGCCTTTGCGTCAGTGGCTGAAGAGAGCAAATTCTGCTCCACAACAGCCTAGAGCTTTGTAATACAAGAATGCGCCAGCCCTGCCAACAGCACCAGCGAACCCATCGAGAAGAAGAAACGCCTTTGCCCTGTTGTTGTTTGCCGCTGCATAGCCTCCGACTATTTTGAATTCTTTCGCCTCGGCCCTCTCTGAGTTGCGTGTCAGTTGAATCGTTGCCTCCACATTTGACGTCCACTCGTAAACCGCCGGCATCTCGACGACTCTTCGCTGCCGACCTCGGTCGTCAAAAGACACGTCTTTCGCATCCGAACGTACATCAAGAGACGCTGTGTCATCTCGCGTCGTTGGGGCGTACCCTTTCGAGACCTTTGTCCACATCTCCGATCATCGCTCCCTTTGCCGCCCCGGTCCGCGTGACTCAGCCGACCCCCGGTGAGCGCCAACGACTCCTCCCCTGGTGAGCTCCGCTTACTCTCCGCCGGTGCCAGCTTGTCTGGTCCGACACGTCAACTCATCGGCATCGTCGAAGCCGGTTCCTTCCCACTTCATCACTCATCTCGCTATAACTGTCCTCTGGTCGGCTCCGTCCTCGGTCGCCCACCTCACTCAACCAACTCCACTTGTCAATCATTCTTTTACCAAACACAAAAAACGCACCCGTGTCATTATAACGAATCTCTTTCCTTGCTTCAACCTTCGGCCGTTTAGGTCTCGTACCTCGCCGTTACGACCATTCCATAATTCGCTTTCTTTTGTCCCTTCAGCCTATCGCACACATACCCTCCAATGAGCCTCTGATTCCTCAACGACTATCATCCACCTTTCTCTACCGCTTTACGCCTCACTTCTCTACCTTGTCCTGAACACACGACTACTGTATATTCACCATCAACAACTCTCAACCACTCGACATATCAACCCGGTTTTCTGGCTCTCAAATACCTGCTGTACACACTCAACTTGGAGTCTTGACTTACAAACCGTCACATTTTTTTCGCCACTACTATCAATTGACAACGCAACAAAACAAGCATCTGTACGACTATGATTATCTTTTATTTCTTTTGACTTCTTGTTTCTTTTTTTTTTTCTTCACGCCCTTAGTGCAATCTCAACGCAATGGAATGCCTCGAGGACAAGTTCAAAGGTGACGTTCTCCTTGGAGGACGCTATCAAACCATCTCCCCTCTCAACCATGGTTCATTCGGCATGGTCTTTATGGCTCAGGATCTCGTCACCAACGAGACTGTTGCCATTAAGTGCATGCCCAAGCTGTCCGCCCCTGATGAAGACACCTACTATCCCATTGATGAGAAGTCGGAAGAGTCTGTCCTTCATGGCCGCCTTGGATCCCACCCCAACATTGTCACCTTGCTCAACTCGTTTGAGACTGAGCATCACAAGTACCTGGTTCTTGAGTACTGTGAGCAGGGGGATCTTTACGAGGCTATTCGCCACGGCCATGGCCCTTTGGAGACAGAACACGTCCGCCAGTTCATGCTTGAGCTCGTGGATGCCGTTGACTATGCTCACTCTAAGGACGTCTACCATCGCGACATCAAACCGGAGAACATCTTCCTCACTAAGGACGGCACCTTGAAGCTTGGCGACTGGGGTCTCGCGACCACCGACAAGTGGTCCTACGAGATGACGGTCGGCAGTGACCGCTACATGGCCCCTGAACAATTCGACTCGGCCCGTGCGGGTTACTCCCCTTCCCAGGCCGACATCTGGGCTATTGGCATTTGTCTCCTCAACATTCTCTTCTCTCGCAACCCCTTCACCACCCCGACCGAGGCCGATCCCTTGTTCCTTGATTACTCTCGGGACGAGCAGTCTCTTTTCGACGTGTTTCCTTCCATGTCTCAGGACACGTATGAGGTCATTCTTCAGTGCATGAACCTCGACCCTAGGAGACGATCTCTGATCGGTGCCCGTGACGCCTTGCTCCGCCTTGTCAGCTTCACTGCTCAGGACGAGATCCTCGACGACTTTTGCAGCGCCGAGAAGGCAAATTTGGCTACCGCTAATCGCGAGCCCCTGCGCACCCCCTCGATCCAGTCTCCCCAGGTCGAGGCGGGAGCCTTCCCTTGGGCCAAGCACCTCCACACCAGCCCTCATGCCGGTCGCCAGCTTAGTGACATTCGCGATGACGAGAGCTACACGGAGAAACTGTCCCCCAAGTCGGAGGGTGCTGCGACAGACTGGTGCTCCGCAGGCTGGGCCGCTCCGGGAGTAGCGCGGCCTCGGCATATATCACGACTAGCGTCTTCGAGTACGAATTTATTCGTGGCCGCCGCTACCACAAATTCCGCGAGGACCGCTACCAATTGCCTAACGACGAATTGGAGCAACATCGCGAGGATATGATGCATGAGATGATGCTCATAGCGACGGATCGGAAGTTAATCTATGCGCCGATTGGAAAGAATCTGCAGAAGATTGCGGATTTGGGAACAGGGACGGGAATATGGGCGATCGAGGGTAAGGATTAATGAACATCTATCTGTTGGATTTGACTGTTATTGGTATTGGGCGGCATAGTTGGCGAAAAGTATCCCAGTGCGCAGGTCGTTGCCCTCGATCTCAGCCCCATCCAGCTCGAGTGGGTGCCGCCTAATGTGACATTCTTCGTCGACGACATCGAAGACGAATGGCTTAACGGCAACGGCTTTGACCTTGTCCACATCCGCCACTTGATGCCGTACCTCGAATCACCCGAAAAAGTCTTGAAGAAAGCTTTCTGGTACGTTTTATGTTGTTTTCTTAAGAGAGCGCTTGGTCGACTCTTGACGGATTGCTGCTTTACTTATAGGTAACTGGATAGTCACAGGAAACCTGGCGCCTGGATCGAGCTCCAAGACATCGACCACCAATGCCACTCAGATGATGATACCATACCCGACAACTGGCCTGTTACGCGATTATATGACTTGTTGGTTGATGCCTTTCAGCGATTCGGCGGTAACGCCCGCGCTGCCGATCTTGGCGGAGAGTATCTCACCAACGCGGGCTTCATCAACATTCAACACAACTGCGTCAAGCTGCCCTTCAGCCCGTGGCCACTCGATAAGTAAACGACCTGAACCCTCAACCTCTCAACAGCATAGGAGAAAGTTGAGATCGGCAGAGCAGGATGCTGAATTGTTGACCCGAATGGCATCACAGAAAGAAGCGCTACGTCGGTCAGTTTTATCGTAAAGGCGGCAAAGAGTTCTCCCCCGCCCTCGCTGCCCGGCATTTTCCAAAAATGGGCTGGACGAGCGACGAGACGGAGGTCTTCTTGGCGGAGTGTCGAGAGGCAATGAAGGATTGCAGTGTCCATGCCTACAGCAAAATCCATTTTTGGAGTGGACAGAAATCCAAGCATGCAAAGTAGTCTTGATCCAGTTCTGGGCTGCAATAACATCCATGAAAAGTGATAACATAATGATTCTGGTATTTCCGACACTTGGTGAAGGGTTGTCAATGCCTGTTTTAATATTTGATCAAAGGCACAGAGCTTGAGAGATTGCGCGAAGAGTGACTACTGGTTAGACTTGCCGGGTGCATTGACATGGCCATCCACATCATAGGGCGGTAGACTACCGGTAGTCACATTTCATATGGTTTCCTTGAAACTAATCATGATGCTTGTGCGGCGGCTTCAACATCGACTTTCCAAGGCCGCGCGCTGCATCGGAGGATGCGGAAGGACGCATTTGAAGGAGAGATCAAGGCGAGGGCGGAACACAGGGCGTCGGTCGTTATGGGCACCTGGCGCAAGCCGCCGTCGTTGAGAGCCAGGGCATGACATGGTATTGTACCATCATCTTGGGGTTGGGAACTGTTTTAGAGGAGACCCGCGAGGGCCGAGATTGTGCTGGGGAGAGATCGTGTTGAGGGCTGTTTGCGACCGATTCGTTCTTTACTTCGGCCTTGGAGTCATCAAAAGCATGCTTCGCAAGATGCCGGGCACGATCGCGTGAATTAAGAATTTTGTAGTAGAAGACAGAGAAGTTGAGAGCCAAACCCAGCCGCAAAGGGTGAGTGGCCGTGAACTCTGTCCGAGCAGCATTGGCAGCAATCTAGGAAGCAAACCGAAAATCTATGATCAGTACACCTTGGCTGTTTGAATTCTGAACCCACAGATTTGGAACCCACCTTGTAGGCCTTGTAGGCAGAGGTAACTGCAAGATTGCGGGTGCCGAACACGTTGTTAAAAGCAATGGTGAGAAGGTTCCACTCATCAACACTCAGCTCACCACCCGTCTTGATGACTTCCTTCAGAAGGGGGACCATATCATCGTAGCGCTCAGCCTGGCCACAGAGGCGAGCGAGGAAAATCAGGCTATAGCCATGAAATCAGTGACATGGGCCTGGAGAGACCGATCGAGCGGAGAGACAAACTTCTTACGCTGCATGATGGGTGTATGGTATGGTGTATTGCGGCGGTATGGTTGGGCTCTACAAAAAGAGAATCGTACTTCAGACTAGAACTGTGTCAGACAAAGGAAAATACGCTGCTAGAATGGGAGAAAGTGAGCTAATAACGCAGCGACAACAGTGACAGGAAGGAGCGCATGGCGGGGGCAATTTAAGAGGGTTTGTTTGTGAAATTCCAAGTGTGGTGTATCAGTTTCGAGTTATCGAGCAGAGAGGAGTGGTATAAATGGCGGTTGGGAGTCTACAACATGCCGTGGTTGGGCAAATTTAGTGGGTAGCGCACCAAGCCGCTGACTGAATATAATGGCACGCTCAGGCTCACGCTACAGTTGAAGCCCTTTGCGACGGAAGTGAATGAAACCGCCCCCAAAAGTAGGAATCACGATGGCTGATAGAATGAGGCGCAGTCGCACAGGAGCTAGAACTAGCTGAGAACAGGGTCATAACACGAGAGTTTTGGTGCTGTGGAGTGGAGGATTTGGCGAGTAGAGGTATTCAACATGGTGTACGGCGCAAATCTGTGAGATAAGTCATCAGCATATGAGCAGCACCAAGCAACTGCGTATTTAGTTTCCATGTGGCTGGACGCTCCGGGTAGACAGTGCCCCACTATGCAGGCAACCTCGTTGCAGCTCGTTCTGAGCTACATCCGAGCGCTCAGCGAATCAATAATCGAAGCGAGAAACCTCTCCAAGATTCATAACATAGGCCGGCAGAACAACCATTCCTTGAACCACTGATTCATAGAACCAGCTGGGAAAGGGTATTTGTATGTTAAATAAGCCATGATAAACTGCGTAGGGTGACCAGAAAACCCTTTTCAATGCTGACATTCACCAGTGCTGGCGCGGACTATATCGTCTTCGGAGGACGATTTTTTAAATTTGAAAAGCGTAATACAGTTGGGCAAACACAGAGAATCGGTCTCGGATACGACATGAGACCATGCGATATGGTGACCCACATATCGTAGCTGCAATCGCCGTCGTCATTGTGACATGTGATAAGGTTTACTTGTTGGGGAAAGCATCGACCCTCCCTAACATGCAATACATAAGATACATGCAAGCGTCAACATTGTTTCGCATCAGCCATCTCAACAAGAAACAAACATGCCTGAGTAATATCGCATTTTTAGCTGAGGAGTACCAGGGTCCGGTCATTAGTGGCTGGAAACAGCAAGTAGGTGAGCCAAGGAGGCGGCCTCCGGAGCAAGTGGCCTGACCAAATGCTACAAGTGAATCGTCATTCGATCGTCTCGTCCCAAGTGCGACCCTAACAACGGGCTTCCAAAAGTCGTGGTAAGGACGGAGGGAGCTTGCGACTGGAGGACAGTCAGTAAGATCACGAGGGAGGGACGACCCCACGGCATCAGCCAGTATGACGCGGAAATGAGGGACGAATGAGAGGAGGAGTATATAAGACCAGGTCGATGCTCACTTTCGAGCGGAAGGGGCTGTCCTTTCTTTCCTTCCTTCATACATCGCGCCGGGCGCGGGATAGAGTGCTTGGCCTCGCACACATAGACGGCTGCGCCGTGGATACCGCTCCGCGGTTGGGTTTCTCTTCGAAGTACGACACTTCGCTGCACCTACGCACTGCGTGCTCCCGTTTGCTACGCTATCCGAGCCGGGCTGGGCCACACTAATACGAACAGTATCTGCACCGGAACAGAGTGACGTTGTCATCATCCTCATCATAAGAATGATGGAGTGCCGCATGTGTGGACAGGGGCCGCCTTCGTATGTTGCCGGGAGGGACATTAAACAAGCGATGATGCATTTGCTCATGAAATGGAGGACATTTCGGTATATCAAGGGTATATACCGAGGCACTTTGCGTTTGAAGCCCAATGGTGTGGGCGTTGTCTATCCGGGACGGGGGGACGTAGTATGCAGCAAGAAGCTGTCGATCGAAAGTGGTCGGAGACCATGGTCTTCTTTGATGAACTAGTGCGGTCTGTTTTGGGATACAGCCTAGAGTGGCAACGAGCCGACTGAGAGGGAGCTAAGTATACACATGCGGGAGAGGTCGACCCACGGCAGTTGTTCGCTCTCTGGAAAGAGATGCGTAATCGTCCGAACGCTGGAGCGGAGGCTGTACCATTGGGGGATATGGTATCCCTTGTCGATGCGTTAGCATTGGGTGATTACAAACGGAAGGATGACGAGGTACACGGACAGGAGTGGACAGTGGAGGCAACGGAGTGGCTTGGAGAACGGGAACGTTCTGGTATTTGTTGGTGCGCAGCATCTTGTATACCCGTAAGGGTTCAACTCAGAGGGGTTTCCCCTATGTCAATCGCAGCAGGGAGGATATAACGCGACACCGTGGGAATGTTTTTTTCTTTAGGTAGATTATCACACTGAATGGATAGGATCACAATGATGATGATGAAAGCCTTCATTTCTCGCCAAGGGACGGGCCTAGAGCCCGTCTTTTATACATGATGAAGACGGCTGCTGCCGGAGGCGGCAGTCCGTCGCCGCCGCACAGGGGCCGGGGCCCTGTGGGTCCCGGGGACCGGGATCGTGGTCACAGAGCCGGCGATGTGGTCTGAGATAACAGGAGACAGAAAGGAAAGTCGCGTTGTCTAGGAAAGCCGGAAATGAGGTTATCATGCGTCTCAGGATGACCCCGAAATGTGACATAGATCGATACACTATGCATCTGTGTAGTTTTCTTTTTTTACATTTTAATTCGTTATCTTTGTGCCCATGTAGTGTGAAATAATATAGTCGAGCATGAGAGTGAACATCGCGAGCCCAAGTATAGTAAGAGTCAGTAAGGCGAGGGATGGTAAATGTGATATGCGAGTAATGTTTCCATGTAAATAGAATAGTAATCCTACGAGGTCGGAGTGGGGACTACGTAGACCGGAAGCCGACCGACTAAGGTACAGGGAGATGTCCCCCCAGAACGGAGTGAAGGGATGACTGACGGCTGGAGGGCCGCAAGGGAGTTTTGAGACCGTATGACTAAGATGGTCCGATCTGCTGGTGGCTGGGATATGGATACTAAGGAACTGTGTTCCTCTCAGACACATCAATAGAATTGAACATACTCACAACCAGAACTACAGAGAAAATACTAACATAACACAGCCTCATTTTGACAGACCACGCTTCAGCTGCTGAGGATAGGATGCTGAACACTTGGAGAAATTGGCCTTCAAGCAGTCCTGTCAGAGAGTCAAGCGAGGCCAAAAGAAAGCGATCCAGTGAGAGAAAGTGGGGCTTTACTTTGTGGTGGATTGAAGGTGGCAGAAATGTAAATAGCATAGCGTATTCCATGGCCCTATGAGATCCGTTCTCCCGGGCGTAATAAATCTACTACTACTAGTTTCGTGACTGTTAGCTCATACTAGCAGCGGCACGCAAGCATAAGGCCACAATGCAATTAGTATCTTGGAGGCACTGAAGGGTAAGCACTCCGACAAGCGTGGGGGAGAACAGGAGGTTTAATTGCTCCCTGCATGCTATGGTATGAAGTAAAAGTTTTAACAACCCCGTGCTCGGAGAGGCTTCCAATAAGTCGGTGAACAGTATGTTTAATAAAATACTACGTCACCCCTTGCACTTTAGAGCGGTGGTGCAAGGGGTACAATCAGCCGAAGGCTGAGAGTCTGCGGGCCAAGCAATTATCTGCAACTATTACATTATTTACGCACTGGAGCAATTTTTGTAATATTTCTTCTTGTCGCGAGCAGAATCACCTGAAATTATCCAGAGCCGTGGTATATCTTGTAGGGATTCCGTGTAAGAACCTGTCGTCTCTAAAGCTGCTGATCTCTCATCTTCATCTTCATACCATCCAGAGGAGTCACATAAATCTGGTGATTGCGATCAAATGGGGCATCCAACATCAGGCCCTCGAGCGTTTTCACATAAGAGATAGCCATATAGCTTAACCTAGTCCGGAAATCCAGCAGGAGAGATCGGTAAGGATCATATCTTCTGTGATGCTTTGTGACTTGTGAATAGCATACGATCAGGGGGAACTGGATGCGACTGGGGAATGATGGGGCGCTTCCCGTGCAAATCTCCACGGCCTCAAAGGAACAAACTAGCCAACGAGCTAGTACCGCTATCAACTCGGCATGCTTTCGCCGGAAGAAGAAGAACGAGGAAGTGTTCAAGGAAAGACAAATACTCAAGGATAAGCGGATACAGATCAGGCGGAGATTCAGCGGTTGACACGCGAACGAGACGATTACCAAAATGAACGCAGCCGGTATAGGCAGATTTTAAAAGAGGCTGGGGTCGCCGATAAATCACCGCCAACCATAGCGAGCACAAAGAGGAGTGCAAACGACATAGGATAGCTCTCGCAGGACGTGGAAAGATACTGTCGTCGGCTAAGAAAGGAATAGCCCTGTGCCTCGATATTCTGCTCGTCAACAGAGCATCCATCCATCACCAGATCGCCTAGGAGGAGATTAGATAGGGCATCAGCAAGGACATCCATTTGTATTTATTTGATTTACTCTCTAGATAATAATACTTTGCTCTAGGCCTAGCGTCCCTAATGATTGCTCCCTTGCCCAGTTCGTAGTTCCAGCTTATCCTCTTCTCTACCCCAAAAAGCTCTATGCATTGTACTACGGTCCCTGGCTCAAGATATCTAGGGGTTAGAACAGCTGTGGTCGGTTGTCGACCCATTCTGCGTCGCTTCATTGGTGACAGGGGATCCTCGTCTTCGTCTCCGTCGGGGCCCTGGTCATTGCCATGGCCAGCCTATTGGCTCTCGTCCCTGTCGCCGCATCTTATCTAATGAGGGTCTTTGGGTCAGTCTTATAGACGGAAGAAAATGATGATGACCTCGGACAGACGAGACGCTCCGGATGCTTCGGGGTCTTTGGCTTTATCTAGCTATTGACCTGAATGAAGGAAAATCTAGGCCGGTGACGAGGCAGGTGGCGATGGACGCCTATGATGATAGAAGGAAAAGCTTCACTGCCGCAATAGCCGTTGAAATCCGATATCCCGATATGTGACACTGTCATGACTTGGAAGCTGCCGTTGATTGCTCAACTGATAGCGATGCGCTTTGACTCGTGCTTTTCAGCCTTGGGGACAAGAATGTTGAGGATGCCGTCCTTGAAGTTTGCGGTCACCGATTCCTGATCGACCTGAGTAGGGAAGTTGAAGCTGCGAGAAAACTCGCCGACGCTGCGCTCGGAGAGCCAGTACTTAGTCTTGTCAGACTTCTTGGTCTCGGGCAGTTCCTCAGTAGCCTCAGTGCCGGCCACACGTGAGGCGGACTTGTCTTCACCCTCACTGGCCTTCTTGCTCTCCTCGCCGCCCTCGGTAATGGCACCGCCCTGATAGTGCCCTCGATGAGGCCTGCAGGAGGAGTACCGGCAGTGTAGGTGCGCTCAGTCCTGCCGCGGATGAGCATAGACTGGGGCTCGGTGAACTCGATGTGGACATTCTCCTTATTGATGCCAGGGAGCTCGCCATGAAGCTCATATGCTTCCCCGGTCTCGCGGACGTCAAATTTGGGCTGCCAGCTGGGCATACCAGTGCGACGGCCGCTTACTCCCTGGCGAGAGTAGTTATCAAAGTCGTCCAGAAGACGTAAGAGGGGAGTGAAAGAGGTGTCGGAGTCGTAGAGGCTTCGCGGGAAGAAAGCCATTTTGCGTGTTTGGTTGATAGTAGGCTTGAGAACAAGATGCTTCAGGTTTTGTGAAAGTATTCGAGGAAGAGTTGATCTGCAGCCGTGCAAACGAAGTTCGCTCATTTGATTATTGTTGCTTGCTGTATGTGTTGCGGAGTGAAACGATTCGAGTTGATAAGGATGCGATGCCTTGCTTTATACTCGGTCAGTTGGTAGAGTGGACATCAGATCGAAGGTTCCTACGTCTTCGCAAAGCTCATAAAACCTGGCAACGGCATTTCTAGAACGCACCTGAATAACCCAGTCCAGACAGAATCACGCAGAAAAAATATATATCGACGTATTTTGTTATAATACTGACGTTTGCACTGACCAATGAATGGTCTTGAGTTTCCTGGTGGTGGTTGCGAGAAACCACCTGACAGCTGTCGAAGATTCTGGCAGTTGCCACAACTGCGTAATGAGACTCCTAGTCCCCCCTTGCCAACAACCCCAGGCCAAAATAGCTGCAATATGCACAACCAGACTGGAAGCTTCGAGAAATACTGTAGTATTATTCGCACCGATGTTTACATCATTTGATTGATCAGAACCATTACGCAGGTGTCGATTTGGCCACATCACGTGTTCGGTTGTGTTTGTATCCAGATGACGTATTATACCTACAGTACAGAAGCCAAGTGTGGGGCTTTAGTGCCGGGGGAAAAGCTCCGACAGCAGCCGACAGAAACCGCCGACTGAAGGCTCGTAGTAGCTGGAGATCTTTGCCAGCCCTAAGGTGCTGTAGAGAGCGGCGGATAAAAGATAAAACAGGACTGAAAACTTTGAAGAGTGTCTGGAGTCTGTTCTCCAATGTTTCGTAGGGTAATACAATATGCACCTCTTGACAATACAATAATATTGCGAGGGGGCCAATCGGTGATTCATAAGGGCGAAAGGATTGTTCCTATTCCTATCCATCTAGTACTACTGTCCATAGATTAACCATTGACAACGATTCCCCCATTAGGATGCAAAGTCTGCCCACTCATAAACGCACTCTGATTGGATGCGAGGAATACATAACTCGTCGCAACTTCACTCGGCTGTCCCACTCTATCCATCGGCGTCTAATTCCCCAGCCCGTGTCCCTTTTGACTCTGCTCGCTCACGCCCGTGGCCGCAAGTGGCGGTTACACCGGCCCGGCAGCAGCTGCGTTGACGCGAATACCCTTCTTAACCAGCTGATTGGAGAGTGCACGAGTGAAGGCAATCACGGCGCCCTTGCTCGTCGCATAGTCTAGTCGGCTGGGGACGCCGATTTAGGAGTCCACGGACGCACTGTTGACGATCACGCCGCCCTTGGACAAATGTGGCAGCACGTACTTGGTCAGATGGAAGTACGAGTCCAAATTGACGCGCAAAGTGGACGCCCACTGCTCCCTGTTGTCACGACATTCGTTATGAATATGTCCGTGTGAAAGACTGCTTGTCAGATACTCACTCGGAAATGTCACAAATATCTCCTTGCTCCTGCCTAGTAGCAGCATTGTGTTGGAGATCACAAGTGTGAGGCGACCAATCGGTGGCAAGGTGTGGAAGAAGGTGGAACATTCCACAGAGATCGCGCCTGTACATAAATAGTAGTTCTCCTACTACACATTTAGGTAGAATCAAGCAATCTGAATCTTCTCATTTCAACACATTGACGTCCTTGCAGTTGGTCGACAGGGACAGGTCGCTGGGGATGAGGATGACCTCCCCGCCGTTCTTCTCTACCTGGGCCTTGGTGTGCTGTGCGTCCTCCTCTTCAGACGGGAGGTAGACAATCGCCACCGTGGCGCCATCCATATCGAACTGGATGGCAACGGCGCGGCCGATGCCGGAGTCCCCTCCGGTGACAAGAGCTTTCATCCCCGCGAGCTTACCCGATGGCGTGTACACGATGTCTTCGCCTTCGGATGGTAGATGGACCTTTTGCCGCTTGGGCTCCATGTCTCGCTCGAGGCCGGTGTTGGCCGGTTGTTGGGTGTTCTTGCTTGGGTCCATGCCAGGATGGGTGACCTTGTGGAGGGTCTCTGGCAGCCTCTTTGGCTGAGTGGGCACAGGTAATCCAATCCAGTCATTTTCTGTCCACTCCAGTCCAATCCAAATTGCCTCCAATCCAATAAGATCACTGCATGGCTTAGGTTTAACACTTGGGAAACCCAACCATCATGAGTATATAGAAATTAGAGTACTAAGGTTTAGAAAAATATAACTTATCCTAAATTCCTATTTTTGCGCTTAGCTAAATTCTGGTTTAAAAGCAATAAACAAATAGCTTCTAGTTGCTGATAACGTTAGTCATTTTGACTGAATAATATCTGTAATAGCTCTAAAGATAAAGAGCAGGTGTCTGGCAGCTAGAGTGTAGATGGCGGCTAGGTATAGAATTAAGCCCTCTGTAACGCCTACTTTAGCGATAGATGGGTGGGTAGCAATACTAGATCCTATGGCATTGAGAAAGCTAATTCCAGTTAGGGTCACGATCACAGTCATTGCTCTGACCTCAGAAATCCCAAGACCTGAAAAGGTTGTCGGCGGTGGTTCTAGAGATTATTAAGCCTGGACTGAGCATCGCCCGTAAGATGAGCAGAGGGCCGGCCGATGTTAAGTATGAACGGCCGTGGAGTCCCCATAAGCTACGGCCTTGAGCTCGAATCTGGGTGCTAAGGACTATACGGGAATAATGGGTACGTCAGTTGAAGTAGATCTCCCAGCAACTGTGGAAATGCCTCCAAAGTTGCGATCCATTTTGTCTTTTTAAGCGTCAAGCGACGGCCAGAAAATATGGCACACCACGATGTGGGTGACATATATTTCGGGACGTATAAGGGCAAAGAATTTGTAGTCGGCGATCATATTATTTTGTCTCCCCCCAATGCCAACTCAGTACCACTTATTTTAGCCGCCGATTGAGCGTCTCATGGAGTACACCGAAGGGCTTACTTACCACAGCCGCATGACGTCACAGAGTCCTTAGCTGTTGCGTTGCTTATCGATCAAAACAATCAACAAAACAAGGCATTGTATTCATCGGATAAAGGAGTAATCTTGTCTCTTGCTAACAGTGGAATTTAACAAAATACCTCGTCCGTTTAGGATGCAAATTCCCAAGTTCTTCCTTAGTGTAGTTCTTTTCACCCTCGAAAGTCGACCAAAACCAATTGGACAGCGATATTGCTGTTGATCCATTCGCGGCTATATTGTAGCTTGATAGAAAATCTCGGTCCGCGTACCACACTCGGAGAATTATGATTACCGGTATCGTATGTGACGGTTTTTAAGAAAGCCGTGCCATAAAGGTCCCTTTTTTTATATTTGTTTTACTTGGCAGTCGACCGAGTTTGCTGCAATCAAACACTACAGGCTCAATTCCTCGCGCCGTAGCCATCGTGGGCATCAGACAAGAGACGTTGTCTTTCTTGACCGGCATCCAACTCAGCCTTCTCATCCACGAATACCCTGCCTCGAATCCTAACAAATATGGTCAGAGTCACGCCAATGATTCCTCCGAGAACCCCCAACGTAGCGTTGATGGGAGTGGGGTTTCCATGTAGAGGCCCATGGGTAAGGGCATCAAGGCCTGACTGGACGGAATTGACCATTCCAGAGAGACAAACGATGGTCCCGTATATGCGACCGAAAGTAGCAAAGCCAAAAACCTTCGTGGCGTAATCGCTAGCAAGCGCGTCGGCAAGGAATCAGCATCGTGATGGGGTACACTTACGAGATTGCAGAGTAGTAGAGTGGACGGAAGAGGGCGAATGCCACGACGGTAGCATATCCTGCCCAATGAAAAGGCAAGCAGTTTAGAGTTCCAGTAACAATGATGAACAGGGTCAAGACTCCAAAGGTGGTAGGCACACTCAGGTTATTGAGTAGCAGCCCGATGAAAGGGGTGGAAATGACACCTCCCAAGGGCAGAGCTACATCAAAGAACTCGTTGATTTCCTCAGCCGCAACCTCTGACTCCAACATATATCTGTACTGTGCTCTGATGGACGTAATGAAGTAGTTCATCCGAAGCATCTGAAACACGGTCAATAATAAGATGAGAATGAACCAGGGCGAGAGCATCTGTTGGTGGGCTGGAACACCGTGGAGAACCCCCCAGACACCGCTCGCCTCCTGGCGCTCCTCCTCAATCTTGATGCGCTCTTCTCGGTGCGCTTTACCACCGGCAAGTTCTTCAATCTTCTCAAGCTTATCTTTGCGTTTATTGGCGCGAGCACTCCGCACTCGCGTCAACTCTCCCGCGTCCGAGATATCTTCATCCGAGTCGTGGACATCGCGAGTATGGTCTTGGGCCATTTGAATCTTCCTCTCAAGCTCTGGCATGGTGTGGTATGCATGAGGTGGCATCAAAAAGATTTCGGCAAAAAATATTAGCACCGGAACGATAAGGTAGCCAAAGAAGAATTTCTCCAGCTACTACCGCTCTGCAAGCGAGAGCTCCGCTCTATAGCTATGACTTCCCTAGAGCTAGCCCCTTCTCTCCTTCCTGCTCCTTAGTCTTAGATAGACCAATCTACCGCACCCTTACGTTGAACAAACCCAGGGCCAGCCCTTCACACTGACATTGTATTCTTCCTCCCAAATCACTTGTGCTCCGCCAATTGCGTTGTGGTACCACTCATCCGGCCAGTTCTGCTTAATTTAGGCGTCTCATTTCGAAGGGTCCAGAAGGAGAGCAGCGGAATAAAGGGGAACGACATCGGTCACGGTGTAGTATTTTATTCATAATGAACCAGCCCATATCGATAGCATGCAGGTTTTGTACTGGGCGACTTTGGGATCTGGCATGGTGCTGGATTGAAGTGCAAGTCCCGCTCCAAAACCAAGATCTCGTCTATCCGGAAGGCATCCAGATCAACAACCGGGCCGCCATACCCTTATACAGGAATTTCAATCGGTACTGCAGTCCTTTACCCTTGCTTTGGGTGGCCGGTGCTTCAATACCACTAGGAAGGACATGCGGGTGCGACGCAGTGGGAAGAAGATTACTCGACAAGACTCAAGAAGATGTGGAAGGAGGAGTATGATACACGCGTGGTTCCTGGCTTGGCGATGCTGTCAACAGCGAGCAGCCGAAGGGCGCTCTCTGGATATGACACGTTCCTGGCACAGTCGCTCGGCAAACGCAAAAGGGCACATCCAGATGGTAGAGCGGGATATCCTTCGCAACGGCGCCCAGCGCTTGATGAGTACGAACATTATATCCAGTCTTTTACCCCCGCCGACAAATACCAATTCAACCCTCTTTCTTGGTGGAAGGAGCACGAAATGGAGTATCCGAACCTCTCTCGAATGGCTTATGACTTGCTGTCTATCCCCACAATGTCAGCAGAGACTGAAAGGTCGTTCAGAAGCGCGGGAAAGATGGTATCACGTTTACGAACTCGTCTTGATCGACACACTGTTGGGATGGCACAGAGTATGCGGTCATGGAGCCGGGAGGGTATTGTCCTACCCTCGTGGTAGTGATGAGTGAGATCGGTGTTAAGACGTGAAGAACGGAGATACCTGTTGGTCCGGAACAACCAACTGCAATCCAACTGAGAGCAGCCTCCTCCACCCTCAATCCAACTGAAATATACTTGGCCGGATGTCAATCCAACTGCGAGGAGGTACCAGTTGAGTTGAATTGGTTGATTACGCACTCTGCTTTTGGCAGTCAATTGCCGCTACTGTATCTGACTTGAGGCGATTCCGTTCATCGGTAATGATGATCTTCTTTGTCTATGAGAATACCCGCTCACACTCAGCGCTCATTTCTGGGCAACTGAATAAGTCAAAGGCCATCTTAGAGAGGATAGGGTGGTCTGACGCACGGAAAACCCACCACTCCAGAGGATCCTACAACTTCCACATCAGCCCTATTAGCCCTGGCCATAAACTCATCGAGCCCAGAGGTGAGCTTGATGCGCTTATTTTCTTTTGAGCCTGGCGCCGCAGTGGCAGCAAGTCGCTGCCGACGCTTACGGGCCTGCTGGAGAGGATCAATTGCCACATCATCGTCAGCAATTACCTCCTCCTGTGGTTGTGCTCCTATCGTGCCCGTTTTGGTAGCTGCTTCCTCGTACTGTGCGTACACCTTCCGTACCACTCTCTTCGCCTCACTGATCCACTGCTTGCTGTGACTCCAGTCCAGCTCAAATTATGCAAATTTGTTCGCAGTGTGCGGGGCAACCGCATAGCGGTATGCTGGCGTGGTATCTGTAAGGCCAAAGTACTCTTCAAGCTTGACGCGAGCAGCATCAATAGCATAGGAATAGTATGTGGACACCGCCTCGGGGTGATTATCTGCAAACTTTCCGGCCTCTTGAAGCTCCTGGAATAGAACGTCTAGCAACTCGATAGTTTCGTAAAGGGAGCCGTGGGATCCTTCAAGACCCGCTTATTTACCCGGCTGTCCGTGCGTTTTGTTAGATCTTTGAACGGCTTTAAGATACCGAGGAAGTGTTCCTGATCAATCCAATCCTGCGGAATAAGCATATCCTTTGAGATATCATATTACTTGCCGATATAGTTGTAGTTGAGGAAGAAGAGATCAATGGCGTGACGGAGCTTAAGAGCTCTTTCAATCGCATATGCAAGGTTCCAGCGGATGCCGCCATCAACCAGGACTCTAGTGTCGAGGCACTCGATGCTGCCTTCGTCGTACGCCGTCAACACGTACTGTTTCAGCAGCTCCCGTCGCTGGTCACTCCTGTCCTAGGTATCGCGGCCGCGACTCTCATATATCCGTCGAGTTTCTACAGCTAGGTTCCTAAGTCTCTGCATGCCATCAACTATAGCCTGATCCAGCTTCTTACCGATGAAATCCTGGTGTCGTACAAAACTAAGAAGCTTGACGCCTCGACGTCGTGCACCTGGACAACTGTACGTAGAGACTAGTAAAATCGCATTTAAAAGGTTCTCCATTGGCCATACAATATCCCCGTAGCTCCAAGAGCACCTCTGCGAACGTTTTGCTTTGGGCTTTATAGTCAGTAGGGGCAAATGCAGGAACAACGGCAATCCGCGCCGAGTGCATTTTGCCGACAAGAACTTGAAGCGTGGGTTGGCCGGAT
This sequence comes from Ilyonectria sp. MPI-CAGE-AT-0026, assembly GCA_020744155.1. Classification (NCBI taxonomy): domain Eukaryota; kingdom Fungi; phylum Ascomycota; class Sordariomycetes; order Hypocreales; family Nectriaceae; genus Ilyonectria; species Ilyonectria sp. MPI-CAGE-AT-0026. Next base: position 297,178 of record JAGPNQ010000033.1, read on the forward strand.
CGAGGGTCATACATCAGTATTAGCAAAGCGTCCGCATCTCAGTCTGTGTGTATGACGTGGCAGTAGTCGGACAATGAGGCGCCTTGTTTCCAGGGACCTTTAAGCATAGAGAGGCCAAAATCAAGCGCATTCGGCCTCCACACATCGCTCAATATTCCCGACTACATGGGATGCTGGGTGTGCGTAGACTGGGGGGATCCTTCGATAAAAAGCCGCGGAAGGCGCCTCGAGGGTCTCGCCGCTGTCACCATGCGTTGCTCGTGGCGGACGTCTGTTGATCAAAAATCATCGCGTTTTCTTGTCAAAGTTGGATTTCTGCTAGATGCGGTGGTCATCGAGGTGGACGAGGTAAATCGGCCCAGCCAGGTAATCGGGAATGAACAACGGTGATCGAATGTATCAATGTTCAAGGGTGGTGCCTCCCGTCGTTTCTCACGGTCCAGGGCGCCTACCACCTCGCCAACTAGTACACGGAGGGCGACCTCCTGTAGGACTGGGTTGTTAAACCTGCTTCTAATGGGTGGACGGATAACGAAACCGACCTAGAATGGATCAAACATTTTGACAAATACACTGCGTCACGGACAAAAAGTGTTCTATTGAACGTTAGTGATCGACGGGCACGAGAGTCACATATCGGCTGAGTTCGAGGCGTTCTGCAAGAACAGGAAGATTATTACGATCTGCCGGCGTGCCCACGCATCACACCTCCTCCAGCCGCTTGATGTTGGGTGTTTCAGTGTCTTAAAGCGGGCGCACAGTGCAGCGATCGAGGACTTCATCAAGCCACGCATTATTATATCACCAAAGTCGAGTTCTTTATTGCTTTTAAAGCCGCCTACGTTGCCGCTGTGACCGGGAAGAACATTAAATGGGTTTTTTAGAGGAGCAGGTCTAATCCCTTTCGACCCCGAGGCAGTGATATCTAAGCTCGATGTCCAGCTACGGACGCCGCCGCCCACCAGATCCCTCCCCGCAACCACTGGCCCTTGGGTCTCCCAGACATCCCACAATCCGGTGGAGGCCGTCTCGCAGTCCGATTTTATCAAAGGTCGGATTACTTGTCTTCAAGGAAGCTCGCCGACGCCAATTCTTAATGCTGTTGACCAGCTGACGAAAGGGACGCAGTCATTGGCTCACTCGGTCACCCTCTTAAGCACTGAGGTACGTTCTCTCCAGAAGGCGAATGACGCACTCAGCAAACGCCGGAGGGCCAAAAGTCACGTGTACGTCTTGGAGGAGCACTTTATGTAGGGAATGTCAATGAGCAGTTAGAGCAGGAAAGGCGTGAGAATAGTGGTCGCTGACGGAGAGCCGCACCGGCTCAACATCGCAGTGGCAAACTGCGGCAAGCCTGGGCACAGTGCGAGAACTTGCTAGATAGTTGGTTTATATAGTTCTGAGTAGTTTTAATTGATTGTGTTGCATCTAGCAGATGGATATGATCATGTGTGCGAGAAGCTCTTCATATTCTCCCTATCTAATGAGGGTCTTTGGGTCAGTCTTATAGACGAAGAGACTGATGATGACCTCGGATGACCTCGGACAGCCGAGAGGCTCCGGATCCGTCGGAGTCTTTGGCTTCAACTAGCTATTGATAAAATCAAGGAAAAGCTAGGCCTAGGGCTTATTCTGATGATGAGGCCGGTGACGAGGCAAGTGGCGATGGACGCCTATGATGACAGAAGGAAAGCTTCACTTCCGTCACAACCGCAGAAATCCGATATCCCGATATATACGATATCCCTGATACATGTGACAGATTGTGATTATTATACATAGTTATGTAGTTAATTGAAGTTTCTTATTGTTTGGTGGTGGAAAGTGCGTCGTATGCTTGTGTGCGTCGCATGCTTGTGGACCACGTTACTCAGATTTGCTATTTTGATCAAATTTTTAAAGATGTATGAGTCACAGATAGCCCAATCTAGGTCTCGATTCAGCCGCCTCATCTCGAAGCTCACGTGAAAAATCCGATGCTGTCTCCTGCACAGGCAATGCGTTGCGTCGTCCCTAGTCTACCACTACCTGTCCAGGGAACCACCGCCACTAATGCATTCAAGGTCCATCGGGGTCACTGGGCCAGGACTGTCCACGGGGAGTAGTCGTGGAGAACTCGGCTTATGAAGCGCTGGCGCAGCGAATCGAATATCCGGAATAGGGATGCCGCTGAGGGACATACCATCCCCCAGCTTTTTGTCAGAGATAGCTGAGCCTCGCGTAAGGTCGCTAGCAGCCTTGCTGGCCTGGAAAATTATATCACGCTTATACTGTTGCAACCTGTGTCTGACTTCTGACTCGGGAATTTCCAGTGGGGATTGGTCAGTTGTTCGGAGACTCATTTGGGAGCCACGTGTGGTGTTGGAGGAAAGGGATCCCGACCATGGTTGTTGTAAGGTCTTCTGACTGCTATTCTGCTGCTCGTAGTTGGAGGGCTCGTCGGCGGCTCTGATCTCCAGGATGCAGGCGACCCAGTTACGATCCAATTCGTTAACTGAGAGCTTGGGGGCTTGCTCGTTCTTCGATCTCTTCAGCGTCATCTCGTTGGCCACCTGAACGAAATCTCCGCGTTGGAATTTTAAGCCCTTTACTGCGCTAGTATGTCAACGTTTTGATGCTGGGGGGTAATCGAGAGAGTCATACCGAGAAAGCTCCTGTAAGATTTCATCCCTTCCCATTCTTCGCGAGGTTCCACGATATAGTGATCTACTAGCTCATGTCTTCCCAGTTTTCCAGCAGTGGGAAAAGGGAGCCTCTGGATCCTTATATCCGGTACTTCAGCATGCGGACGCTTTCGCTTCTTCTGAGTATGTTTGCCTCGGGTTACTGATTCCGTCAGACCGTTAGTAACATGCCAATCTCCCGTCATGGTCACCGCCATAATGCTACGCGATCTTGACACTGACTCATTGAAAATATTTCACTGTAGAACGGTCAGGGGAAATAAGGGTGGGTGGTGGGTGGTCCGTGCCCCAATATCTCAGGCATGGCAGTCAGCCTTCAGAGCCAATCACGGCAGCAGCACCAACCAAAAGAACGGCCAAGGCCGTCTCGGACTTCCCTCCGGGCGAAATAAAATCCGTGTCCTTGGCTGCCGGGACAGTCGACAAGGATCTCTCTCTGGTCCCCTTACAAAGATCAGTTGACTTGGCGGCTTCACCGCTGCGCCTGCACATCCCGCTGACGGGCGATAGGCTCAATATGGAGAGCCTTGAGCCGATGCTATGCTGGATAGTGGCCTGTCTGTACTCCATGGAGGAATTATGTTCTGTAACTACGTGCCATCCAGTACCCGCCTACTGCTAACACCCACCTACTGCTAAGCAAAATAAAATTCTCCCATACAAAATGCGTAATTTCACTTACACCGTATGTGGCCAATATTGAAGTTATTTACGTGAAACAAGCTGTGTATTATTGAGAGTTTCATGTTGTTTCATATCACGATTATACTTTTTCCGTTACGGAGGCGGTATGATTACACATCGCCTATGTAAAATTTCTGCAAATAGCTCATTCATGAGTTAGCCTCTGTAAAACTTGATGTAAGATTTTATCTACACCAACATTCAGCAATCGCCTCAAAATGCCTCGAACGTCTTATACAGAGAGTTAAGTCATTGAAGCCATATTAGATATCACAGATAACGGCTTGTCACAGAATCGAGCCGCCCAGAAACATGGCATCCCTCAGACAACTCTTTCTGCACGATTACGAGGCCTCCCGTCTAAATTCGAAGTCACCCAGCCGGCCCAGTTGCAATCCAAGTCTCAGGAGGCCAGACTAGTCACCTGGATACTTCGACAAGAGGCCCTGGGCCATGCTCCTTCTCACCGTCAAGTTCGCGCCACCGTAACTGCCCTCTTAAAGCAACAAGGCCAGGAAAGCGTCATCGGCGTGCATTGGATAGCCAGATTCATGACACGTAATCCAACCATCAAGACGAAGATAGGGAAACGTCAGGAGGTCTCAAGGTTCAATTCTTTCACTCCAATGGCCGTTAATCGGTACTTTGATATCCGCGAGAGGGAGTATGGCTGGATCAAGCCCGAGAATACAGTTAATGTTGATGAGGGCGGTATTATGGCTGGATTTGGTGCGTATTTATTATCTTTGATCATAAGACTTACTAATCCATTCCAATTCTAGGCTTGGACTCCTTGGTTATCGGCGGCAGATGAGTCTGATGCTAGGCTTATCATCTTGGATGGCCATGGGAGTCACGTATCTGTAAGCATGTCACTAGTCTGCACTATAAATCTCGCTAAGTTGGAAGCAGGATGAGTGGATGGCTACCTGTTTTTTAAATAACGTGTATTGTTGCTATTTGCCGTCTCATTGCTCTCATGGTCTCCAGCCACTAGACAATGGTGTTTTTAATGCTTCTAAGGCTGCTTATCGCAGGGAGCTCCAAAAGCTGGCAACCCTAACTGATTCCGCACCAGTGGATAAGGTCAACTTCATCAGGGCTTATGCCAAAGCTAGGGAAGTAGGTATGACCAAGAAGAATATACTTGCTGGATGGAGAGTGACCAGAAATTGGCCAATTTCACAACGGAAAGCGCTTATACATCCAGAAATCCAACTAGTGAGTGGTGGGCGGGGACAAGAGACACTAGAAACACACAACCCACTCAAAAAGTAGCTTGTGTGATGACTGAAGGAGTGATGTGTCTGCTATGGCAGATAGGGGTCGGGACCAAAGGCGGGAAAGATAGATCAAATGAGTAGATCCAAAGGCTGCTGGGTCTAATACCATTTAATCAAACGGTTCACTAAAAGAGACATAAAGAAATAGGCTAGAAAGACTGTAAATTGAGCTGAAGACTGATCATGACTGAGGTATAGCCAGACAGCTATCCTAGTGATGATCTTGCAAGAGGGATGCTTCCTGCCTGCTTCTATCTACACATCCAAAGCTCTTTTATGGTCCCAATGGGTTAGGCCACTAGTCCCTGTACGGTGCAGCCTTTCCTGTTGAAGGAAGCTGCAGCAGTCTTAGCTCTAGCTGCGGCAAGGATCCGATCAAATGACCAACATCCCCAAAGACCGTAAATCCCCTACTCACTAGACAAGAAGGAAACCACCCCTGAACCCGACGGTCTGAGAGACGTGCAACTCAATTCCGATGACACACCAAAGACCAGCCGTCAAGTCAGAGATTTGGGTAAAGACAAGACCCCATCAACCAAAAGGCGGTATTCTGTGATATCGAAAGGGTTTGAAGTTCAGGGGTGCAAGATAGCTTCACTAACAGCAAGAATAACGGGTCTGGAGGAGGAAGTTAGCCGGTTGAGCAGAGGCAAGAAGAGAAGAGCTATACCCAATCCTAACAAGAAGTTTATCACACTTGCCGAAGCTTTAGCAGCTGGTAGAGGTATTTCTCAGCCAATCCAAGCAATTAAGAAGGCAGAGGCCATTAAGAATGTGATCGAGGTGGCAGGATTTAAAGAAGACGAAAGCTCAAATTTAGAGGTGGGAGACTTACCCGTTGTACGCACACGCGCAGGCCGCGAGGTAAAAAGACCGAGACAATATGAAAATCAATTCAATTTCTAGTTAAATTCCAGAAACGATTTTATTTTTATCATTTTTGGTGATTTTATCCCGCGAGGTTGAAAAATTGGATTTAAACTTTATATTATACGAGGATATGTTCGCCTCACCACTTTATGGTCACCATTCATTCATAAGCTAGTCCACCTCGGGCTTTAGTCCCACATGAGCTAACGGGTACACAGAAGAAGATGAGGAGAAGCAGGAGGCTGGACTGATGACATCTCGATATAATTCTTGAGTCATGTTGACGTTAGCTCCTCTTCCGTGTCGTGGGAGGTCGACCAACCCCTCATTCTTGCTGAAGCCTAGCAAGCCGAGTCGTAAGTTAAAACCTAAAGTGACAGTGAGCCGCTCAGCCCCGACCCCGAAAGAAAGCATCAATCATATTGTTGGTCATTGTGTCACCCCGCCTCAGCGGTGCTGCCTCAATTGTCTGCACAGCCACTGAAATCCTCTGATGTTGGGAAGTCGACGAAGTTATCTGTCACACTGAATGGATAGGATCACAATGATGATGATGAAAGCTCTTGATTTCTACCTAAGGGACGGGCATGGAGCCCGTCTTTTATACATGATGAAGACGGCTGCTGCCGGAGGCGGCAGTCCGTCGCCGCCGCACAGGGGCCGGGGCCCTGTGGGTCCCGGGGTCCGGGATCGTGGTCACAGGGCCGGCGATGTGGTCTGAGAAAGAAAGGAAAGCCGCGTTGTCTAGGAAAGCCGGAAATGAGGTTGTTATGCGTCTCAGGATGACCCCGAAATGTGACATTATCAACTCCATTGTCTGTTCGTCGACTGCATCCCATCTTGCAATGCCCCGCCGGCTGTTTGAGAGCTTTCAGTCGTCGTTGAAAGAGTATGTCAGATCGCGCCGTCTTACAGCTTCACCTAATAACTGGGTCACTAGGTATTACAACACAGAAATCCTCTCAGATGCCGTTATCAGCTGCGAAGGGCAAGAATTTAAAGTACACCGGCTGATTTTGTCTATTCACTCTCAGTACTTCACGAAGGAATTGAATGGCCCATGTAAGGTTAGTCTGCTTCTGTTCAGTCATTAATATGATTCTGATGGCCCTTACAGGAGGCCTCTGACAAAAAGATTGAAATCGGAGACTTTGACGCAGGAGTCGTTGAGGCAATGATTCAGTTCATGTACAAGTTCGATTACAGAAACAAGTGTGGCACTTCTACTATGGTCTTTGACGCCCAAGTCTACCAGATTGCCGACAAGTACAACATACAAGCCCTTAAAACACTTTCAAAGGAGAAGTTCGGGGCCTCCATCGCCACCGGCTGGAGTATGGATGATTTTCCTCTTGCTATTGCCGTGGTCTATGACTCCACACTTCCAGAAGATCGAGGACTCCGGGACTTGGCTGTTGAGACCTCTCACGAGAATATTGAGAAGCTCCTTGGCCATGACGAATTCTGTAAAGTGCTCAGGAAAATTCCCGATTTCGCTGCTGACCTCATTCCCTTTCTAAGTGGAAAGCACACTAGCAATTCTAAAAGCTATAGATGCCCCTCGTGCAGTTATACAATCCACGGAGACTTACGTCATGGGAAGAATTACTATTGCACAAGCTGTGGCAGCCGAAATACGAACTGGGACTCATGGGGGGTTGGCAGCACCCAAAACGGGCGGTGAGTACGACGAGGGGGTGCTGTCGAAAGACTTATAGCCATGAAGAGTTCCCAAGATATGCGATATTCTTCTCGAACTCTATGAAATCCATGAACGATGCTTCCGAAGTTTCTTGACGCCGGAGGATGATATGAGACGTGAAGTCCCCGGTTGATTGATAGGCACGAAGCCCAGGAGATGATGCTGTCCACATCCCAAGTGCGTTGAATGCTCGGCGGGCCATATGTGACGCGACGATGACGCGACGAAGCCCGCGGTCTCGCCCTCTCAGCGCTAGCGCAAGCATGGCGAGCGGCTCGCCCACCCAATTCTCTGGCATTGACTTCGTGATGTTGGCAACTCTGGTATCATCCGACCGTAATGCATTTTTGCACAAGTTCGGTGGCTGCATGCAACCGCACTACAATTGCGTCCCTCCGATACAGTGGATCAACTCAAACCGAACTTCGAAGATAGGCGTGGTTGTCAACGATCATAGTACCGTCAAAATGATGCGCCAACTGTGTATTGACGAGAGAACAAGGATGCAGGTGTAATCGACAGAACAAGGTTGATGCTAATAGTAACTAAGAGGAAGTTTTTAGAGTAGTGTTGGATAGCGTGCGGCGCCTTCAATCCCAGGGATAATCATCAATAGGGTGTCGATCCAGAATGTGTTGATTTTCTTGATCTTGGATCCCTCTTTTCTTGAGAGGGGTTTTATGTTATCTCACGCCCCCTCTGACTAAGGTCAGGATATCGATCTATCAGAGGTTTCGTAATGCACAACCGATCGAACCACATGCACAAAGACCTGCCAGGTTACCTTGTTGCATCATTCGGGCAATCTGAGAAGTCATGCGGCACCCATGGGCGCCTCTCGTCCCCATGAACGGTCACAAAAAAACCATTGCCTAGAGATGACCGGGGTTAACCAAGGCATACAGATGCAGGAAGCCTGCCAACATTGGAAGTGGCAAAGGGTGAGGAGAACAGCTGTGGCTTTGGTGTCCCATAATTTCTCGGAGGTTCGATGACCACCTTGATGATAGCAGCCCAAGTTCAAAAAGATAAAACCTTCTTCAGTGAAGTGGAAGCGCAAAAAATTCAAGCTTGCGGTTTGTGTTCATCAAACACACGACCTTTCTCATGTAACTCACCTGGTGGGATGGCAGCGCCTCGAAACTGCTCACCACCCTTTCACCCTCCCACTCTCCCACTCTCCCACTTGGCCGCTCGACTGAGCTCCGTTTGGCACTACCAAGTGCTGCCGAGTAATCTCTGATGTGGGCTATTTGAGCTTATTATTACTTGAGTGTGCTTTGACACTCTTGATGTGATGAGTGAAGACTGACATGTCACACCTGCCCGTTCATGAGAGTCATCCTGCATCGCTCTTCTAATAAGGTTTACTTCTTGACCTACTGGCAGCGAATGGCTGCCCTGTGGGTCAGATCAGAGCATGCGATGCCCATTGAACAGCGGCGGGTCCCCGGATGGCTAGATAAGTTACAGCAAGTGGCTTTTTTACGACCACAGCATCTACATAGCCTTGGACTGTTTGACTGACCCACAGCCTGCGCCAGATATTAGAACACTTGTCACATGTAAAACGCGCCCGTTGACACGAGAAATTAGCTTTTGTGGGCCACGAATACACCTCTGCAGGTGGACTAGAAAGTTTACCCTTACGTGTCATTTACGAAATCCCCCTCCCCTAAGAATGTGCCGATTTATTTGCGCTAAGGAACCCAACCTTCCGTGTGAATTTCAGCGAGTTGTGAGGAGTATTTCTACTCTGCACTTAGTTAATTCTTCTAAGTTCTTAGTACTTATTCTTTTAGTATATATGGCTTCTTAGTATAGGTAGTAAAGTAATAGAAATAAAAGTCTCATCTATGTCCAGAACCCAATTACTTCACAGTAAGTAATTATAAATGAAGTACTGGACCCCCTACTTCTAAGTATATATCTTAGGTATATTCCCAGTATTTATATTCTACTAGGTTCTAATTATGGTTAGTAAAGTTGGAGAAAATGCACTATAGGACCATACAGGGAATTTTGAGAAATCAATATTATATGGGTTGAGATAAATCTTGCGTGGGTTGAAATCTATGGCCATCACTATAGATTGTGGACTTCTGATGAAATATATTGCACCTCTGGTAAGACAAGGGAATGGTCAGGCCTTTAAAGCTTCTAATCATGGTGCGGGGTATCACATGTCATGTGAAAGGAAGAAGGGTGTGTGAATGAGGCTGGGTGATCACCCAATTATATATCTGCGGTATGATTGCTTTTGTAGCACAACAATTACCCCGCCACGGCCATTATTACAGACTTCTCTTCCTTTTCTGTTTTATTAACCGCTTCTTCTGAATCACTTTGCCTGTGCCGGGCCCATTTCTATCGCAGAAACCTTGTGCCCTACAATGGCCACGATAGACCAGACTCCGCCAGACGCGATCCCGTCGGATGAGAATGCCGACTACTGCCAGTGTCCAGGAGGGAAGGACGTCCTGGATAATGGGCATACTGGGCCATCCACCTGTGCAAAGTGCCTACGTCTTGTAGCATCTGCAACCCCATTGATAGTCATCGCAAACCAGACGGTGCCAGACAAGAAAGATGTCTATGTTGCTTTCAAGGGGGTATTTGGGCCTAAATTGAAAAAACAAACGAAAAAACAGAAGCTCAGTCCGGCATTGATTATGAAGCACAGACACCAAGAAGCCATTGGTCGATTGATGAATACGGGAAAGATGCTATATATGAGTCGGTCAAAGGTTTATTCAGCTATAATGTATTTGCGTCCGACGTTAACGCAGCGGCTCTTTTCCCCGAGCTATTTCCCGTATTGCCTGTCGATGGCCAAGAGAGGGAAGACCCAGAAGCTGAACCCGAGACAATCACGCTTGAAGGCGCTATTCCTATACGCCCAACTGAGGACCCATCTGGACGGGACCTAGTGGATGGAACTACCAGTATGTGACCTTAATCAATGCAGATACTATATGCTAACTGACTTGTCTAGCTGAGGTCACACTGTCATCCCCACTATCACTGCCGTCACTACCATCACGATCTCCAGTATGTCTCCCGTTCAAGGCCCAACATGTGCTCATGGTTAAGCTACAAACATGTTTGGAGCGTCTCTGCTATACATTTGGACAGAAGAAGATGCGGGAAGTACTGCAGGGGCGCCGTTGGGATTGTGCTGAGTCGGCGGAGCTCAACCACTGGATGGACGAGTTTCTCCGCGATGCTACACTCTTTAGCATGGCAGGCAACCGTGAGTCGCTTGAGGAGCTATTCAAGTCAGTTGCTGAGATCCGACACACGGCTGTGTATCGTAAGCGCACGGACTCGAAGGGAATCAGGAAGTTCTTGTCGAATGCAGCGGCTCTTGCTAAGCTTCTGAACGTCGAAGAACATATCAGCATTATCGACAGGTTCCAATCGATAGCCAACCGAACACTTTCCGACCTAGACCATAACAAGAGCCTCCTGCAGTCACGATTGGAGCATGAGCGATTGAGGATTGCAGCTGAGCGAATAAGGCTGGATCAAGAAGAGAGTGTGGCGATTGCTGAGATGAGGGAAAGGACCATAAGTATCAGGAACTCATGGGAACAAGCTTGATACAGGCCATTGGTAGAGCAGATGGTACTACAGAGGCTGCTTTAAGCAACAGCGATAGTCTGACAGAGTCGTATTACAGTGATAGGGTAATAACTCCGTATGAGGATGAGGATGAGGATGACTTCTTCGATTGACTTGAGACTTGTTGAATATTAGGGTGAAAAATCATCTGTTCTCTATCCTGCTATATCTTGAGGTTTCAGGACAAGCTTTATATACCCTTTCTCTTCTGTATAGAATCAGCTAGAAGCTGATTGCTAAGCCTTGTGGCAATAGGTGGCAATAGGTGGCAACTTTCGCCTCTGACATATCTGACAAGACTGGGGGATCAGATACCAAACTGAAGATAATCGATACTTTATATATTAGTATTAATAAAAAATGGTTCGTGTTCATCATTCTGGACGATTGCTTGCAACCTGCGAGTACCGCCGTCTTTCTCATGTTCCTCCTTCCGGTTGGATAGGCCCCCTAAATGCTTTGTCCCTGAACCTATGTAAATAGAATTCAATGTTCGCGGAGGGTGTATACGCTTCGGTTTGAGAATCCGGGCATAGTCACCCATCTTTTTCGTATCTTCCCATGCGAGATTTTCCAGATCAGAGACCGTTGGTGAATTCGGTGCAGCCTCTATAAAAGGAGGCGATAGGAAGGTCTCGAGTGAGGGATTGCTTTTGAGTGAGTTGGCTGATTCGGTACGCATCGCCATTGGGGGCTGATTCGACCGGAACAGTACCACACGCAATTTGTTTGGCTTCTCGTTTGATTGCTTGACTCTGCTTGCAACGATGCTCTGCTCCCTTGCTTGGATCCCTAGGAATCCCAGAAGAGATGAGACAAAGGAAACATGGTTTATGTTGCCCGGCCAGGTGATGAAAGACAAGTGTGGTCAGACTGAGTCGGAGGCGCCGTTTAGTGTCAGAGATTCTGACACCAGTGCGTTGAATGTAGGAGCCCACTCTTGCGTACATTTTGTCTAGGCACAGAGGAGATGATGTAGTTTTAAGCGACGATAGAAAGGCCGAAAAAAATATCCGTCTAGTATGAGGAAGGCCTCGTAGTAAATGCACCCGATGGGAAAGACGAACCTACTACTACTGTACAAAGGCTGTGCTGCGTTCTGTCGTTTTTCGTGTTCTGTCAGCACTTTGCCGACCCACACGGTCCGTGCACCCCGTTTTGCTTCATATCTATCCATGCCCCTGTAGCATTGACTTCCCTCCCTCTCTCTCCGGACACTTACTCCATTTTACACTACACAATCTCAAACTTGACTGATTGAAATAGCTGCAAATACCTTCCTTCAAGCAAGCTTGATTGAAGCTATAGGCATCTTCCTTCGAGCAATTATGTTTGAAATTCTACTACCTTTTTCACACACCCACGTTTGACATTCTTCTACTACTACTACTACTTCTTTCTTCTCTATTCTCTCCACTATGTCTTACCACCCTACCTTCCACTCGCCCACACCCTCTCTCTCCTCCAGGGGTCTGCATCTACCCACTTCTATCCACAACCACCTCAACAGTGATAGAATAGATGACTTACTAAGCCGACCTGAAGTTGAATTGATAGAAATAGACCCTATCTATCAACGTAGATGCCATCTACGGTGATACATAACGCCTCAAACGCCACAGCGGATCAAGGATATCCCGCCAGCATCAGCCTCACAATCCCTCAACGCCATCATCAGACCATCCACCCCCATTTCCCTCGTCAACCTGCTGGCCCAGTTCATCCTCAAGCGCCTCGATCTCTGCACTCCTAAGGGCGATCCCATCGTAGTCTTCCATCAAGCCGGCCTTAATCCATGATCTGATCGTCTGAGCGGCAGAGATCACATCTGTTCCAAGTCGTGTCCGCCGGATTGTGACCATAGAGCCGGCAGCTGAGAAGGTGGTGGTGTAAATGACTGTGATCTGCCGCCAAGTTTGCGTTTCAGGCAGATGACTCGCTCTTCCTCATCAAGATCTGAATCTTCCAGATCTACAGAGGCAGGAGACAACACACTCCAACGAGGATCAGGGTCGCGATCTCGATATTGCTGTACCCAGAGATCACGGACCATCTTCTCTGCCTCAGCTGCCCACTCATTGCCTCTCTTCTTGGCCGCTCGAGCCTCAGAGGGTGAGAGGCCTTGAGTAGGCTGATCCTTGAGGGCACCAAGAAGGTATCCAAGACCAAGGCCGGGGTGAAGGACTACGGCAGCATAGTATATCGGTGACTCAGCGATCTTGGCCCAATATGAATCAAGCTTGTCCCAAGCAGTGTTGATACAGCTTTGATAGTAACTCGGCTCCGGGCGACCTTGTGCCTCAATCTTGGCATCTTCAAGCTTGTGAAGAAGGTCCTCAAATGATGAGAAGACTCCCCAGATACCACTGAGCCGACTCTTCTTGCCTCCACGGCGAACTCGGAGCTGGTTGTCGCCTTCCAGCTTCTTGACCTGCTTCTCAAAGTGCCTTAAGATATCGTAGAACCACCGGATTGCATTCCAGTCATCCTTATCAAGAAGGTTCTCATCATCAAGGCATGATGGCTTCTTGCCTGATAGATAGAGACCTGCAAGAGGACCCCTCTGACGCTGAGAATGAGATCGCCCGGTTGCAAACTGTGAAGCCGCCTCACCAACAAGTTCCTCAATGTATGGCTTTAGATCAAGAGCCCGTTGCATCATGTAGAACTGAGAGAGCCACCGGGTAGCGTTATCAACGACCACATCAAGGATCCTAGGGCAGCCTGCCTCCCTCTGGATATTGCGCAGGTAGTCTGTTGCTAGCTGAGATCGGTGTATCCAGACCACAAGATTGTGTAGGCGGCCAACAGGTCCAAACTTCCTCCAGCCATCAAAGTCATCAACACCAATACCCTCAGGGAGATGGTATTCCTTTGGAAACAACAAGGCACGCGTAACCAAGTTGATGATGTGCCCAAAGCAACGAACCCGAACCTGGAGAGGGTTGAGACCGTCAATGCCCTTGAGCGCTGAAAGCTCTGCCAGTGCTATATCGTTGTTTGAGGCGTTATCGACCGTGAAGTAGCCCAGTTGCCTTGGGTTGGTCACCAGACCAAACTCCCTCAAGACCTCTGTGACCTGAGCAGCGATATTGACCCCAGTGTGATTCCCTTCCATATGAGGTAGATTGAGGAGGACCTTCTTCGGCTCAAACGTCGTAGAGTCAAGGAACTGAGCGTTAATAGCGAAGAAACCATGCCGGTTGCGGGAGGTCCATCCATCAAAGGCAATATGGACTTGCCCAGGGCTCCGTGCCAACGCCTCTATCACCCGGCTCTTGTACTTGTGATAATCACATAAGATCTGTTTCCTGACTGCCCGAGAGCCCGGCATCGCTTGTTGGATCGTAACTTGAGGGTTGACGTAGTGGAAGGCAGCATGGAGGGCTGGGCTGCTGGCAGCAGTAAAGGGCAGGTTGGTCTCTGCAAGCCAGTTGACGATCCCGCCTGAACTTCGCCTTATCAAACCGCGCAATCTGACTTTGTTTAAAGGCTTCCTCTGCCTTTCGTTTTCTCGTGAAGGCATCAATTGTTGGCTGCCCTTGTGGCGTTAACTTCCTCGGCTTGTACTTGGCAGCTTGCTCAGGGTCTTCTGAGAAGATCTTGTGCTTGCCTGCCAGATGCTTGTACACGTTCTCCGGATTCGTGGCAAGGAGGGTATATGGATCTCCTGGTGGTCTCTTTGCAAAGGAACAGACCTTGCAGAGCCAACGGATCACCTTCGGGTTATCTTTCACCCTCCGGACTTGGAAGCCGTAGTCCCAGAACCACCCTCTTGTTGTTCCCTGCCTCGTCGTGAGGCATACAGCATTATCTCCAACCTTATACCGTTGAGGGACATCATCCCAGGTCTGGCGGCTCTCGGGGGGGCCAGAGGACAAGGTGATACCGGTCTCACTCGAGGGAGGGTTCGGGGGGTCAGAGGACGGCCAGTCAGATAGTCCAGAGGAAGACAAGCTGTCTTGGGACATCTTGGTGGCGTTAATCAGGGAGATCTCAAGGGATTCAAGGAAGAATTGGAGGTGATCTCGGGCTGCTGTTGATTGAGGTAAGAAGAAGGAAGACATCTTGATAGAAGCAGAGAAGCTTATATAGTGTAAACCCTTGTTGGGCTCGTGATATTGCAAGAAACACGATTAGACGCGTCTGTTGATCGTCAAAAACACAAGGAAAAGCTGTTATTTGAGACCAATTGTGTACATCTTTCACTCCGGCACTTGCCGCCCAAGAGGGCCTAGGAGGGTACCACAAAGTCCACTTGTATCAACACTGCAAATGATCAGCTATGATCAAAAAATGATGATCAATCGACTCGCCTGATTTTTCTGAATCAATTGATATTGGCTTTATAGTCTCCGGATGATTTTTTTCATGCTTGATTAATTTATTTTTTGGTGTTAGGTCCATCAGTCTTATCTTAGGGGTTGTTAGTGCAAGGTTTATTTTGTAGCCAAATTTTGGTGTAGACTGCCTACCCCGCCCATCGTGGGGTAGGCACCCTGGTGTCCTTCCAAACAACCACCTACCTAAAATCTATATATCTTGAAGAACTAGTTAATGAGGCAAGGTATAACTAAGTAGCTAGTGTCATTAAATCCAGCGAAATTCTCTCTACACAATGATAAATTTATCTTCCTTACCCGAGCGCGTTAAGTTATTTACGTCAATTTAGACCAGAAAATAGATAAGTTTCCCATGAGACACCAACCATAAAGTTAACAATTTAAGCAGGCTGCCACCAAAGGTGCTTAGATCTAGATGAAAAGTACATCAATTAGCATTATTTATGCTAGAGATTACTCCTTTCAAGTAGAATCATCTTAATCTCATTATATGGCGTGGTCTGGTAAGGCATTAGAAGTCGTGATGTTTTGCCTGGTCACACGCGTCTCTAGCCAAGTGGTAGACACGCCAGACCACCATAGGGCCAAAAAACACACCCAGAGCGAGTTCTTACATCAAATGAGATCAAGGTAGTCTTATATTACTAGCTGGCTCAAACAAAAATCGGAGGGAAAGCCTGCAGGGCCAAGGGAGATTTCCTGGTAGAGCTTAGGTGAGACGGGTATTATAAGCACGCCCACCTTACCTGAGCTCAGTCTCTCCCTTGGCCCTCCCTGGCTTATTCTGTAGTGGTGTTCTAGTAATCCCACCACGCCCTGGCTCCGGAGCCCAGGTGTGATCACCTGGGGCATGGCGGGATCACTGGAACACCCTCCCTTCATTGGGGCATCTTCTCCCTAATCTCACCAGGGCCCTGCCCCGGGGATCAGATCACAGAAGACAGCTGTTAACAGTCTCTGGTGGATGAGAGTAGGTTAGATCAGGTCAAACAGCTAAGGAAGGGAGTGGTCAGGTTACCTTTATCCTACTACACCAAGTTATTGAGAGCGGGGTGATTTATTATTATATATACAGTTTGGGTAACTATTAGGGGGTATGCCTGCTATCTAATAGATCAGCTGGCTCAGGGATAGAAGGATCAATAGAAGGGAGGCAGGACCAAGCTACCTCTGCCTGCCTAGTTGTATCCTTCCAAACTATAAGCCATTAGTATATTTCCTATGTATTACTCTATTTAGGATGCTTATCTTTATCTGTTGATCACTTTTTCTTGCTTATATTCACGTTGTTAGGCGATATTAATGGTGGCTGCTGATCTGCTGGTCTGCTAGCAGGATAGATGTGACTATCCACGTGGAGTGCCTCACGAAATTGCTGGCGTTGCTGAGGTTTTGGTACCTCATTTGCCTGCCAGATTTGATGTATATATACATCGATGATTTCTTGGCAATCTACCCACTTGAATCTACGTTGATGAGGCCGTGATAGAGGGGATAGAAGCTTGGCAGGAGGCAGGGTAGAATGGGTAGAAAGCTGTGCTTTCTATCAATAGTAGATGGTGCGTCTACTTTTGGTGGATAGATGCAGACCCCTGCTTGTCATTCCCTCAGACAACGACATGCTATTCCAATCCAAGGGAGCTGCTGCATCGCCCTTTGTTATTTCCGCCCAAATCGCAGGTATCAAGGTCATCTCACATGTTATCAACGCCATCGTCATCACTTCGGCGTGGTCGTGTGGTAACATGGGCATGATGAGCTACATTCGATACCTATTTGGTCTAGCCAAGAATGGTCACGCGCCCAAAGTCTTTCTACGGATCAATCGCTTTGGTATTCCTTGGGTCGCCGCCACTCTCTTTACTGTTTTCATGGCTTTGGGGTATCTCACCACCTCCAATGGCGCAGCCCAAGTCTTCACATGGCTGCAAGACTTGCTCTCCACCGCCATATTGGTCAACTGGTCAGTTATTCTGATAACGTTCCTGCGCTTCTATTACGGATGCAGGAAGCAGCGTATCAGTCGCAAGGAGCTCCCATATCAATCACCCTTCCAACCATACTATGCCTGGGCCTCTCTTTTCATGTGCATCCTGCTTCTGGTGACTGGCGGCTGGAGAACGTTTCTCAAAGGCCGCTGGGATACACAGGCGTTTGTCTCCGCGTATTTCAACGTACCCTTTGTACTCATTCTCTACCTTGGATACAAGTACATCAAGAAGACCAAGATCATCCCCCTTGACCAAATCCCAATTCGACCCCTGCTTGAGATCGCACACGCCGATCCGTCGCCTCCACTCAAGTCTAAGAAGGGCTGGAGGAAGCTCAATATTCTTTGGTAAACGGACTGCTAGGAATTGAGTTTCGAAAGAATAGGGATTGTTGCTCTGAGAAGGAGGGTTACTATGCTCCGTACTTTAGAAGCTCATCATTGTTTTTACTCATTTCCTGATGCCTAGAATATTGATATCCTTTGTACCGAGACATTCACTTCCCAGGTACAAACTCTGCTTGATGGATCATGACCTTCTTCACCTCCATATCTCCTCGTATAACATGCGCCGATTCAAGCCGCGGAGATGGCAAGCGACGGTTATCTGACAAGGAAGGATTTAAAGAATTCACCGTTTAAAACAACACAGAACACTGGGCGTAGAGTCAGCGGCATACGATTTAACCGTAGTGCACATCTTCAATACGAATAATCCTAGCACCTTCTCCTGTCAAACTGCCTGCATAGTGTTAGACGAACAGATGAGGCGGTCACATTCGCATGCAAAGCGCATGACATGTCATGATGACCAACAGGCTAGATCGGATTCACCAGAAAGCTTTCCAATCAGCTCTTCCGTCAGATCAGCAACTTTCAACAAGACCAAATGGAGATGCGAATGTAGGAGAGGTTCCGACAACACCATTCCGACCCGAAAGGCGACGTATCGTCGTACACGGTAGAATAAAATGGATTGACATGTTCGATCCGAATCTGTTGACGCTCCGGAAGGAATGTATACCCTGTAACGAGACAACAGGGGGGTTACGGAATAAGAACCAGTCAGAGCGTGATCCGACCTACGAGAGTGCGGAGTAGGCGTGATCAAGTCCCCAAAAACAGTCCGATTCGTTCACCTCACCAGTAGCATCATAGGGGGCCGTTGCCTCAGTTGGGACCAGCAACCAAGCTGAAAGATAAGAATGCGCACTAGGGCCTTGATGCCAGACAAGCTTGAGTCACCAAAGGACAAGCTCCAACAAATCTAACCTCCTTTTGTATTGTCAACTGTCATACACTACACCATGTCGCCGACGGCCACCAGTACTCAGTTACCTACGCCTGCGCAGGCACCCAAGATCAATGGCGCCCCTCTCCGATCAAAAGAATACTTCGAAAAGCGATCAGCAGATGAGATGCAGAAAAATCTCAAAATACCTGAACGTACTCTCCAAGAGACTCTAGCTTGTGCCTGCCGGCTTATCGCAGCTAAGCAAGAGGATGCTGGTCTGGCTGGCCAAATCAGTGCGCGGTCTAATCGAGGTGGTGGCTTTTACTGGACTCTTAAGTTTGGCTTGGGCTGGGATGAGGCTATGCCGGAGGACTTCATCGAGGTAGATGGAGATCTCAATACCATCACCGGCGAAGGCATGCCTAACCCAGCGACACGCTTCCATCTATGGGTTTACGCCGGTCGGCCCGACATTCAGTCCATCATTCACACACATTCCCCCTGGGTACAGGTCATGGCAGCCGCCAAAGAACCCCTCGTCATTGCTCAGATGGACATGACACCGTTCTTCAACGATTGCGCGTTCCTAGGTCAATGGCCCGGCGTCCCTATCGCTGATCAGGAGGGCGTTATTATTACAGAGGCCCTGGGAGACAAATACTCGATTCTACTGGCTAACCATGGGATGTTGACGGCTGGGAGGAGCATCCAAGAGGCAACATATCTGGCAGTATACCTTGAGAGAGCAGCTCGCATCCAGGTTCAAGCACGAGCTTTTGGTCCTCTCAAACCAGTCGATAAGGAATTGGCTCGCGAAGCCGGTTCTTATTTGCGTCGGCCTAGAATCATGAATGCAACTTTTGAGTACTGGTACCGGCAAACGAGGCCTATCAAGCCGCGGCCATTCTAGGTCTGCCATTTATTTTCTGTTTGTCTTATTTATAATACGATAGTCGCCTCAAATGAGTCATATCGAAGGCCCTGATCATCTTCTCCGGCGATGAATGATCCTCTTACGATGAGTGCAGTTTCGATACGGCATATTTGTATGATTGGAATTGGAGTGACATGCAGCAGTAGCTTAGTCTCCCGCGCTAGGCCTTCTCAAATAAGTGACTGGGGCATCTAGAATCTGAAATGAAAGACGTTTACCTTACCCCGCTTCATCATCGACTTGTCAGTGATTTGTTACGTAATCTTTGTCTTGCTACTGGACCCCCTGGTCGCTGTCCCCGCCATACCTTTTTGCTTCTTGCAAGCTTGTCTGCACTTCAACAATGGCACGCCAGAAGGTTGACGCGGCATGCGACAATTGTCGACAAAGAAAAGTCAAATGTGATGCGCAGAGGCCTGGTAAGCCAATTGATATATTCGCTACGTCGTATAAAGCTAAAGGCACTACCAGTCTGCCATGCATGTAACGTTCGAGGAGAGACTCGGTGCGTATATCGCCGAGGCGAAAATTCGCGACGAAGACAACGCGCATTACTGCCGCGTTATCAACCACCGCAACTCACCACGGCGATGAGTGAAGGTTCTACAGAAGAATCAACATTGATGTCTGTGTCCGGAGGACTCTCAGAGCGACAAGTTCCAACACAAACAACCACCATCTCTTCGCCTGAGAGTGCGGTCAGAAACCGGCTGGCCAGTGGTACACCAAACTCAACACACACGGCCAACGCTCCACGACCCAAAGCTACCGTATCAGCGGAAACGGACGCAATGACGGGTGTCGGTAAAGGCTGTTCAGGGAGCACCGAGTTCTTCGGTGACAGTAGCGCTGTTTCCTTCATGACCCAGATCAATTCGGCTATCGATGCTCGTCTTGGACAGACACAGACGTCGTCGACATCCGATATCGTTGACGAGGTTCAAGCATCATCTGGCAAAAAGACCACCGGCAGCCAATTCCAGGACTGGATAGACCCTCTCACTTTCCAGTTCCCACCTAGAACCTTTTGCGACGATCTCATACAAAATTATTATGATTTGGTATGGGTGATTCTTCCTACACACGACTGGACCTCCTTCAAGCAAGATTATAATGCTATTTGGATCGGCAGCTTGACGAGTATCACCACCAGGCCTTTATACTGCATGATCAACATGGCACTTGCATTAGGTAGCCAATTCTCAAAAGCTGTGCCTCCTGGGGAGAGGAAGAGGATGGGGCAGACGTTTTGGGAGAGAGCTCTTGCACTATATGATCCGCGGCTTCAAGAAGGAGCTTCTTTAGAAGGAGTCCAATGTTTCTTGATGATGGGGCTGTTCCTGCAGAGTACTCACCAGTCCCACCAATGCTGGATGGTTGTAGGATCTGCAGTCCGTATGGCACAAAGCTTAGGTCTACATCTGTGCCGAACAGTAGCCCAGAACGAAGATATTCGGCATGTCGAAATGATGCGAAAGGTGTGGCACGGTTGCGTCTTTATGGATCGGGTTATGTCAATGACATTCGGACGTCCGAGCATGATTGCAAACTGGCTATACGATTCTGTTCCTCTGCCGACTATGATTGATGACGACCTCCTAGGCAAACAACGCCAGCCTTGCACAACTCGGCCAGACGGGGCGACGCCTACTATAGCATTCTTTATCAAATCTGTAGAGCTCTACAGCATTGTCAATGATTCCTTGCTCGAGCTTTACATGCGACAGCCACAGAAAGAAAGCGGGGAAGCCGAGCACGTCCTCTCTGTGCTGCAATTCGATGATAAGCTCGTGCGGTGGTTCCGATCGGTTCCTGCCGGACTTTGCTATTCATCCGGATCAAACGAAAACTCTGTTCTTCAAAGACAGTGCATCGTCTTACGAGCACGGTAAGCGAGCTGTATACTAAGAAGACTAGCTATTCCTAACATGACGAACGGTAGGTATCTGCATGCCCGAATTGTTGTCCTCCGCCCGGTTCTGACAGAATCCTGTCTGAATCAGGTGAGGGCTGACCACCATAGTTGTTGGTCTGCACCTACCGATCAACGGCTCTCGCATAGCCTCACAGACCAATGCTCAATCATCTGCTTCGACTCGGCTCATGAGATCATCAACATGATTCATGCAAATCTAGATCTAGAAACGGTGACAGGACCTGTGCCTGCATGGTGGTTCTCGGTATTGTGTGAGAGTCAAGTTCCAAAAATACAGAATTTGATGCTAACCTTGACTCACAGTCGTGTATACAGCTGCAACAGTCCTTCTGGCTGAGCGTTTTCGACAGTTGAACTCGGCCCGTTCGACTACAGAGCCATGGCAGGCAAAACCAACGTGGGACCAGGCAATACAGCTACTCAGAGCCTATGCAAAAGTAGGTGATTCTGCCGAACGCTGTGTAGCAGCTTTAGAGATTTTGCTCGCCAAAATCCAGAGTTATCACCACATATCCGAGCATGGGGAAGCGCATGACGATGGGGCCCTAACGGGGAGTGCTTTCATCGAGCAACAAAACAATGCGCCTCTTGTTGCTTTTGACGACATTACTGGGCAGATTGATCTAGACGGAATGGATTTTGATATTGATGATATGGCTTGGCTCAATACTTCAGCCGCAGAGTTTCTTGTCTAAGGATGGAGTTTAGCTCACCCTGATACCAATAGTGAGAAATAAGAGAAGTATTTCTCCTAGGGAAAACATAATTCAATTGACATTCCTTGCTTAAAAACACCTTGAGGTCCAACTTCATCTATTCATTCTTTGCAGGGCCGCTGAAGATCCGATGAGATGTCTTGACGGCTGGGGAGAGCGCTTTGGGCGTAGTAGCAAGGAATAATCTCAACGAGCTCTTGATCTGACACTGGCTTTAAAGCATCTAGTATAGAAAGTACATGCATAGTGTCGCCTGTCAACGTAGTCCGTGGGCCCTGTCTCCAATTCCAAGGACGGGGGGTAACCCCAGTATCATCGCACCAGACGGGCTCCCCCAGAAATGCTAACTCTACCGCAGGCTGACCGCTAGTTGTGGTGTGAAACTCTTCCTTTCAAAAGGCGCAGATCAAGAACGGTGTCCCGTCATACTTGTCCAGGTCTTCGCCGCCAAATGGGACTTGGAGCTTGGCAGAGATGGCGCTGTAGATGTCTGCCAGTAGTTTGGCACGGGTGAGTCTTGAAGTATTCAGTCGTGGTCAAGGCGCAAAGTATAAATTATCTGATACTTTCTACATTTGCGAGATAATCTTCAACAGATCCCCTGTAACACCCATTGCAGTAACCTGGCCTCCAGCACCTGCACCTCTAATCGTCAACGGCATCTTTCCATAGCGTTTAGTGTAGAAACTAATGATGTTATCACTGTCTTGAAGCGTAGCAATTGGATGAGTAGGTTCGAACAACTCAAGGCCAACCTTGGCTTGTCCAGTTGTCACATCGACGCTACCAATGTAACGAATAACCTTCCCAGCCTTTTCAGCGACCTTCTTATGCTCTTCCATCACCGAGTCAAACTCGGGAAGACGTTTTAGGAACTCCGAGGCATTGGCGATGCCTTCTAGTTCCTGTGGAATCAAGCTCTGGACTGGGAATGCCGCGGGTGACTCAATAGGCAGGCCAGCCAATCGCCCTAAGATCGTGATTTTACGAGCCACATCGAGGCCGTTGAGGTCATCCCGAGGATCAGGCTCAGTATAACCAAGCTCTTTAGCCTTGATAACTTCAGCCGACCATGCCCCACCGTTTCCAGAGGTGGGGGCAAAGGAGTTGAATAGAAAAGATAATGTGCCACTAAAGACTCCTTCAATTCGAGTCACCTCGTCGCCAGTGTTGACGAGGTCATTGATGGTTGAGATGATAGGCATTCCAGCACCGACGGAAGATTCGTGATAGACGAAGGGACCGATAGGTGTAGTTGCATCAAAAATCCCTCGCCATAACTTATAGTCCCCAGAGAAAGCCTTCTTGTTAGGGGTGATGATGCTTATGCCACGTCTTAAGAAGGAGGGATAAGCTGAAGCCACTGCCTGAGAGCTTGTATTGTCTGCCACGATGACCTTGTGGGGCGCTCCGGATAGGTAGTTGATAATCTTGTCCAGGCAGGGAGGATCACGGCCTTGTGTTTGCAAAGTCTCGAGAGCCAAGTCAATGTCCAGTTCCGAGTAATCGTCATGATATAAAGCTCGATCGATGTCCGCAATGTAGCATAGCTTCAGGCGAGTGTTTTTTCGATTCTTAGCAAGCCATGCAAGCTGCTCGACAAAGACGGAGCCAACGCCTCCAGCGCCTGTTGTGTCTGTTAGTTCCAATCTATGGGGCGAGTTGCTTTTGGTAACGACTGACCGATGACGGCAATGCAGACCTCTTTCTGTGTGGATGCCATCTGGCTGTACAAGTACTGCTTGTTGTTTACATCTCTTCAATCCAGATCACCAGCTGCTCTTATATGTAATACCAGTCGACCGCAGGGCCGGTTTTCGGCGCCATTGACATCTGCGCCCTACGAACGATTACTCGCTACTCGAAAATATGTCTTTGGACTCTTCGGTCTTCCCGCGGAAAGACCATCACGCTGTGTTGTTCACTCAGTAGCACAATGTGAAAGAAGCCCCACATAGTCCGAAGCGATCAGTCAGATTCTCCAGTGATCCGACAGACAATCCACTCTGAGTAATCTAAACGTGACATAACATCCGGCATGTACTTTCCTGGAACTGACTAGTGAAGCCAGTCGCTCAATTGATTTCAAAGCCCTCCTCGTTGTAGTAATCAAAACATGACATGTCCCCGCAACGTTAGTTCGGGCTCGGAGGGTCATCCAATCGGATCGACCCTTCATCCCGAGCCTAACTATCAACGGGGAACTGGCCTAGTAATGTGGCCAGACAACTTATGATCTAACGTCAGAATTGAGATTGAGTCTCGGGGCGTTATCGGAGCTGTGCAGAATAGCAACTTGGTAGTTGATGTTGAGTCTTGACGAGCTATAGATATATAGGCCTAGCAGGTCTCTAATCATGCCTTGCTCAACAGACAGATCAAGCTGCTTCCCTTGCCCAGCATGTCTACCAAGCTACCATTCACTGTAAGATGATCGTTCCTGGAACCGAATTACGCCGCTGATCGTTTGATAGCTTGATGACCCATCCCTCTTCCACGAGGCCTCACTCTTGAACGGAGAATGGGTTCAAGCCAAATCTGGAGACAAGTTCGATGTCGAAGGTAGTTAACTTCCTATCATGATGACATGACCTGTTGCCACTAACATGAACCTTTTGGCAGACCCTGGATCTCGCACAGTGTGGGCATCTTGTGCCAACAACGACGTCGCCGATGTAGACCAATACGTTGAGACGTCGCAAACAGCGTTTGAAAGCTATCGTTTCATCAACCCACGTCAACGGGCCAAGATCCTGCTTAAATGGCACGAACTGATTACTGTTGCACGCGAAGATATCGCCAAAATCCTCGTTTTTGAAACCGGCAAGCCATGGGTAGAGGCTGTCGGGGAGATCGATTACGCACTCGGCTTCGCTTGGTGGTTCGCAGGTGAAGCTGAGAGAGTGCGAGGTTCTGTTGCGATTCCCTCCGTGTCCAACCGCCGTACATTTGTTATAAAGCAGCCTATTGGAGTGTGCGTTGCTCTTGTTCCTTGGAACTTCCCCGTTGCTATGATTATCAGAAAGGTAGCTGCAGCCTTGGCAGCGGGATGCTCTATGATTATCAAGCCCTCGCCCGAAACCCCTTTAAGCGTCATGGCTCTGGCCGATCTTGCCCTTCGTGCAGGCGTGCCGCCTGGCGTGATCAACGTCATCTCTACTGATAACGACAACACTCCTTCTGTCAGCGAGAGGCTCTGTAAGCACCCGCTTGTGCGCAAAGTCACTTTCACTGGAAGTACTAGCGTTGGAAGCATCGTCGCGAAGCACTGTGCCGAGGGCGGCCTGAAGAAGGTGACGATGGAATTGGGAGGGAATTGCCCGTTTATCGTGTTTGACGACGGCGATTTAGACCGAGCTGTCGCTGCTCTGATGATTCTCAAGTGGCGCACTGCTGGCCAGGCGTGCACACATGCCAACCGCGTTTACGTACAGAGCGACGTCTTTGACAAGTTTGCTAAGCTGATAACTGAAGCCACCGCAACGATCAACGTCGGTCATGGTATTGAAAAGGACACGACGATGGGCCCCTTGACTACAAGTCGTCAGGTCGAAAAACTCAAGAAACACGTGTCTGATGCTGTTGTGAAAGGGGGCAAGCTCCTTTGTGGAGGCAATCAGCCCCGCATCGACGGCTACTTTTTCGAGCCAACTATTATCTCGAATATGACCAAGGACATGCTGACGACTAACGAAGAGGTATTTGGGCCTTTGCTGGGCCTATACAAGTTTGAGACAGAAGAAGAGGCAGTCAAGCTAGCGAATGATACGTCCATGGGTCTAGCTTCGTACTTCTTCACCAGGGATGTTAGCCGAACGTGGCGATTACTGGAAAGTCTTGAAGCTGGAATGATTGGCATGAATACTGGTAAGTTAACTCAACATTCCCCTTTTGTTTCGTCTAGTTATCTCTATATGCAACTGACAATTGCTTTAAGGCAACGCATCCTGTGCCGAGTCCCCATTTGGCGGAATGAAACAATCGGGTTATGGGAAAGAAGCTGGCAAGGACGTTGCAATTGAAGAGTACTTGGTGTCTAAGACTGGCACTTTGACCGTGGAGGGAGTACCAATGTTGTGAGAGTTGGTTTATTGTAGCAAAGTGGAATAGTCTCAAGAACTAAGCAATAGCCTGTAAAAGAATTGTGCTCATTATCATGGCAGTTGCCGAAAGACGTCAATATGAACGGAAGGGAATATGTCGATAGCATGACAGTTTCATATTTATATCCCATCGAATAATTAAAGAAAAGGTATATAATAATATCAAGCTTCATAGTTAATGCTTCTATGTTAAATAGAGCTGAAGAAATAAATAATCTGATAGTTAATATCTCGGGAAAAATTGAGGCTCGAAAATAACTTTATTATTATAAGATTGCTTAATATCTAGGAATTGTTTTAAGAGCCTAGCGATATATTAGCACCTAGCATAACATATCAGTGTAGAACAATCGCGTAATTAAAGTGTAAGAATAGAAAAAGCTGTATAGCTAATATGCTTATGCCTTAGGCTGAGTGGTGTACTACTAATTAGTACACTGCTTAATATACTAACGAGATATTAGTCGCGCTCCGCGCCCTGGACCATGAGAACAGTCAATTGTCATTCCTGATAGTTATTCATTATCATATTTGAAGTTAAATTACATGTTCCAGTTCCAATTTTAGTCCTAGCGACGGCGTAGCTTTCGATGGGGACGTTCCGGAATCGCTGGTACAGGCGCGTCATCGTCAATAACTTCAATATCTTGGGTTCGCACAGATGATGAGGATTGGTTGATTTGAGTTGACGGGGGCGTGTCAGTCCTTTCCTCCTCATCGAAATCCATCTCTGTGTGCGTGCTCTGTACCGAGTCTTGGCTTGAAGTTAATGAACGTGGCCTTTGCATATTAATAATCGCAGCTACTTCCCCATCAGCTGGAAAGTCTCTCAATTCTATCGCAATTGGTATAGTCTCAGGGTCGACAGTGGACATAGCATGTCGAACAGTGTGTACATATGGATTGACTCTTTCTAGCAAATTCCGAACCATCTCTACCGCAATCAAAGGGACCCGCTTAGTCGTCGCAATGCGTGATCGAGCTGATTCATCGTATAAAAACCATCGCATACTATGATCGCCTGTCGAAAGATTGGGTAGCCGGTGGTATACTCGGCCGGAAACGACTACATCAGCCGGTGCTGGAGGATGAATGAATCGCTCAGATGAACTTATAAGCGAGAATGCAAAGAGGCTATTAAGACGACGACTCAGCGTCGACAACGGCAAATCTGTGTCGTCTAGCCATTGCTGAAAATATCGTGGATATGGCGGAAGTCTCGGAGCCCTTCTTTTCCCATTTGTGCAACACCATCCAGACCTTTCTGTCGAAAGAAGCGGTATTGAGCAAAAGGAACAACGCCGATTCCAGCTTTGACTAAATGGTCGCACTTTGAGGCAGGCTACGCGGGACCACCACATCCTAGTATCTCGTGCTCTTCGATTAACCTTGGGTCTTCTATCTGGTACATTAGGAGCGGGCGAGGGAGAAGCAGTAGAGGATCTGGTCTCAGTTGGGATGGAAGTAACCGACGGTCGGCTGTTTCGATCGGCTCTGTTCATACGTCGATTGGCTACGTTTGTATGAACAGATGTCACTATCTGACCAGCACGGCGCAAGGCGATGTTGTGACGACATTCATCACAGATAATATATAGATCCGAGTGCCAGGGTCTTTGACAGTTTGAACAGACAGAACTACCATTGGTACGTGCTGCTGATACACGAAATAACCCTGAATCGCGCTGCCGTTTTTTCGCCTTGGCAGTATTCTCACGGCAGATATCGCAAGTACGGAAGAGTGTTGAGTTCCAGGGCCTAAGACAACTTGTACAGCGACGTATCCCATCACCCTGGCGTACGCGTTTCCTTCGTTCTCTGCGAACTGCATCTGCCTTTCGACATCGTGGGCACGTTCGATATGTTCCAGATAGGCCTGAAGTCCAAGGCTCTCCACACCTGCTACAGACGTGAGAGGCGGTTGGCATTTTGTTCTCTGCAAATATTTATCACAGCCAAAATCATGGAGGGAGAAGAGTTGAGGGGGAAAGGGTTTGTGGGGGGGAACCCCGCTCGTTTTCACCCAACTCTATATAAATTTAGTTCGGCCTTGCTTCATCAGGATTAGATCACATTGGTGACCTATATAATCGACTTTTCCTTTATACGTATTAGAACACGCAGGGAAATGTCACTGCTGAGATATTATATGTTCGTATGAACATAATTATTGGTCATGTAGAACCCGCTTGCCCAGTGATGACGCAACGCACAAGCTACCAACAGAACAGAAGCATCGAGTTCTAATCTCTGGCCACACACAGACGGCGGATAAGGAGCATGTGATAGAGCAGCTGATGATGGGCTTCCCGTTATCTGCTTTACAGGTTTCTGATGATCCTAGCTATTATATAAGATATAGTAAAATAAGTTATAAATTACTATAGCTAACGTACTGGTATACACTACGCCACCAGAGGATGAACACTCATATCATCAACAACACAACAACTCATAGCAGCCATGGACGAAAGAGATGATCCACGTTACATGGAGCTTGGCTCTCTCGAGGCTATATACCCCGAAATTCGTCATCCTGACGCAAAATACCCCTTCACCTTTGAGATAGACCTCCTTGTTGAGCCCGCCGCTCCTGTTACCGTCACCTTTCCAGCAGCATCTGCACCCGTTCACCCGGGGCTCAATACGCCTGCTCAAGTTGCTGAGAATGGCTAGACTGAAGTTGATTCCCTCGAGGTCTCGTACCTCCCATCTCTGCGGTTGGGATTTCGTCTTCCTGAGGGTTACCCTGTAGACGTACCGCCAGAGATCAAGGTATCGACAACACCGCAGTGGTTAACGAGGGAGACGATCAAGAGGCTCGAAGATGACGGGCCGCGCTTATGGGATGAGATTGGTCGTGGTACGGTTGCCTTTACATATATCAATCATATCCAACGCGCCGCTGAGGACGTCTTTGGAACCATCAGCCCCGAGGGAAGTCTCCAAGTTGATTCTGAGCACAAACTTGCTGTGTTAGACCACAATATAAAGGCTAAGAAGGCTGCTTTTGAAAAGGAGACATTTGACTGCGGTGTCTGTCTCGGTATGTCTATTTATATCCCACCTTCAATCTCATACTAACATGTCATAGATCCCAAAAAGGGTCCCAAGTGTCACAAGATGCTCGACTGTGGACACATCTTCTGTATCCAGTGCTTATAGGACTTTTACAATGATGCCATCGACGAAGGAAACTTATCTACTGTCCGATGTATAAGTCCCAATTGCGCCAAAGAACGCGCAGTATCCGAAGAGACAAAGAAGACCAAAGTCGCCGTCAGTCCGAGCGAACTTCTCCAGATTGGTCTCTCCGAGGACATGGTCAAGCGCTACGTCACACTAAAGTACAAGACAGAGCTCGAGTCTGACAAGAATACGATATACTGCCCTCGACAGTGGTGCAATGGAGCAGCTCAATCACAGACATCCCAATAATGAATAAATACATAATATTGCCATATTCTTATGTATTCATAGTCGTGCCCTTATATTCTTATCTATTATTAACCTTATGAATTATTCGTAATATAGGCTTGAGGGCCCACTTATATCGTTGTCGTCGCTGGCGACTTCCATGACCTCGTCATCTACTGCCACATAGACTTTGCGGATCAAGTCGTTCTTCACCCAATTACTCAGGCATTGAAGTTTCTCGACAGTATCAGCCGAGAGCCGTGACCTGTCCCATGAAATTGTCCGTCGTGCGCAAGAGAATACCCGTTCCGGGTCGTCTGACATCGCTGGTACACTGAGTACGTCAATGGCCAATTGATGTAAACGTGGATACTCAATCCTCTGTTCCTCTCGGCACCACCATTCAAGCGGCGTGCTTGTTGTCATAAGTCTTGGCGCAGAATTGATGAACTTTTCGAATTCATCCTCATTTCCAGGTTCATCCAAGACACTCATTGACTGCTTGATGCGTTCGTACGGGGTTACTTCTCGTCGCTCGTTATCATTCAGCCGCGCCACGGACTCCGACGTCAGTGGTCGGTCCTTATATTTCGTCCAATGCTGCCGTGCACCGGCAATGGCGGTCCGCCTCCATTCCTCTGCCCAGTGGCGGTCAAGGTACTTTCGGCGCTTTTCTGGATGGAGCAACAGTGCTGTGGCGTAAATGGGGTTTCTGTCACTCTCTTCATAATACTTCGAGAGAACCCACCAGCCCATGTGGATGGAATGAACCATACGGGCGTTGCTGGCGTATTTGACCTGCTTTAGCGTTGGTACAGGTCAGGTAGTAGATCGTACTGCCCGTTTACGACTTACCTTGGCATTCTCAAACTGCATGAAGAGAATATCCATGTTCTCTAGCACCTGGTCTATTGATGCCCACTCCATCTGCTGCTCCAAGGTTGCCTGGTGAAACGGCTGCAAGAACTCGTGAGTCATTTTGAGTACTTGCCAATCATCGTGCGTGAGGATGTCGCCCTCCAGCTCCTTGTGGTATTGATTGAGGAATATTGACAATGGGCCCTCCTGGCTTATAGCCGCATCAAGTAGCCGGAACCATGAGTTCCAACGGGTGATGTTGTCAATTCCAAGCGCCTTTCCTGCAATGTCATCCCATGCATCATTGTGGACCGTGGAATTACGGATGAACACCGCAATATTATGGAGTTTACCCATTGGCCGATGCTCCGCCAGCCGGCCGTGTCATGGCGCTTCTTACGCCTGTCGTGACTCTTTTGGTCCGTAGTCACTCGAAGCTGGTCGTGCAAGGCGTCCGCAGCTGTTACATCATTCGCCTCGTCTTGCGCCGCTTCAATTGCCGCCTGCAGAGCGTGCTCGCTAGTTGCAAGGAGGAAAGCTTGAAGGGACAAGTTAATGATGTGGCCGGCACACCGCGTTCGAGAGGACACTGGATCAATCGTAACGTCGTACTCGCGCGACAGCTCAACGGCTAGTTGGCGGAGACAGGTGTCGTTTTTAGCGTCATTGTCTCCAGTGAAGTAACCGATCCGGTGGGCTAAGCGGTACTGTCGGATAATCTTCATGGGGTGAGGAGTCATAGCCGCGCCGGCGTGAGCGCGGCGGAGGTTTGGTAGCCCTAGTAATGCTTTCCGAGTTTTGTAGGTCTCATCAACCCACTGTGCGTGAATAGCGATGTATGCCTTGCGCTGAGGAGAAGACCATACATCCATGGAAATGTGTACGAGGCTCCGAGCACGTTCCAGCCACCTCTTTACGGATTCTCGATGCGCATCGTAGGCCCTAGTCAAGTCCCCTGCACCTGTGCTACCAGAGTCAGTCAGGGACTCTTGAACAAGTATGTGATGAGCCTTCTCGAGGTGATAGCGTGCGTTGCCGGATATGTGGGTTGACCAAGATGGATTGCGACAACGCGTGCAGTAGTGTAGCAATCTCCCGCTCACTGTGCGTGGCTCATCGCCTTGAGCTTCTCGAAAGTGATCCCATGTTGATGTGGCTCTCAGTTTCCTTCTCTTGGTCCTATGCTGAGTTGATGCCTCGGGTTCCGACAGTGTGCTGGCAACTTGTGAGGCACTGTCCGAGGGTAGCACGGAGGAAGAGCTTGATGGTGGATTGAATTGGGGCAGTGAGGGTATGTTGACGTCCATTGTCGAGGTATGTCGATATGTTTCTAGCTGCGTGCTTTCTGTCATAGCGGAAATGGCGAGGCCGAAGTTTCGGTCGCTAATCAGGAGGTACGAAACCCGTCCAAATCCTTCTAGAGGCTTCGTCGGCAGCAATGCGCGTCACGGCTGCAATCAACTACGGTGGGCGATAGGGGGCACTGGCGCAAAACCCCCAGTTGTTTCCTTTTGGGTTTAGGCGCTCAACTCCTTAGTCATCTCGGTACTTTGGGACGCCATGGGATATGTACCGCGGACTAGCAGCGGGCTCGCGCGGTAGCATTCGACCATTGACTTTCATGCTCACCACATCAGTCGATAAATGGTGGACTGGTTGCTACTACCAAAATAGTCACAAAATATGTCCAGAAGATGGTTCTGGCAATCTGAGTTGGCCTCGAATCCAATGCTGTTTGCTATTTCGCAATTAAAATGCACCTATTCCAGAAATCGCGAGCGCTTAGTTACCCATTCATCTTGATCCCCGGATGAGGAGCAGCTTGGTGAGCCCACAAAGGGTCACCGCAGTGATCCCGCTCCTGGTCCGCAGCGGATTAGCTCAGTAACCTCCTGCTCAAATGAGTCTAGCGACTTCATCCACCATAGGAAAGGGTGATATTGATTGTTCTTGTTAAATTAAAACCTCAGTGGAAACCAGATTCCCCCCTTTCTCTCCTTTCCGACTTTCACCTCCTCTCTTCCACCGAAATGAGCCCTCCAAAGATCCCCCCCGAGCATGTCTATTGCGTCCAAGCCGGAAAGAAACATCATGAACTCTTCACCACGACGTATGTTGGCGCGAATTATTGCGGCCGTTGCGGCTTAGCCAACCCCTTTCGGCTCCAGCATCAAGCCAGGTCCAAAACTCCGGCACTTCCGGGCCCATACGATGAGGTAGTGGAGGTTGAGGACTCCCCGCCACGGCCAGTCAGTCCAGCAAGCCAGCTGCTGCGTGACAGACCGAAACCCGTGTCATTCATCAGCATTGGACGCACGGCTCAACTCCTCCCCAACGAAGTGTCTGCTCCCGGCACGGTGAATACACGAGCACGCATACCTCCTCCTGAGGCGCCGGGCAATCCCCATTTCATGACAGTTGCATCAGCGGCCAGTCGGGCCATTCAGGATACAAAAACCAGTACCAGAAAGCCTATGAGGCAGCGGACGGGGTACCAGTGGGTACATATAAGTCTCCTGCTTGTGAGCTTGGAGACCAGGTATTTCAATGGGCTTGCAGTGGAGGTTCCGGAGACGGTGCTGCCTCTGAAAGATACAGTGATCAAGTTTTCCTCGGCAGATTTACTGACTTGGCCCTCATTCACCGCGATTTTGTTCGACCATCTCCGTCCGCTCCCGCCCACAATCGATCTTACGAACAGAGACCTATGGAGCCTTTCTTACGCTTCGAGTTTCTCTGGCAAGAAGATCGTCACCGTTCCGAACACCGACAAGTACACGACCCCGTCAAGTATGCTCGCCTCGGGGCACTTCGGCAACAATCAGGCAGGACAGTTGAAGGTGCTAGTCGTCCTTACATCCACGGATGTAGTCGACAAGCAGGAGCCAGTCACACCGCTAAGGCCAGATGAATACTCCACGCCAGTCAAGGAAGAAAAGAAACGGAAGGTCAAGCAAGAAGACCCGAGTCCTGCGCCCCGGCGCAAAAAGCGCATCAAGCGGGAGGAACATGTCAAGAAGGAGAGTCGCACCGGGGACACGTACAAGGTCAAGCAGGGGGTACACATCAAGGTGAAGCCGGAAGAGCCTGTACCGACTGCCTCCCGCCAGAACCCAACGGACTATGAGCTTGAAGATATTGTTGAGGAGATCATTGTACACGAAGATGTGGCAGACCTCTGTGAAGTGGAAGATCCGCTTCGTGATCTATTGTTCGACGGCATCCCTGGCGATAAGGGGAGTGGAGGTATGGCGGGTGACGGAGATGAAGTGGACGGGGGAGATGATGAGGAGATTTTGGTCCCGGAGTTCGTAAGAGGCTAAATCACCTCATTGCAGAGTCTAGTTCTAACACTACCAGGTAACCGGAGAGTTCATTGCTCAGAGCATTAATAGCGATCAAGCTCGACTGCCCGGCACTGATATCGATGAGGCGCTTCCACCAGCACGATCCACACGCTTCAAAGGGACAAAGATCCCTGCAACATTTGCTGTCCGACATAATAGGAAGGATTGACTACTCGGCTTCCTTATCTGAAGTCTCGCCATCCTGCTCATCATCACTTATTCCTTCCATATCGTTCCCTTCTTCATCCTCATATCCTAGTTCAACAAGTGGTTGCTCTGCTGGTTCCCTATCTCCAAGTTCATTGTGGAAAGCCTGATTTGCTCGGTCGTACAATGCTTCCTATATGCGTTTAGATTCGTGAACCCGCAGAGAAACGGCAGGGCTTACATATTCGGCAACGCCCCCTGTTGGCGCTTTGCGATATGCCAATATAGGCTGTCGGCCACTTTCGATGTGCTGAATAATTCTATCTCGAAGGCCCAGGTAGAATCGCTTGAAAGGCCGCAGCTTGTCTGGCTCCTGGTGAGTCCCATGGACGACGTCATCGTAGCCCATTTCGACGAGAACTTGGCAACACCAATCCTTTGTCTGTGGCTCCAAACAACTGCTAATGTCGATATCAGCCAGTGGTCTGTGCAGTCCCTCTAGAACCGAGCGGTTAATGGGGATCCCCCAGTTGCATGCCTTCTCTGGGTCTGGGTAATGGTAGTTCATCCAGGGCTGACCGTGGACCACGTGCGGACGGTTCTTCTGAAGGCGGATCCGATGAATGTTCCACGCCTCCACAAAGTCGAAAAGTTCTTGGCGTAATATATCTTCGAAGACGGCATAGATGGCGATCTGATCCTCCAGCATATCGCCGTCGAAGTCCCCGTCCCTGGCAAGCTCCCCAAAGTAGTCCACCCACTGCCGGGAGGATACATGCAGCATGCGCTCCCACCAACTTTCGATCTTGACATTCTTTGTGCTCGGTGCAGCCTTGTAGGAATCCTTTAGGCGCTTCCCTTGCTGGAAAACCTTCCCGTTCCACTCCACCCGTCCGTCTGCCGCCAAAGCAAATTTCCAATGAGCTGCAGCGATTAGCGGCGTCTCGCTACCTCTGTCTGCCTGCAGATACCATGGCCGGAAGCCGTATGTGTCGCATGCGGCCAAGTACTGCTTCAGAACGCTCAAAGCAGTTGTAGCAGAGTGGCCAACATAAAACCAGATAATGTTGCGCGAATAGGCGTCGATTGCAGCATATATCTCGAATCCGTACGTCTTGAGCTTGTCATGACCATCAATGCACCACTGGTAGTTCGGACCAGGGACAAGAAACTGTCCTTTCTTCCTCCGAAACATCCTTTTCCGGATCTCAACCTCGTTCGGGAACATGATTTTGTACATCGCAAAGAGAGGATCTCTTGGTACCCAGAACTGCCTTTGCTGGCGAAGATAAGGCTGTAGGAGGCTTTTGCCATATCCGGAAATGGCATTGGAACGTCGTGTCATTTCGATAATAACCTTCTCTGTCTTCTCTAGCAACGCAAGGCGCTCCTCATCGCTATTAAGCCTGCGCACCCAGCGGCGGTCTGGGTGAAGCCTGATGCGCTTCAGACCTCGTTTCGTGATCGGCCAGCCCTGTCTCTGTAGAACGCTCAATGTCTGCTTCTCGCTAAGCCCAACACGGAATATCAGGTCGCGGGTGGCCTCTATAAGCTCTGGACTCTCTTTGGTACGGGCTTGCTGGCGTGGGAGATGCCAGCTTGCGATTCGGCGAGAGATTGTGCTGAGATTGACGATGACGCGATGATGCTTCCGAAGCTTGTACTGAATCCTGCTTCGCGAGACGCCGTTGAGGTAGAGATGAGTGACATAGTCGCGGTATTCATCGATTGGGTTGGGCGGACGTGCCATGTTTGCGCGGTGAGGTCGAAAGAGTGTGGACGATCTGCTTCGTCCTGACAGCCAGAAAAGGGTGTGATGAGGCTGGCTTTCCGCACTGGTCCGCAGCGGTTTTGCAGCTGGCCCGAAGCGGTGACTGACCTGGAGGGGCTTAGCGTCAAGTTGCTGATTGGTGGAACCCCACCAAACCAGGGGCAGGACCAAATATCTACAGAACCTAGATCCCTTCCAACCCTGTTCCACCTTCCCTTTTGTATCATGTCCGTGGAAAGTCTCGTGGCCAACGACGGCGCCATGTCCACAGGCGATACAGTCGTCGTAAGTGAGACCACGACCGCTGGCACGACAGATGGGGACTCTCGCAGCCGGAACGCCCCAGTGAAGGGGAGCAGAAGATTGATCCAACCCAGTATCCGCAAACCCGCGGCGAAGATTACCGTACGATCCAGTAAGTCCTCATGCGAAGCGACGGATGCTAACTTGCCTGTCCGAGCAGAAGAAGAAGCAGACGAAGAAGGCCCCTCCCCGTGGTTCGGTGCGTCACTTCCCGTGCCGGCCCTGCGTCACCCGCGCCACAAGGGCTCCCGGCCATGAATGTGCCTCTCAAGACAGTATGCTTGGTTTCCCAAGGCCGTACACCTCCTACGCTGACATGCACGGAGTAGATACAGGTGCTGCGTGCTGGGACTGTGCAAAGACCGGCCACACGTGCAGGCCGGTAAGACATCTCTGCTCTGTCAGGTAACAAGCCACTGACCAATCTGCGTTGCTAGGTCCCCACTGCGGCTCATGCTGCTGTGCGTGCCTTTTGGGACCTGAACCGGCAGTTCAGTGGCGTGAATGACGATACGGATGATGCCTGGCGCGCTGCTGCGCTGCGCGCCGCACAGCAGTTACGAGCTTGCGGTAGTGGTGCCGCTCCTCCTGCCGCTCCAGTACCAGCTCCTGCTTTGGATTCGTTTGGGGAGGTATTAGAGAAGAGTCTCGAGGAGAGAAAGGTTATAGCGTTGGAGGCCATCGCCGGAGCTGCTCGGCTCTGTGTTGTAAGTGTGATCAAAATCAACAGATGCAATGCAACTACTAACTCAATGTTTAGCAGCTCATTCAGCAAGGCGAAGACGATGAAGAGGAGGATGAGGATAATTGAGAAGGGGCATAAAGCTTAATGCCGCTTTGAACAGAATAGAAATGCAATCTGCTGGTCCGCTGCGGGCTCGCTGCGGCGACTGTATCTTCCCTGTCACTCGCAAAAATCAAGAAATTCAAGCTGAGGTACCTAGGCCAATGTACTGCGGGTCAGCGCGAATATGTCTCTAACCTAATTTGGCACCTGCGTGGTGATTTTGGGGGTTTTGCAACAGTGACCCCTATAGCCTGCCGTAATCAACATGAAACACGCTCGCGTAAGCAAGCGTGGTGGGGGCATCCCTGTGGGGGAGGTGCCGGATCCATATTCTTAAGAATATAAGAATTATGTATTCATTGGCAGCCTCTATATTCTTATCCTTATGCATAAGCTTAAGAATGAATATGCTCTTAAGAATGGATATATATTCATTACTGGGATGTCTGCCCTGGACCGGCTACGGTTCAGCCCGAGGCGGTGGAACACCACACACCCTACCCGTACAGACAGCACCCGATTTCGTTTATCGAGACACTCACATCGGCCGAATGGGAAGCCAAGCTCTAAGAATTGCTACAGCAGATAACCAAGCGTGCTTCAGCGGGCAACAAAGAACTCACCAGACGTGTCGAAGAGGCAGTCGCGGCCCAGACTGCCCCGCTGATCACTGAGAAGAGTCGCGATGCGATCTGGGGATGGCTCAAGACAGAGAAACCCGACTCGGACATCCGAGAACTATTGGATGTCCCCTTTGCAGAGACAGCCGAGGTACAGCTGAAGCAGGATATGGAGGAATTTGTGGCGGAAACCGAGCCAGTCAGACAGACCATTCGAGAAATCGAGACAGCCGCTTTCGAACTTGGCGCAGACCATGGCGACATTTTCAGGCGCATCAAGAGGGCAACAGACAGCCAGTTTGCCATGAGAAGTTACCAACTTGACTACGAGGAGCCTATGAAGAACGCCCTTATCCAACAGATCCAGCATGCGTCTAACACGGATTTCAGACCGACAGTGGATGCAGCCACTTTGACGAGGGAGATTGCCCAGAGTGAACGACAACAGGACGAGGCTCTATCCAAGTTGAGAAACGACCTAAAGTTGAGAAACGACCTAAAGTTGAGAACACGGATCCTGGACATCCAGGAGAACGCATACCTTGATGAACCAGAGCTGATCTCGATAGCGAAAAGATCCTGGAAACTTTCCGACAGAGAGATTGAAGAATGGCGTTTGATTGGACAGGGAGTGAACGAGTATGCTCTCGGAAAGGGCGAGACTCGAGGCAATTTTCTCTTTGAGTTGGTTCTTAATCAAGCCCAAGCACGAGGTGGTTTCACTCTGCGATCGATCGTGAAGGGGATGCGACAGACAGACAAGTCCGACTACAGATCTGCAGAGGCGCTTTGGGGAGAGAAGATGGTCGACAATGCCACTCCCAAGTGGCCGACATGGACTCTTCCTTGAGTGATGGACAAGACTGATAACTGGAGGGGGGATGGACATGGCCTGTGGTTCCGGAAGGGTTGAAATGGAAGATTGGGCTGGGCTGCATGATGTTTTGGTCGGAATGTAATCGGGGTCACTTGTCTATCTGGCCAGAGGCAGACCACTACTCAGGTTGCCGTGATGACCCGATAGCTATATGAAGGAAGAAGCCAGCTACTAGACAGACAGACAAAGAATACAAGCCTTTAATCATCATTACTATGCCATTCGTACAACTCTCTCCTGTAAAAATTCTTCCTGACTAGCGGCTGTTAGCACTAGCGTGGAAAATTTTGCAGGCCCACCAAATTTGGCTGCTGCAGCAGCTGGTGCCCATCGGGTACTAACACTGCAATAAAGGAAGGATTGAGAGGGTTGACTTCCTTTACGCAGCAGCCACGGCCACAGCCCAAGGGCTCCGGCCATGATCGAAGTCTGCTGCCCTGACCAGCTGGGCAGCTGAGATAGCAGCAGGGAAGCAGCACGGCTTGCGGGGGCCAATCGACACCGCTGCGGCTCTTATACATGCTGTAATGCCGGTTCAGACCTCGCAGCAAGTATAGCTATCGCAGCCAACAGCAATCACGACACCAGCTTCAATCTAGGTGGGCGTCGACCTTTGCCCTGATCTCTACGACTCGGCACTTAGGTATATCAGGCCACCACGTCTTAGTACCTGCTTAGGCCTCCGGGCCTGAGCTGCCTTGGCCTCCGGGCCTCGGCACCTAGGTGTGCAAGGCCACCGCGTCTTAGCATCTGCTTAGACCTCCGGGCCTAAGCTGCCCTGACCTCTTCGTCTCGGGACTTAGGTGCATAAGGCCACCGCGTCTTAGCACCTGCCTCGGCCTCCGGGCCTAGGCTACTATGACCTCCGGGTCTTAGATGCCTGGATCTGCGGATCTTGGCTGTTAATCCAGGTCTACAAGAAGTCACAGAATCGGGCTACTTGTAGGCATCAGGGTTCTGGCTTGATGGCCCTGATCAATGGATGCTAGCTGCAGTGGTTTTTCCCTCTTAGCTCCCGCGAGGTTTTCCCATCTGCAGTTTTTCCTATCGTACGGATCTCGATTTCTGGTGGTTTTGAATGCCGGCAGGCAGGAATAGGAATACTGGAGAATTTCAAGCTGGTTAATAAATATGGGTATGCTGACACCCGCCCTGACAATCCGCTGACGGATACTGGGCTCGAAATAATAAGTCAAATAGGGCTGCTTAATTGCTAGATGGAAGAGGAAGAAGAATTGCAATCTGCGGACTGTAGGTCCGAACTATGGGCCTTGTGGCCTATAGCTCCGGCCCCGGGTTACTGTACTTAGGTTTCTTCAGCTGTTGACACCAGCCTAGCACGTCATCTTGCCCCCTTGGGGATTCTGTAGATATCTCAAGTAGATGTCTTCATGACGGTAATTAATCAACAACAACAACAACTATGCCATTCGTATCTTGGAGGTGGAGTGTATGTGGGTCTTCTCCAGCACGTTGGCTGTTTCTATACGCGGTGGTGGATGGAACAACAAGAAAATTCAACGCTGGAAGACCTCGCCTTGAGGGCTAAAAGAGCTACTCAGCAACCGTATTCAATACAACGGCATGAACAGCTCTGAGGATGACTGCCCATACAAGATGTATACAATTGAAGCGCACGAGGCAAGTCTCATAACCTATCAAGGCTACCACACAATTAAGACATCGTGACCAAAATCCAACAAGCTTTGCAAATGCATCAACGCACAGCATCAACACCATCTTTATCTCAACAAAGCTTAATAGTCAATAAAATATATTTTAATTCACCCAGATAAGGATGCCTAGCCCTCATTGCCTTCATTTAGAATATTTGCTTGCACACACACCACACATCGTCCGCTTCTCGAGAGCACCCCAAGGGAAAAGATCGTCCACTATGGCTGATGGGGAGGTCTATTGTGCGATGTGCGGCGCTGCGACTGGCAATCTCCCTTTTGCGTGGTTCGAACCGATCGAATCGGATATCGACCCCGACGTCTACGATGACTCCATCATCTCGGAAAGGGATGTCGTGTGGTTAAATGATACCAGACTTCTAACCGAAAACCTCGATGGCGTAGGGTCAGTCGAAACCTCCTTGAACCTTTGCGTTGATTCAACTAATAAACGACAGGATCCATTTGACGCCTAGCGCTCACCATATCAACAGTGTGCTCTTCGAATATGAAACATGAGATGGAGAAATGGCCAGATACAAGCAAGGTACGTTGGTCTAACCTACCCGTCGCAGCTAGAGCTTCATCTCATGACATTTCAGCTAATAATCTGCATTAGATATGACCTTGAGGCCGATCTCCCTGCTGCTTTTCCTGTTCACGATGTATCCATCCAACAACTTCGCAAGGTCCTTGGCCCAGAAGATCCTGACCTTGAATGCCTATACGAGGTGTTCAAGAAATGTGCCAATGCCTCCCCCTCAATCTGCCTGAAACTGGACTACAGCGGCGCTCAAAAGTATATGGGGAATTACTGGATTCCCAAGCGAGGGGTTGAGCATTATGTGACCTCGCCCGCCTCGAGCCCTGACCTCACGGATTGGTACGTCTCTGTGATAGACCATCTACCGCCAAAAACGGGAGGAATTCGGCCCATACAAGGCTCGTATAAAGATCCGTTCTTTCGGCTCCCCCCTGAGCTGCTGCTGCAGATCGTGGAACACATGACCATGGCTGACGCTTGGCGATGGAGAGGAGCGTCGAGGTATGTCGCCTGCCTTGCTGTGAGGAATGGGTTTTGGAGATCCAAGCTTGTTCGAGACATGCCTTAGCTGTACGACTTTCCTTTTCCCGAGGGGATTACTGATCCGCCGACGAACTGGGAGGCACTCTAGAAGGCACTTTGGCAAGCTGCGTCTACGAACGGTATACACAAACAGGGAACTCTTGCAAACCGGGAACGCATATGGCAGGTCTGTTCCCAAATCGTCGAGGTATACCACGTGAAGGCCGTCCGAGACAGGGCAAAAGCCGTCATCCCTGCAACCATGGTCGATGCTGTGTTTACGCGAATGGACTTGGACCCCGAGCCCATGCATACAACCTGTCGGGAGATTCTCCTCCTGCGTGATTTTGGTGACGTGGATAGCGTCCACCCCAAGATTGTGGTTACTTGGACGGAAGATGATGCGATCAAGACTATCGACATTAGGCATTCTTCCTTTCAGTTCCGCCACGGCATGGGTGTCTCGTATCAGAACCAAACCTTCTTCACAGAGAGGACCTGGCTTACGGGATTCATCATTCAAGCTGAGGGTGAATATTCAACGTTCGGCGCGCAGCGCAGCATTGTCGGACTTCACTGTATCCTCTCTAACCTCGACCCTGATGACGATGGCTTATTTGAAGAGCTGGAGGCATCTCGATAAGCCTAAATGACATAAAATACCGGTACTGAAATGGCAATGCCGTTATATTAGTGGCGGAACATACTATGCATGGGGAGGAGCATGTTGTCGGATATAATATGGTTGTGCCAGCGAGGAGTTGCAGATGGGTGGATAAAGGACAAGCACGCAGCGTACGTGAATGTTATTGATGAACAGCACAAGAGACACACGAGGAGGCAGAATTAGAATCAGTAGAGTTGGTTGAAAGTGGAATTGAGTTCCTCGTGTTTCTTCTACCTTCGGCAACCGCAGAATCTCATAGACAACACAATAGAGAGTTAAATAAACCTTTTTGAACGAATCAGTAGCAGAAATATGCTTCCACCACTGATTTATCCTTGACCAAACACAGAAGCCAAGATCCGACTTCCGAATCAGCAATTCCAACGGGGCAAAGCTGTCAGCCTCAAATGTTGTGTTCCAGCACCCCACATGGCATGAGAGGGCGAAGGTACAACATGGAAATCAGTTTCCGTTACAGAGCCTCCGGTGGCGTAGGAAAGCAAAAGAAATCCTCCCTTGTTCATGCCAGAAGCAAAGGTGTGATACTGGTTCTGAGAAGCGTCAAAGAATCGTCGCCAACTTCCGTGGTATGGACCTTGTGAGCGGCCACAGCCTCTTGAAGCTATCGGAGGCGTGGTCCGGGACAGACTTGTGCTCATTGTTCAGCTTGGCCTGTCGGTTCTGGAGAAACACGTTCCGCATCCTCGGTTTCTTGGCATCCATCTCTTAGGGGCTACGCGCGTTCAAGAGTATAGTGTTGGTGCATGCAGCAATTACCCCACCGCATTAGGTCGAGCACAGCCAGTAGGGTCAGGCGGATGGACAAGGTTCCATCCCGTTCAACGGGATCCCATTCCGGGCGGGACCATTGCGGGGAAAGGCATCCAAGAAATCTGCAAGGATGTATCTCGGACCACCTCCGGCAGACCCGGCATCGCCCAGATCTGCCGCCGGTACACATGTGCTGTCGGCAGATGGTCAGGACGGACCATGTATCAAACATGGAAAGCCTTAACGGGGAGAAGAGCCGGAGCAATGACGGGCTTCGGAATGCTTCGGAAAATGGCACAGTGGAGAGCAACTCGGGCTCGCAAGATCTGGAGATGCCCAATAATGCTACATTGGACGCCCTTCAAGGCCTAATGGGTAGCTACATGACAGGTACTAAAGCGAGGCCTCGAACCACCGGCTGTCCCGGAGGTCAACAACCCCAGGTCTCGATTCTAACCACTCAGACGAGCAACTATACTCACATTTCTCAACAATGGCCTCCATCCTGCAATATTGCTTGGCGTCCTTGGGCCTCCTATGCTTGTACCTTGGACAGTCAATCATATACAATCTCTACTTCCACCCTTTCCGGAAATTCCCTGGCCCTCTATTGGCCAAGATTTCTAGGATCTGGAGTAGACGCGTCAACTTTCAGGGCCTCAAGTATATGAAAATTCATGAGGCTCACCAAAAGTATGGTAAGTCATGTGGAATGTGTCCCCGTTGTTAATACATGAATCTGATGTATTCATTCCGTAGGTCCTGTGATTCGAATTGGACCAAATGAGCTCTCCTTTGCCGACCCAGCGGCAGTTCGACAGATTTATACGACAGACAGTTTCCAGAAAGAAGAGGCCTTCTATGTTTGTCTTTGTCCTTGTTTTGAGTTGAGCGCTTATTAACCGTGTCTGGGCAGTTTTCAAAGAGGGGTTATGAAGAAGAGCATCTGTTCAGTTTCCGGTAAGATCCTCCCGGAACCTGTTATCGGAGAGGATAGCTGACGGATGTATAAGGAACCCCGCAGCACACAATCAACGCCGAAAGCTGTTATCCCGTGGCTATTCCCAAGGCAGTCTGCTGAGTGTCGAGCAAGAAATCGCCGCAAAGATACACACGTTTCTCGACGTGCTCGGTAAAGAAACTGCAGATGGGAGACTAGTGGATGTATACAGCAAGGTGCATCTCTTGTCATTTGATGTAGTTTGTACGAAGACGCCCGCGCTTTACCAGGAGAGCGAAAAGGCTAACGGACCGCAGACCGTCTGCTATTCGGAGAGGATCCAAAGTCGTTGGAATCAGGAGGAGAGCATAAAGTGCTCTCCTACTTTCGGGCCTGGAGACCCATCTTCATCTACGTAAGTATTACGGCTTGACCCAAACACGTTTGCTCTTACGCTGTCGGAAATGTCGAATTCTGTGTAGGAAGAGATGCTTACATCCACGCGCAGAAAGAATTCTGCCCACAATTGGAGAGTTTTGGTATATATTTACCGGGAGGTCTTGGGGACAACTTCCGCAAAGTCAAGGCATGGAAAGAGGTAAATATCAGCATCACCCTGTATTCCGGGTGGCATTCATCTCACACTGTTGACAGTACTCCGTCGACCTTATCAGGAAATGCCGCCAGAACAATGTTGTTACACCCTTCTT
This sequence comes from Ilyonectria sp. MPI-CAGE-AT-0026, assembly GCA_020744155.1. NCBI lineage: Eukaryota > Fungi > Ascomycota > Sordariomycetes > Hypocreales > Nectriaceae > Ilyonectria > Ilyonectria sp. MPI-CAGE-AT-0026. The sequence goes on from JAGPNQ010000033.1 coordinate 341,241, forward strand.
CCGCGCCGTTCTCTACGGAGAAAAAGACGGCTATCTTGGTCGACCACTCACAGACTCGGAAGTTGCCGAGGAATGCATGAGCGGCATGTAAGTTTTCGCTTTCCCGTTTGCTGTCCTTGGTAGCTGACCGATTTTGAGGTTTGGCGGCACCGGAACGACGGCGAATACTTTCGTTTTCCTTCTCTGGGCGACTCTGCAGCACCCAGAGGTAGTTGACAAACTGAAAGCGGAACTCAGGTCGGCTATTCCAAATATTGGATCGGTACCAAGCTATCAGGTCAGCTTCGCGAAAGACTCCATTATGACGATCTCGAAACTAACAAAGGTACAGAGTTGTGCTCACTCACCCTACCTCCAAGCTGTGATTAATGAAACCCTTCGCATATATCCAACCATCGTTTCCATGATTCCAAGAATCGCAACGCGGGATAGCACCGTTGCTGGAGTTCCGATTCCCAAAGGGGTAGGCCATCTCCGTCTTTGGCAGACGCGTACACTGCTCACATATCAAATCAGACTATTGTAGGAACACAGAACTACACGATCCATCGATGGGAAGCTGCATTTCCCAACCCGGAGAGTTTCATCCCAGACCGCTGGCTCGATGAGAAGAATGCCGCAGAGAGAAAGGAGGCATTTGTGCCTTTCTCGGTGGGTGCTCGGAAATGTATTGGGATAAAGTAAGTGCTCAACATTCACTCTCTGGATTGGGGACTGATAGGAAACAAGTCTTGCACAGATGGAGCTGAGCAAACTTGTGGCGGCGTTTTTTCGACGTTTTGACGCAACCATTGATCCCAGCACGAGACCAGAGGACATGAGAATGTTTGACAATTTCAGTGCTGGTCCAGTTGGGCGCAAGTTACTCATTCGACTCAGGGAGTCGACTGATCCAGTAGAACAACAGCCTGGCAACTTGGCCGAGGGAGATGCGAAGAAGGTGATCAGCTCTAGCTAGGTCAATCTGATTTCACGACGATACTCTTGGCAGGATGGTGGAAGACGACAAGTGTATTTAGCAGCATCTACCTGTTTCACGGCAGCTTGTTTCGAGTGTACCTATCTAAAAGTTGACGTCGGTTTTCAGAAATTCTTCAAAGTTAAAGTGCATGGCCTGATGCGAGAACCAGTCGTCGCTCAGGGGATCAGGGATGAAGCAATGCTCGGCATCACCAACATTATTGCCAAATAGAGCTTCGGACTCCTGAGAGTCCGTCTGCTGGCTTCCTTCGCCTGGTGTCGAGCCTCCTATGACATGATTTAGTTTAGAACAGCCCATCATCCAGGGGCAATGCCCAACTCAGTGTAGCTCATACCTATATTCCGGATACGAGACAAGCGGTCTCTGAGAACCCCGATGACTTGAATAGCCTGTGCTCCAGATTCGACCTCGGAGGTGTAGTGCTTGAATATTGCCATGGCAAGGGACAGTGAATTGTCGACCGAAGTCTTTGTGTCTTCCTGAGAGGATCGCAACGAAGCTAGGACAACCGTGGCTGCTCCAAAAGTGACTATAACAGGGTCAGAAATGTTAAAAGCGCTGAGTGATACAAGACGCACAGTAAACGGTCCACCATGCCGAGCATCTGTATACGCTGCCCATGTCTTGATGCAGTACTGATATCAGCTCATGCGCTGTATCTAGGCAAACTTGGCTCATTCTCCCAGCTACTTCGCCTCCGAGACTGTTTTGGTCTGATTTTGCACCTGATGCTGAGCGTGCCAGGAAAAGAATGACAGGACGAAGCAAGAGAAGTCGTGCATAAAGAAACCTTGAGGAATCAGCATCGATAATTGCAGCGGGCTCCATGACAAGACACACCTGCAGTATAAGATCCTTGCTTGAAGCAGAGCACTACCTGATGGAGCGTCCGAGTTGCTTGAGACGGTTTGCAGTCTCAGATTGTTTGGGAGTGTTTCGAGAAATTTATCCAACTTGGAATTCAGCCGCAGCATTTCGTGCAAATCCGGCATAGACCCATCCTTGGTAGCCTGCGCATGGCTGGCTTCAGCATAAAAGCAATGCAACACCTCGTTCAGAATGTCGAGGAGCTGAACCGTATATACGAATAATCCCATTCGACACGGTGAGGTTTCTGGTTGGGTACCTTCTCCATCTTCCAGAAGGTGCTCATCGTCGATCATAAGCGGTAGCGGTACCAGCGAGCTGTGTGACAGCATAGCCGGCCGTCCAAAGGTTGTGCACATCAATCTCGATATCTGGTAAGTAAATAGCGATAGTAAGCAGAACGTGGATCTGCTTACCTATCCAATGTCACACATGTGTACCAGATCCGCCTCCGCATTTCTCTCTCAAGTTGGTTGCGTGTTGCCGACTTTTGGTTGAGATGAAGGCCGAGGCTTTGGGCTACTCGCATTGCAAGGCCCACCATATTCCAGCACCGGCTCGAATACATGGTTGATTGGAGGTGGACAGCGGTTAACAGCAACAGCTGGACGATGGGCAACGACACAATATCCAAGCAATCGATTGGGACAAGTGCTCTGGCGCGCTGGTAAAGCTGATCTGCCTGAAGAGCCCGGCTGCCGAGATCTACGCATTGGGTGAATCGGCACCCGATTGCGAGCACGAGGTTGAGTGTTGCCAGCATTACCGGATCGTCCACTGTTGTATCAGTTTTTTCTGAGCTTGTCGGCTCCCAAAGCTCACCATAGAAGCGAGTGAATGTCGGCCTATGCAGGATGGGGAAGACGGGATGCACGATATCCCAGAAGCTCTGGAGGTATCTGTCAGAGATCCTACGGATAGGGATAAGCTCCAAGCCTGCTAGACGCTCTGCTTGTGAACCAGGCTGCCACATGACGTGCGTTACAGGCCTGCCGTCGTCTTGACTGAGCTGTGATACATCATCGGTTTCGCCCGTAGTGAGGAGTACGTGTTGGACGAATGCTATGGTTGAAGATGCGCCGTACAGTATATTGCGATGATCAACACATGTAGAGACGGTTGCCAGGGCGTCAGGAGACTCGGCTTGGCTGGGAGACTCCACGCCAAGTGTCGACTGACGTCGGGCGGCGCGCGTTGTTGACCGGAGAAGCACATTGGGCCCGCCTCTAGTGTGCTCGCTTCCGACTTCCAGCCGCGTTTGCCCGTGATTATGGCCCTTCTCCAGCTGTTCCAACCTGCCCTCCAGTGCCTGTATATGCCTTGAGACGCGTCAACAGTGAAGAGAGCAGTCTTGGGATGGCCAACGAACTTGCGCGTTTTCAGACTGCCCTCCTCATACAAGCAGTCTTTTCTTGAACCTCGCTTCTCACATGCGTAGCAGACTGGTCGCCCGCCGTCACACTTGGTCTTGCGCACACGACAGCAGGTGCAGGCGAGTTGCGTCTTGCGGCGCTTCGGACGCAGTCCTTGGGAGAGGATGTTACCCGCGTCGGCTGCCAAGGATCCGCAGACGGAGTCGAAAGCGCTCTGCCAGACAATATCGGGGAACGACATCTGGAATCGGCGGTGGAGAGATGGAATGATCTGGAGGAGGATTGAATGCCGTGATTGCAGACGAAGAAAGCACCCCGGATTGCGGGAAGGACGGGAATCCGGGGTTGGGAGCAAATGCGGGGAAGCGCTCAAGGAAGCAGATTGGTGGATGATCTGGTGGCCGGGATTTGCTTGCGGCAATTGCGATAGCGAGATCCCTGCAAGAGGCGCAAGGACTACGTCCGACATCGTACCAAGGGTTGGGGGAGTTTGGGGACTGGAGTTCAACCAGGCGATACATGGCACGTCTATCATCCACGCCGTGGAAACCGGTGGACTATGTATCCATTTTCATCTATTCTATGACGCTGGAAATTATATTCCAACTTCCATGCCGGGGGTTCAACCCTCACTCGACTATCTCTCATGGCACGCAGAACGCGGAGATTCATATCCGGAATAGCCATAACGTCTGGGATCCCTCAGAAGCCGTCAAGTAAAACCAAAAAGACGCCTTCGAGAAACATCACCAACATCATGAAGCGGAATACGAATGACACGCGAGAATAGCAACAGTGTTCTTTGCTGATATGACCAGGCTTCCTTCTTCTGGGAGGACCAGCCAACAGATTAACAATTAATAACGCGGGAATAGCAGACCAGAGTGGTAGACCCAGATAGCTTAAGTAAGGTATCGACCAACACTACAGGAGGCTTTCAACATCCCCAGCGACCTCAGCCCTTAAACGAACCACACAACCATGCCCGACACTTGTATCAGCCTTGACAATCCGTCGTCACATGCCACCTGGATAAACAGTGATAGGAGCATCCCCTAGAGCCTTGCTTCCCTTACCTCTCGAGGGCTCATCCTCATAAACAGCTGCCGGGCTTTGTTACCCCAGAAGTATAACGGAATCGTCAAGACCATCGACAGGCTGACCAGCATGAACATTATCATGTATACCTGGATCCAGCCCTGCGACCGAACCCAGTCCACTGCCGTGTATAGAAATACAAATGCGATTGTATTCTTGACGATGTTGACGATGACGAGAACGTCGGACGCGAAAGCAGGATAGCAGTCGATAAGGTAGGTCACAGCCACGTTTGGAGCGTAGACGACGCCGAAGGCCACTATAACGGCGAGAAGAGTCAGCTAGTCGGTTTTTAAAGACAGGATCGGCAGATGAGAGGTGAAAAGAAGAGGACAATCTCACCCATGCCATATCCAACTGCGATGGATGCCCAGTGCAGCTTATTGGCGCAGGTGAAGGCGACGATAATGCAGCCAACAGGCCCAATAAACGACCCAGGCGCCATAGAGACGAGCCGTAGCTCTGGTACAAATACGCCACGGTTCCTCTTGATTATCCGAGCTGTGATCAAGTCGCAGATGTACCCGCCGCCAAAGGTGGCGAACGCGAAGCCGATGGTGGCGGGAATTTGCATCAAGCCCACGCTACTTGATGGGAAGTTGTAGGGGGGAGGGAGGAGAAGTGATGGGAAGGCCAATCTAAGCCGCCAATTGTCAACACGCTGTCCTATCTCGGTGACATGAGGGAGGACTTACATGAGGACCGTCAGTGATGCGAGGGCACTGCCGTAGAGGAAAACCACCCAGAGAACGATCAACGACGGTAAGAAAGCAAAGGGCATGGCGAAAGCCTTGAATAGAGAGAGAGATTTGTTCACATGTAAGAACGACGTGGCGACTTGGCGATATGAAAACTCGACGACAAAGTCTTCATTCTCCTCAACTTGATGGCCTTGAGCATTCTCGAGATTGGTTGCGATTGCCCCTTGTTCGGCGGTCTTCTCATCATCTGGCGTCGACACTGAGTCTGCAGCTGGCGTCGGGACAGTAGGATGTGGTCGCGTGAAGGAAGACTCGGGGTACAAGAAATAGATGGCCAGGAGATCGAAGCCTGCCAGTGCGGCACAGAGCCAGCAAAAGTCCCGCCAGGTGCCAGGGCTATACTCGACCATGAAGCCCCCAATGAGTGGCCCAACCGCGGAACCCGCAGATATGAGCACCACGTAGCTGGCCAAGAGAAGTCAGATTTCATAAAAGAGAGAGGAGGTGGGATAGAGACTGCCGGAAACATACATGGACATGGCTGTGCCCCTTTCGTGTAGAAAGAAGATGTCTGATACAATGCCGGGACCGATGCTCTAAAGCGATTGAGCATCAGGATATAAACAAAGAGATGGAGAGGGACTCGTACCTCGCCGCTAGCCGAAGCAAAGCCTGAGAGTATTCGTGCCGCGAGAAGCTCCGGATATGTCTTAGCCTTGGCTGTCCAGAGCAGCACGGCAAATAGCAGCGCCGTAGATATGATCATAATCGGACGCTTGCCATACTTGGCAGACAGCGGAATCCAGACCAAGTTGCCAAGCCCAAGAAGAAGGAAGTTATACTGTACGGCTTCTCAGCCTCAGACACCTCGGGGCGGCAGGGTGCGACTTACCGACATGAGAGAGTTTATCTGCTGCGGTGTCTTGTGTAACTCCATCTCAAGTATGACGGTCGCCACCGAGAGGCCAGCACCGGCAAAGTTGGCTACGAAATTAAAGATGGCCACGGCGAGGAGGGCCAGAAACTTGGCCCATCGAGGCCATCTCAGAGGGTCTGCTGGGTCGCTGGAGGGAGGCGGCCACAACCCAACGCCATGGTGCTTGGACGAAGGGGTACCGACTTGGACCTTGTCTGAGTCGACTGTGACTGGGTCTCCAGTGATCATGTTGAGCTGTGTAAATATAGGGTGCGATTAACAATTGATTCTGGGTTTGCAAACAGTTACTAGGACAGGTCCTAGTAACTAATGCGGTGCGCTTGGGAAGAATGAACTCGTAGACCATGCGAACTGGATTGAGAGAACATATATCAGGACTGGGAGATGGCAGACATATCACTGGTAAAAGAATATGCCGATTGAACTGCCGCATAGGTGTACGCCGAGCGGGATGAAGAAGATGCTGGGTTGGATGGCTAGGACATACTATTGTCCCCATCCGTGCGTAGTCAAACGCCAAGCGACCAGTCGAGACCAAGCCACTGTAGTTGAAGCTTACAAATGTCCGTTCAGGGACACGGTCAACGTCCATGTCAACGTCAAGTCCTTCAAGGGAACATTACCCGAGTCTTCGGGACAGGGAGGTCCTCCGGAGCGGGGAGGTCTTCCGGAACTCTATTTCCCCGCAGTCACATCTCACAAATAGGCCCTAGTCTCGATTACATTTGACTCGATAGCTGTTTCAGTAGCCAAAGCCAAAATGACCTCCTATTCATTCCACTGAATCCACTGTGAGCTTTTAGAGGCCTTCTACCTGTATACCAAGGGCGTCAAACATGCCGGAGTGTTTGTTATCTCCTGGCTATTCCTGTAAGGGAGGCAGTCCGGCCACATCAGCAATTGTTAATTTGTTGGCTGTTCCTCTCAGAAGCAGCCTGGCCACATCAGCAAAGAACATAGTTTTTGACACCATATTGGCATCTTGATAAACCCAATGCTGCATAACACCGAAACCATGCTGGAATGTTGACAGGGGAAGTTGGTTCTGGATAGTAAAGAGCGGCCTCACTCGCAGTGTCCCTTGTTTCCTGTCATTTGGTGCCTAATTTAAGTATCCTTACAAATCATCTTATTCCAGCTCTGACGGTTCATCTATGAGAAATCCAATTCCAATCCTCTTGGCTAATTACATTACCGCGGGCTTGGGGTCTATGGCATGTTTCTTATGGAAGACATTGTCCGGATCATAGCGTGCCTTGATACCCTGCAAGCGTGGGTAATTTTCCTTGAAGATGTACTCTGCAGTCGTCCCCGGCAGCAGGCTTCCATTTGGATACACTCTCCACCCATCAGAGGAAACCCCGAATTCTTCGTCATGCCTACGCCGGATAAGGTCAACGACCTCTCTGGCAGTTTTTATGGCTTCAGCCTCGTCCTCTGCTTTCTCCGTTCTGCGTTCATGTGGTTTTAGCCGTGGTAGCGTCTTACAAGGGGGAAAACTTACGTGATGTATACGGCGCAGTCTCGCCAAGATCCTCCACCATCGCTCGGCGGGGAACGGAGAGGCCATGCGCTATCAAATTGAGGACCAGTGTTTGCAAAGGTATAATACCAACCATATAGGCCCAAGAACATGCTCGTCCCCGTGTATCTGGTCCCCTCGCCTGCAACCCATTGTCTGAGGCGGTCCAGCACTGGAAGCCATACCTTGGGCGACATTCGTGTAAAGAGTGTCCCGTCCGAAAAACGACGCATGGGCATCCATACAGCCTGCGGGGTGCTGTCTGAGGATCTCGGGAACCATTGCAGTCCGGTGTTCTCAAAGATGTGAGGAATGTCCAAGAACTCCTTGAACCGCCGACGACCCTCGGCTACATCATCGCCGTGGTAGTAAGGGAATGCAACTATGGACTCTGCGGGACCACCCGACGGGCCGAGAGTTTGATAGACCATTGCCAAGGTGTCGTCTTCCTTTTGGTTCTCAAGGTACCGTTCAGCGGCCTCGAATACGGCCTCGAAGGATGACGGAGGGTAAATAATGGTGCCGAAGAATATCTGGGTTGGGAGGCCCCGAACCCGGATCTTCACACTCGCCACAACTCCAAAGTTGTAGCCGGCCCCCTTGATGGCCCAGAATAGGTCCGGATGAGACTCAGCAGAGGCAGTCACAATCTCTCCCGAGGCCAAAACGATGCGAGCCTCCAGGAACTGATCGACGGCGTGACCTATAAGGCCCATTATCCACCCTCCGCCACCGCCCAAGGCAAAGCCCATATATCCAAGTTCTTTGACCGCTGGCAACGTCGTGCAGGTGCCTCGCAAGGCACAGGCTTCCCCGACGTCGCCAGCAGAAGCACCTCCCTCGATGGTCATGACTCCGTCCGCACCGAAGTGATCGTTGTCAACCCATGCTCCTCTCATGCGTCGTAGGTCAACGTGAACACCTCCCTCGGAGCTGGATGCGCCCATGAAAGAGTGACCACCGCAGACGACGGCGACCTCAATGTCATTCGAGACGGCGTATCTTAGCGCGACGGATATGTCGTTTTCACAGACAGGTTCGAAAACAAGATTAGGTTCATTTTGTTCGTTTCCGGACCAGCGTTCGACGAGACGGCGATAGTCTGGGTCGTCTCGAGTGGAAATGACTAAGGTGTAACTGTTAGGGGTCGTCAAGTTGGAAGGGGGCTTCAAGTATTCAGCGACTTACAGCCTCGAAAGCTTGCACGCGCATCTGATAATGTCGTCCGAGTCATGGTAGTCTGAAGTAAATGATAATATTTAAAGTGGCAGCATGCAATACGATGGTTGTCAGACTTGGGCTGAGGTCTGCTTTATACTGGTAACATATACCGTCGGCATTTGTCGCGGTCAACTGACTTCGCTTAACCTCCTCACCCCGGGCTGCCAAAGGTTCTAGGGTATATAGTTCATCGGAGCCATGTAGTTAGATGTTTCTGGAAGAGTAGCGTCGTGGGGAGGAGGTTTCCCCGTAATTATTAACCTATTACAACCCCCGGGTTGCGATCCCGTTGAACGGGCCGAAACCCTAATTACCCAGCAACCATCGCCGGCGCCTTATTGTCAAGACCACGCATGTCAAGCAACGGTGGATTGATGATAAAATACATCGAGCCCTGTTCCAGGCGCCCTTTAAAGGGATTGTGTACTTACTACAGGGTCCACAGAGCTGGATTTCACATAAGAATCCCTGATCCGATGGATCATGTAAGCGGAATTAGCACTCCCCGGTGCCAAGAGCCGCGGGATCCGCCGTCTTCCTCAATGCACCCGAGGTTCCGTGATTTGGGGCCTGACTCTCATTCATTCGCCCAACCCTGAATGATAGGGCTTGACTGACGTCTTGTATGACCTTGTTCAGCCTGATACCGCGCGGTAATTGGTGCATGCCTCTACTTCATATGCCCGCCACAGTTGTCAGGGCGCTGCTTGGCGAAAGACTTCAGTGTCGGCTTTTCCTGCAGTCTACATAAATTTATTTTATGCTTTATATTGCGACGAGCAGTTTTCTAGACATATATCATATTTAGCATGGGATTTTTATGAAAAATAAAAACTAATTGTCAACGCAGAGTCGGCTTGTTGAGTCATGCATCTACATTGAGCGCGTTGGTGGAATACCGACTTCACTCCTAAGAAAGCGAAATGCAGAAACGCCGTCGACTCGCGCAAATGAATCCTCAGCGTGTACGCATGAATCGACTCAGGAAACCGAGCGATCGTCTTATTTAATTAAACCAGACTCCAAATGGTATTGTTAAGCGTCTAACTCGCCGGATCACGGCACTCTCGAGTCTAAGCAATGTGGGTGAGATCTTAGTGCAACTCCGCAGTTTTGGAATCATCCACAGATGCAGCCTTGTAGCTTAAATATTTTACGTAATTCAAGCTCGCTCCGCAGTGTTTATGAACTGAGACAGAGTGACATGGCCGGGAGCGCGCACTTCAGGGTATTCAAACTGGAGTTGCAACCAAACCTGACTCTAGAAACAATCAACTTGTGAATTTATGAGAAAGACCTTTTTATTAGATATTGAGGATATCTAGACCATGGAAACATTGTGAGCATTTTCTATCTGTTGACTGTTCCTGTGAGGGAGGCAGCCCAGCCACATCAGCAAAGAACACAGTTTTTGATACATTGTTGGCATCTCAATAAACCCAATGCCGTATAACACCGAATTGTGAGCATTTCTGATCCAAATTGCTCCATATGGGGACCTGCAGTACCGCGTAAATATTCAAGAGGCACGTATCTAAATATCAGCGTTTTGCTTCCACGACAGTAGAGAAGAAATGCGACCGTCTAAACCACAATGAATGTTGGTTATGCACCAGTTTGAAATTAATATTGAAAGAAACATCAGGCGCAAGGCGAAGCACTGAAAGGGCTTAACCCGACCCCAGCTAAACCCGCAACCTATGTCATCCTTTGGAATCAATCGCCATTGGTATTAAGCCCTTGCAGCGGCAAGTATTTGCGAGGGGAAATAAAATGGGGCCAGGTAAGGCTGGGATCGCCCGGAAAACGGCACAGAGTAATCTTCGATGTCGCATCAAGGGGCTAGAGCTGCTCAGCCTCATGCCGCAAGCAGCAGGCTGACATATGTCTCCAGAATTGTCAACAGCGAAGATCTGTAGGCTCTAGTGAAGATCCCAAGGTGAGATAACGTACTTGCGCGTGTGCAATGTGCTCTCCTCATACAAACACTCATCTCCAGAGCCTCGCTTCTCACATGGAGAGCAGACCGGTCTCCTGCCGTCACAGCGAGTCTTACGTATGCGGTAGCTGTTGCAGGCTAGCTAGATTTTGTGGCGTTTCGGGGGCGGCTCCCTCGGAAGGATGTTGCTCGCATCGGCTGCGAAGCTCACCGAGTCGAGGTCGAATCCGATCTCCCAGCTCATGTTGGAGGAGAACATGCGGAAGTAGTGGTGATGGATGACTCAACGTAAGCAGAAACAGAAAGGCTGCTTGTCAAGAGCTTCGCCGCGAGGCTTGATTTGGGTCTCTTTAGCTTTTGGATGAAGAAAGATGAGCGAGATTTCACTGCCAGGACTCCGCATCTCGAGTCGTGACATGGTTGATCCAAAAAGCTTATTCGCGTCGTTCGTTGCAGAATTGCGGGGATGACAAGGGGGTGGCGAACCACAAAACGCGGGGAACGGCTGGGCTAGTAATCACGATGGCTAGCGTTGGTGATGAGCTAGAAGACGGGATTTGATAGCGGGATTTACTAAGTATAGAGTACGACCGCCACATTGAGGCATTCGAGGTTAGGTTTCAGTTCCACTTGGTCACTCGACAACAGTGCCATTCTCAACACATATCAAATCGCATTTAGCTGACTAGGCTCATCCTAGTACATTCTAACTAAAGACTTGTGACTCTTCAATTGTGTTTCTGCCTCGACCCAGTTGCCGTGAATCTGGTTCTTGGTCCGAAACGGTAGCTGTATGACAGCAATTGGCTTAGTGAAGTCATTGGTATCGATCACAACTAAATCACTCCGGTTCAGGTCCATCCTCTGCACCATTCCTATGACCCATCCATCGCCCTCTGGAGCGTTCTTCGATCTCGGAATGAAGATTGGCTCTTCAGTAGTGCTATGATGACCGGGATCAAAGAAGGTGTTCCTACCGCTCTTTTTTTCGATCATGACATAGCCGTTCAGACACAGGGGCACGATGGGCGGCAAGGCATTTGCCTTGTCGGGAAGAAGCACAGGAGAAAAGATCCGGTCGTAAGGGCGAGTGAAGAATCTTTCGTCAACTCGCGCTAGCTCGCTGGGAAGATCGAGAATGACTTTAGGCTCTGCCACCTGGGTCCCGCTTGGTTCATTGAGGTCGATCTCCCACTGGACGTAGTCTGCCTTTGTGTTGTTCATGCCTTGCTGGCTATTCGGGGGTTCGAACATGGGAAAGATGTTATAAAAGACGCGGGAGCTGTCAAAATAAAGCTTCCCATTGCCATCTTCCCAAGCCGAGGCTGTATGCATCACGACAGCATTTTGCCAGTGATAGACACGGCTCTCTCCCGGCTCCCAGCCGGATGGCAGATCATCTGGCCTTCTTGGCACAACAATAAAGGTAGCAGGGCGGTTGTAGTTATACTGCCAGTGTTGACCACCCGCCTTAATCCGTTCTAGGTTGGCCTCGAAGGGCCAGAGGACAAGAACCACAAAATTCTGGGTAATACAACAGTCGTGAATAAAGGCACTCCAAGGTGCTTTGATCCACTGCTCATGGTGCCTCTGCCCGTTCTTATCTAACGAGTAAATAACGACATCGTCAGTAGCGAGGCCTTTTGCTTCGTAGCCAAAGCAAACCAGCTCCTCAGTAAATGGGTCAATCTTAGGGTGGGCAGAGAAGGTATTTCCAGGACACCGAAATGGGTCGTATTCGAGGGTATCGAGGGTATCTGGGTGCACCGCATATGGCTGGGCTACTTCCTTAAGGGCTAGAAGCTTCCCAGACCAGAAGACGAGATTGGTGTTTGCCGTCGAGTCTATAGCTGCGCGGACGCATGGGTGATGAGAGAAAGGGTTGCGGTACAGGCCAAAGAGCCTCTTGTTCTTTTTGCGCTCAAGCCTCAGGCGTTCAGTTTCGACATATTTGATCTTCATATCAACAGATCCATCGTGAATGCGGAAGGCACAAATGTTGCCATCGCCCTCGACAGGTGGGTTTCCGGGCTGAAGAGGGAAGAAAGGATCGACCATGATTCGATAGAATGTACCACTGATCTCTTTGGGTATCTCGCCAAAGACGACAAGGTTGGCCACTTCGCCCTCAAAGCGGCCTGGGATGCCATTCTCCATCGGGTTTAGAGACTGCGACCATACCGAACGAAGGCCAAAAAAGTCGTCCTGGCTGTTGTGGGTGGGTGTCGTTGGCTTCATGTTGGAGATCACTGAAAGTGACATGTTTGATGAATTGATTGTCGATCTTAGTCCTGTGACAGCAGTTCGGGTCTTCTTTATTGATCCGCAGTATGTTGAAGAGAAAAAAGGGATGGCACGCAATTCTCGAAGTACAGATGGCTCTTCGACGTCGGGTCGATGTGGTAGTCAGGTAAATGATCAGAAGATAATCAGCCGTGAGCTTGCCAGCACTCGAAGTGATGATGGAAACCAACACCTTTTATACAATGACACCTGGTGCTACACCCGCATTGGGTTAGATTGATGCTGTCTGCCAGTGGCTGGGTCAGAAGCCGACAAGTTTCTTGGTAGCGTGTGTCAAAGTGGGGACCGAGGGGAAGACACGTAACATTCGAAATAGGTAAAGATGGGACGTCGGCAAACGAGTCGACAGGATAGATGGTATGCAGTTTTAGCATCGAGGCCATCCCCATTGGCTAACGGACCACCCCTTTCCCGGATTCCGTAGTAGGTCCATTAACCCCGCAGTTCGGGATGAATCCCGGCCGGAACGGAGCGCGGCATCCCAAGCCGCCATCCTTCCAAGGCTATCTATTCGTAGAGAACGCATTCAGGGCTGTGGGTTCGGATCCAGATAGTGACTGCAAGTGCGGGGTCGGCTAAGAAAGCAAAGGTAGAGGTGCATGACGGTGGAGGTCCAGCCGAGACGGGGAGAAGGAGCGGCATGGTTACGCCGTAGATCAACAGGAGGCGCGTGCGTTTCTGACCATTTAGGTGCAAGAAAGCGACGAGAGGGGAGGAAGATAGGCAGTGGGGCGTTATCGGGAGTTGAATTTCGGGGCAGGGAGCAAGCTGTTGGGTGTGTTGAGGCTGTTGATGGGGAGTTGCATGGTCGCTTGAGTTGTTAGGTAGGGTCACTCATGTGCTGTTAATAAATCTGTGCGTTCACTTGATGATAAAACAAATTATCGCATAGCCAACCGCCTGAATCATTCGATACATAGCATTGTCAACGTATCCTACTATGCGAGAAGCTGACGGCACCTTGTAAGCCACTGCGCAAGAGCCCATGCTAGCCTTTAGCAGGCTCTCGTTCAAACCCGTACGCCCTCTTTTCCTTTTCGAGGCTTTCTGATAACTAACTGTACGGCGTCTGGATTCTATGGCTTCATTAGTTATTTGGTATCTTGTGTCTATTGCTTGCTCTACTATGATAAGAACAGTCACGAATAAATACTTTGACAAAGCTTAACTTAACCTTCGCTCATCTTAACTGACAGCGTAACGTAGTGAGTGATTGTAGTTGCCACGGCGACAACTCCACAAGGAGAAAGCACCATCATAATCTGCTAAATCAATTTCTTGTCATATGTAATGACAGACTCAGATAGCCCCAGCAAGGTAAAATAGCCAATAATACCTGAGATTGTAGCCTAGTGACCTCAGAGCCAACAGTCTCGGCCATGAAACGAACGACCCAACCATATCCGACAGCAGTATCAGCAATTCCCACCTTCGATAACTACCAATTGAAATACCCCCCTAGAGCCTTACTGCCTTTACTTCTCGAGGGCTCTTCCTTACAAAGAGCTGCCGGGCTCTGTTGCCCCAGAAGTACAATGGAATTGTCAAAACCATCGATAGGCTGACTACCATAAACATTATCATATATACCTGGATCCAGCCCTTCGATTGAACCCAGTCTACCGCAGTGTATAGAAAGACAAATGCAATAGTATTCTTCACGATGTTGACAATAACGACAACCTCGGATGCGAAGGCGGGATAGCAGTCGATAAGGTAGGTCACAGCCACGTTTGGCGCGTATACGGCGTTGAAAGACACTGAAATGGCGGGAGAGAGTCAGTCAGTCGGTCATTAAAGACAGAGTCGGCAGATGAGAGGTGAAAGGAAGAGCACGAACTCACCCATGCCGTATCCAACTGCGATAGACGCCCAGTGCAGTTTCCCGTCGCAGGTGATCTCCACGACAATGCAGCCAATAGGCCCAATAAACGAGCCAGGCACCATCGATACTAGCCGTAGCTCCGGTACAAATACGCCGCGGTTCCGCTTGATCATCTGCGCCGTGATCAAGTCGCAGACGTACCCGCCGATGAAGGTGGCGAAAGTGAAGCCGATGATGGCGGGAATCTGCATCAGACCCACACTACTTGCTGGGAATAGGTAAGGGGGAGAGATGAGGAGTGACGGGAAGGCCAGTCTAAGCCGCCAAATGTTAACACGCCGTCCCGTCTTGTCTCTGTGATATGATGGGGTACAACTCACATAAGGATCACTAGCGATGCGAGGGCACTGCCGTAGAGGAAAACAACCCAGAGAACGATCAAAGACGGTAGGAAGACAAAGGGCATCGAAAAGGCCTTGGATAGAGATCGAGATTTGTTTACATGGAAGAACGACGTGACGACTTGGCGATATGAGAACTTGACGACAAAGTCTTCATTCTCACGAACCTGCGGGTTCTGAGCATCCTCAACATTGCTGGCACTTGGGCCTAGCTCGACTGCTTTAGCATCATCTGGCGGCAATGCTGAGTCTGAGGTTGGCGACAACACAGCAGGGTGAGATCGGGAGAAGGAAGACTCGGGGTATAAGAAGAAGATGGCCAGGAGTTCGAATCCTGCCAGCGCGGCGCAAAAGCCAGACAAAGTCCCGCCAGGCGCCAGGGCTATACTCAACCATGAAGCCAATTTAGCGGCGGAAAGGGTCAGTAGCCAACACCCAAATCATCTGCTATTCCTTGAGAGGGTGCACAGAAAAGCGTCGCACAGGCGTCTTGCTTGGTCGGCCCGAAGCCGCACCAGACTACGCGTATGTGGTCGGATTGTTCTGAGGCTTATGTCTCCTAATAGGAAAGCATCTAATCGGATGCTCTATTGGATCGGTCGCAGGAAATAATGGTGGCAAGGCATCGATGAGGCCTGCGGCAGCCCGTCAATTGGCGAAGTGGAAGACTGAGGTCAGACGAGGATCGTGACTGCAGTCAAAATAGTCTCGTAAAAGTCTCTCAAAAATTAAGGGCAAAAATCTTTATTCCCTCTAACAAAATAAGGTCATTGAGATCTCTATCTCTCTGACTGAAAAGAAAATTCAATGATGGAAAAAAAGATGATCCCTCCTCCCATCTGTGTGCAGCTTCCTCCCCTACTTATCCCTATTACATCCCTGCTAGCAACCAGCTAGCCCAAAAGTCCCAGATCGACTGCCTCAGCACCTAGCTTAGACTGGTAAAGTAGCGAAATCCCGGCTAGGTAAACTATGTTTTTGTTTCTAGCATTGAACAACTCAGAACTCATGGGGGTCAGATCGGACTGTGGACTAGGGCGTCAACCAGACGGATACTCCTGGCGAATTCAGAAAGTCTGCATTAGAAACCTCCCGTCTTCCTCAGCGGGCTACGCTGTTGAGAGCCCACACATGGTCGCAAGTGCCGGCGATGCAGATGCGCCGAGTGCGCCGTCATCCTCCTGAAAGCCGAGAGACAGACTGAAGCAGCTCGCCCTGGACAATCTTTCAGCAACGGAAGTAGATCGACTAAACCTGGCGTCTGAACGCGTTCTTAATTTTCTTGCATCGCTACTAGCACCTCCGCTCGACGACCGCATTGCCTGGATCCACGAACTCCACGCTGCAGCACTGCCGGCTAGCATTGCCGACCCATGCCGCTGCAAATGCTCCCCTGGGGGATGCACCCCGCTAACATCCCTGTTGAAAAGGCGGTTGACAACTTCAT
Source organism: Ilyonectria sp. MPI-CAGE-AT-0026 (assembly GCA_020744155.1). Taxonomy (NCBI): domain Eukaryota; kingdom Fungi; phylum Ascomycota; class Sordariomycetes; order Hypocreales; family Nectriaceae; genus Ilyonectria; species Ilyonectria sp. MPI-CAGE-AT-0026. The sequence goes on from JAGPNQ010000033.1 coordinate 357,858, forward strand.
TTTGGGATTCGAACTGGAACACTTCACAGAAGACAGCATCGCGGATGACACAGAGTCCAAAGAAGGCAGTATAGTGGAGGACACAGACTGGTCAGTGGATTCCATTACTGGGGTGACAAGCCCTCTATCAGAGCTGATTACTACGTTCGCCTAATATCATACAGTTGTGGACTCGATCGCAGCTGAATCCCGATGTTATGGAGCATTCCTGGGGCGCCGTTCTGGCTGTACTCCCTGAAAGTGGTGCCGTTGATCACTTCCGGGGCCGGGTGGGATGATAACAAGTCTTCATCAGGGATACCAACCACAATGTCGGCGTCTACCTCTTCGTCCGCACCGTCGTCCATCTCTCCATCCAGAGCTTCGTCGATTGCTTCATCAAATTGCTGTTCGTCGTCATCTTGATCGTCGCCATCGGCTGCCACAATTGCAGCGAAGCTCTCTCGCTTCGAGCCGTAGAGCATGGCCCGTACGCAGAGGTTGAAAATATGCGCTGCGCAGAGAATCCGCCGCTCCTCAGGGGAGAAGCCATGTTCAAATGCAAGATCATCAATACAGGTGTCATTATTGGCAGCATTGTCAAGTGTAAAGTACCCAAACTTGTCAGGTTCGTTGATTTTCCAGAATGCGAGCGTGTCAGTGACCTCGTCGGCAAAGCGATGCGCCGTTGTGTTTGCCCCGGAAAGGTCGAAGCCCGAGGAGGATCCGGTGTTGGACAAAGTCATGATCGATGAATTGAGCGCTGATCCCAAGGAACGGGGTGTACGACTTTGATGTCCAACCGTCGAAAGAGAAAATGTATTTGGGATCGAGCGCTGCGCAGTACTTCGGTGACCGGTCCAACAGCACCACTATACTCAGATTCGAGCATGCGGAGAAGTGTCTTCGCAGAGGGAATATGGCTCGTATCAAGGAGCGGATTGCCAGCGAGCCTGATAGCGAGCCCGACATAGATTAGATTGATGCAAATGAGGTTCACATAGACGACATCGACGCGTTAAATAAAATAAGGCATATTATCAACAATACATAGAAGTGGACAGAAAGAATGATATGGCATTATTTACTGTGAGCTACCGCAGGGCGTTGGAGTGTTTCTCTGTCGCTTTATTGAGGCAGAAGATTGAGCGATCCCTCGAATGATCGTTATGGTCGCAGCTCAGGAATATTGATAGCCAGGAGGTCGGAGTGCGCAATAACCATAGGAGAACCCCTTGGGATAATAAGATTGCTGCTTAGCCCTTAGCTTGCACGCGGAATCGGCAGTTTCATGATTCCCCGACAGCGCGGCGGCGTCTAGCAAGCCAGTAGCCAAACCAGCTCATGACGGGACATAAATGAACGAGCGTCGATGTGCAATGTATCAGAATACAATCAAGTGCACAGTTGTATTAACTCGTGTGCATGACGCAAGATAGCGCACCAGGTTCTTCTCAGCTCAACTATATGAGCTTGGGGGCCAGGCGGGATACAGTCTCTGTGAAACGATTCCGTACCGCAACGATGCATCCGAGGTCCATAGTTTAAGCCCAACTTCGTCCAATATTGCCGCTCGACATCTTCTATTATTGTTAAAAAACTCCCCGAAAACATGATTTTCAGGCAGCTCAGGGACCACAGTAGTATAGCTTCCGTCGCTGTTTATCATACTCCGCAGCGAGTCTTGCTCTTCGAGCCTCGGCCCGAATTTCCTCGTCGCTTTTCTGTTGGATGTACAGGTCGCGAGCCGGGAGGCCAATAAACTTGCCCATTTCGCAGCGCTTCTCCTCACGCGACATATTATGTCCCCATGTGATTTTGCACAGGTACAAATCAGTATAGTTAGTGATATTAACAGTCCTTCTCAGAACTAACTATGTGGCGCTAAGGTAGCGGCTATCGAGCTTCCCTTCAATGCCATACACAGCTACCAAGCATTAGCAAGTAGACCCAGGGCTAAATTCAGGAAGTTCAACCTACTCTAGTCAATCATAGCCAACGTCTATGCAAATCTGACCTGTAGCTACAAGGTAACCGAGTTCTGTGGCGGGCCTGGGATCGTAGGGATCGGCGTGCCGATGCTCTCCTCTGCGATGGCAATCGGAACGCCCAAGAGCGACCCCATCCTCCGCTTAAGGATATAGACAGTCCACCACGCCCCTGCGGCATCCCTGCACATAGGTCTCTTCTATATAATGGCTCTGCATCTCAGTATGCATGCCGTGCTCGAGGGCAATGGAAAGAGCTCGGCTAATCTGCCTCAGTAAGCGTTCAGCTTTCTGCAAGCGCATTGAAACGAGCTTAGCGGACGAGGAAGAAACCACACCCAAATTGGTAGCTATCCCTCAGCTGCTAAGACGGCCAATCGCGACCAAAGCTGTCTCGCCGTCCCCAACGAAGGTCGGCCGCGGCTGCTCGTAGCACCACCACGAATAAAGCAGACAGGTCAGTCTCTTCAAGATGGCTAGGAAAGCGTCTAATTAGACGCTTTATCCAATTGGATCTCTGCTGCGGATTGTGGCAAGGGTCAAAAGATGAAGGTTGCAGCGGCAGATCCGGGCTTAGGCAGAAGATCGGGGACTTCGCCAGTCGGGCTCCCAGGAAGAGGGCGTTTTCGGCCGAATTGAAAGGGAACAGACAGAAGGCAGGAAATCTGTGATAAAATTGATAGTCATACAGTCTAGAAAAACAAAAAGACCGGTCGGTTCCGGCTGCTGGAAGGTCTCGTCCCTTCACAGCTGTTGAAGCTGATCATCTTCTTGAAAATCTTGACCTCCCAAAAATCCTGCAAAAATCCCTTAGTCCTAGGGAGTTGAATCCTTCGTCTTCGCCCCTCTCCGGGACCCCTATCCAACCCGTCCCGCATCAATAAGTGGAAAATATATCAGTTTCTTATACTTAGAGTGGAGGGCCGCCGGGGCTATTATATTAAAGAACTTGCTCTTTAGGAAAGATAGGTAATACTAACTTCTGGCTGAAAGTTCGGACTTCCGACCTGCTAGTAAACAGCCTTTCTAAGTAGCTAAGGGACCTTCCTTCCGGTTTAATTAAATATATGACCTTTTGGCCTATTAGGTATAACAAGGGTAATAAAAAAAGCTTATTTTACTTATGTTGTTTATTCTGTTACTAACTTACTGACGCTTTACAGGATGAGTGCCCACTTATCTTTACAAGAAGAAACTAGAGATTGACTATCATTTCACTGTAAAAGTTTATACATAAATCGGTAGATTTTAAAGCGATACAAGCAAAAGATAATAGAGCTTGACCTGCTACATGGCGCGCATTGCAATTCTTTTCTCTATGACCATCTATAACCGAGGAAATTGATCACCTACCTCATCGAGTAAGAATGGATGCTCGCTTAAAGTATGCCAAAAATTGAACTCAAAGTCTTGAAAATTACTAGAACCCCAAGGGCCCCATAATCCATCACCACCCTCTATCATAGGTTGCGCCGTAATATCCAAGGGTGCTCTATTTGAGCGTTGTTGATGCAATTTGGTGTTGGCTAGTTTATCGAGAATGGCTTTGATTGTCTTGGTAGCCCCGGCAAGGAGACCATAGTTCGCGTCTTCTTTGTAAACCAAGGTACCGACTTCGACTTCTGCGACCAGCACCCCGAGGTCTCGCAGGGCTTTAGGCGAAATTATAACTTCATGTTCTGGTGTTGGTGGGTGTTGTAGTAAAGTCAAACAAATAACGCCGGCGGCTGACAGCCCGAAGTAAACAACCTTTGATGAGTGTCAACCATGGCTGAATTCCGTAGAAGACGCAGCCGCTTACCTTCCAGACGAGAGACGTGCACGAGTGCACCAGACGGTCTTTGAGTATGACAGCTTCGACAACCAACCCAAGCATCTCTTCTGCAATCTGGTAGAGCTGAGTATCTGGCTCTGAGACCCTTCGAACAAGAGTTAAGCGAAGCAGGAACAGGACGTGGAGGTAGCTCAACTTCATTCCCAGTATGATATCCAGTTCTGCGGGCTGACGATCGTGGGCTTTCATTGGCACTTCCAGGCGAAAGTGTTGTGGCAGCATAGACCATTGCGACTCTGCATTGGTTCGGATTTGACTAACATTTTAAGCTTTTTTCTTGAGTTGCCCAGAGACGACCTACCTTGCCTTGTCGACCCTGTTTTCATAGCCCTGCTCTCCAAAGAGCTCAAGCAAAATCTGTTCCTTCAGCACGGCGCATAATGCTGTCCAGCGTGCATCTACGAGCAAGTCTAGGGGCGTATCAGGCGCCCACTGGTAGGAGTAATATGCATCGAGACCTCGTTGTCGGAAGTGGCAGAATTTGCTCGAGATGCGAGGAGGGCGACCAAGGAAGATGGCGACATTCTTGTCAGCGGAGTATGAGTAGGCGAACGCAGCCTGCCGAATACGTCTGAGAAACTCGGGTATGGGACCAGTTATCTCAAAGTCCTGGTGGTATCCGAGTGCGAACAATGAGCTGGACATGTCACCTAGTTTCCTCCAGGATTCGAAGCCTGATAGACTATTTAGTAGCATGCAAGGAGCTGATTGTTTGATACTCACTTTGGTCGCCGTCAACAAGTGTGTGAAGAATGAAATTCTCGTATTGCAAAACAAGCTGTAAGTCGTTCAAACAATCCAGGGACAGGCAGATATCCAAGCATCGATCAGAGTAGTGCATGGTCAACCTCCGGATATGGCGTCGCTGTGTTTCGGAGTCAAAGGGAGCATCTGAGTAGCGAAATGACATGGTAGCTCTTGAAACAGTGATCAGAAATAAGCAAATGGTTTCCCAGCGCGCATTCTCTTGACTGAATTGAGCTTTGAACTCGTCAAATGTGGTATTTGGGGTGACGGTAAAAGGTTGACATGAGTGCATAAAAAGGCCACTAGAAATGGACCTGGCATCCTTTACGACTCCATCATGCTCTGCGAAGAGAAAATCGGCAGTCTCAAGGCATGTTTGAGTGAAGAGACTCGCGAGAACGAGATTTGTCCCAGTGCGAAGCCACGCTCTGACTAGCCCCTGGCATTCTGTGATGTGAGCGAAGCGATGGAGCTGTTCAATTAATTCAGCTCCGTGAGAAATGTGGGCTTCGGTGACGAATCCGATGGGGGCGATCGATGGATGCAACTCGGGATCAGGGGAGTTACCATCTATGCCTATGTCCTGGCCAAGTCCTCGGGGAAGATGACCAAAGAGCGCAGCATGGCTTGATGATCCAAGATACCCAGGATTTGGGTATGGATGGCGTTTAGGCAATAGGCCTGTAGCAGAGGCGCCAGAAGGGGTGTCGCCCACTGTAGACAAGCCGAAAGGGCCAGATGGTGTGTTTTGGGACGCGGCAGGCGAAGGTCCAGTGCGGGGGACTTGGCGATCTTGAGAGGCGACCTGAATGATCTGAATGACGTGTGCTTCTCGGTCCGGCACGAAATTCTCTGGTGGTTTCGTTTGCTTGAACGGTTTTTGGCGGTACGTGCATTGTCCCGGTCGGCTTCGGGCCTGGCATCGTGAACACACGGGTTGCGCATGATCACACGCCAACTTGGACTTGCGGCACGGATCACAAGCGGGTTTTCGCCGTTGTTTCGGCATAGTGAGTCGCTGAGGATGAGCTTGTCCGAAATTGTTTCCGTGACTTGTACTGGGAAGATTCGGTCGGGCAAAGCGGAGAGACAAAGGTCACGAGGTTTAACCTGAAGTGCGGAGTCGGAGTCGGAGTTGGTAGTTCGGTCGGCGTAATCGTTTCTACCGTATCGGAGAAACTTGGCCGATCCGCCCTCGGCCAAAGTACAGCAAATGAAGAGTTGCTGCATAAGTCGGACCACCCATTAGCTGACCGACCCCTTACCTGACCGCCCCACTTACAACGCGTCAACCACAACGCGCCTCTAGCCACACGCGTTTCTTCCTTCAATAACACTCAATTGGTCAATTTAACCTTATTTTCGTTGTTTTCATGCCTAAATACACCGAAGAAGACCTCCAACTAGCCATTCAGGATGTGAAAAATGGTCTATCAATGCGAAAAGCAGCCAATGAGCGCGTTGTTCCTTATTCAACCCTACGGACCAAGCTCAATGGCGTGCCAAGCCGCAACGAAGCCCACGAATGGCGTCAGGTGCTTTCTAAGAACCAGGAAGACCAGCTCTGTGATTGGCTCATCTTACAAGATAAGCTCGGAATGGCGTTGACTCATAGCCAGATCCGGAAGTTGGCAACTTCCTTGTTGGGCGAAAGTGGCGTCAACCGACAACTCGGAAAGCACTGGATGACTGGCTTCCTACGCCGCAACCAGCGAATAAAAACACTAAAAGGAAAGGGAATTGACCGGAAAAGGATAAATGGAGCAAATCCAGCTGCTATTCGTGGGTTCTATGACCTATTGGACCAACCAGGGGTCAAATCGATCCCTCCACGCAACCGTTGGAATTTTGACGAAACTGGAGTCTTCCAAGGGCTCGGAACCAACGGGCTTGTAGTTGGCCAATCAGAGCTCCGATCGACAATTAAGAAACAGCCACATGACCTTAATTGGATAACCATCCTTGAGGCTATTTCCGCAACGGGAAGGTGCCTCGACCCATTGGTCGTCTTTAAAGGCAAACACGTCCAACACCAATGGTTTCCAGAGGAATTGGACTTTCTGACCAATTGGAAATTCACATCGTCTAAAAAGGGCTGGACTAATGACGAAATTGGCCTTGCTTAGCTGCAGGAAGTCTTCCTTCCGGGCTCTAAGCCAGCCCGGACCAATGAGAAGAGGCTCCTCATCCTAGATGGGCATGGATCACATATAACGCCTGATTTTATGCGTATTTGTGTGACCAATAGGGTCCATTTACTCTTGTTGAATTGGAGGCATGGAACACCAGGGCTCCAGGATGTCACGTGTGGAATAGGGAGGCCTTCGGGCCCCACTTATAGGCCCGGGGTGTAGTCCAAAGCAGACAGCCCCTTACAACAACAACAGATACACAATACACACACATGTTCAAGGTCATCAAATGGTCACATAAGCAATCCAACAACTCTATTTGCCGCCTCACACAAGCCACGTTCTTCAGCCTCTTGATATATCAGTCTTTGGGCCACTTAAAGCTGCATATCGGGCCGCCTTAACACTAGCCAATCCCCTCACTGATATTGGCCCAACTAGGAAGGAAGACTTTCTTACTTGCTATTTTGAGGCAAGGAAGAAGGCTCTTACTACTAAAAATGCCTTATCAGGTTGGAGAGGAGCCGGGTTGTGGCCAATCAACATATCAAAGCCAATGGGTAGTAAATTCGTTATTCACAACCCTAATAACACAATTACGGTCCAATCAGAAGCTCCTATTTCTCCAAAAACAAATCAGAGGTCTGAAATCATCCCTTTTACAACCCCTAGCAATTCGAGAGACATTGCTTCATTGGTCCGTTCTCATAAGAAGGAAATGCTAGCTAGCCCAACCACGAGACAGCTGTTGCGGACTATTAGCAAGGGATTTGATAGGCTCCAGTTCCAAATTGCCCAATTAGAAGAAAAAATCAAAGTCCAAGATCAAAATTCAAGCCAATCAAAGGCTAGGAAAAGAGGACGGGTTTATAAAGACACAAATAGGCTATTTCAAGATATCCGGAATGTTAAGAGGGCAAGAAGGCGAATAAAAACGCCTGAGGTTGAAGATTCAGAATAGCTCGTTTTTTCTTTGTTCTTATTGGTTGATTTTTTGATATTTAGAATTTAATTAGTTAGTTTATTAAAAATCAGTTGAAATGGACCAATTAGGTCTTTTAGTTGTTATTTTATCTATAAGTGAAGTTGAATTGCGATTTTAGTTGTTATGTAAGTGGGGCGGTCAGGTAAGGGGTCGGTCAGCTAATGGGTGGTCCGACTTACCCGTAGGGTCTTACTAAGTGGCTCCGCCACTTAGTAGGGCCGAAAAATCTGGAACAGTCAGAAAAAGTTGGAACAGTGTGACCCCCCTAAAACCACAGCCAAAAATGGCCCCCGATGCTGCAATTGATTCTGACAGACGTTCAAGCAATTTTATTACAGAAAAAATAGATATCCTAGGAGCTGAAGGTCTCGCGAAAACGACTATGTCATCAAATGCCGTGAAAAATGTGCCCTTGCGCCGGAATCGCAGCCCGCGTGCAGACATGCAACCAACTTAGCTAGGTCTTTGAGGCCGCTCTGCCACCGCAATTTATATGGCATCGTGTCTGTGAGAGCCGTCACGATTCCTGAGGCTGTAGCGGAATGTCTCTAGGTCCTTCATTATATGCTTGTACGTAGGCTGGCGATGTTGTGTGCGGTGTTTTGGGCATGGTGTTTCTGGCCCCTCATCTACTTCTTCCGCCCAACTGAGCGGCGGCGAGGATCGTTCCCACGGCTGCAAATCTTGTGATGCTGTGATAATTTCGATATTATCGTCATCACCTGACTCGCCTCTATCGTATATATTATTTTCGGGCTCGAGGAAGTTCTCGTTAGTGTCGTCTTCGTCGTTGAAGTCGCCGAAGTTGGTGGGGCTAAAGGAAGCATCATATTCCAAGTCACAGCGCAACGCAGTCAGCTCTGTGGCCTCAGAAAGAGATTTGGCTGCATAGTGAAGCTTGCGGATAGCTGCTTGAATACGAGGATCAGGCTTGGTATCGATGATGAAGCCGTTATTGCGTTGCCCAAGGAGGTCGAGATACTTTTAGCTGGAGTTTTCTATGTCTAGAAAGTGATCCTTCCGGCCAGTTAGCTCTAGCCACTTCTTAAATACAGGGACCTTCTTTATAACGCCGTCAACTTCAGCTTCTTTATTAGAAGATCGCCATTCTTCCCTCAGCTTATCCATCTCTTTCTTCAAGATTGCCCGGTGGCCTCGTAGCTCGCGGCGATGACTCTTTTCAGCCTCAACTCTGAGGGTCTCTTCCTGTTGCTGCCGGATCTCAGCTAAGCTCGAACTCGTGATAAAGCGGCCTTGGGGCTTGACTGACTTGCCGCGGCGACGGACTCGTGATAAGCGGTCGATGCGTTCTGCGCGGTTATGACAGAAGGCAGCAACTTTGGCGTTGAGAATAGCAGCTTCGTGAACAACTGAGCAGACCTGCCGAAGGGCAGCACGTGACGGCGAGCTCAGCAACTGACTGTATTTAGCATCAAGATGCTATACGGTATCTGAGGCTCCTTGGAATCGCGTTTCTGGTAGGAGAAGTGACTCATAGGCAGGGTCAACAGCCTCACGCTGCTTTCTCTATACCAACACCAACTTCGTAATTACCGGCATGCTATTTGGCAGGAAGAGACCGGTTTTCTCGAACCCTGATATGATGTTATATGTGCTAAAGCCAGCATCAAAGATCTTTTAGAAGGCAGACACGAAATTGATGCGGTTAAAGGCAAGGTTGCCTTCCTGAAGAGACTTGCGGATAGCTGCTTGGTGTGCGTTCTTTAACGGCTGAAAGACACCAACATCTATCGGCTGTATGATATAGGTTAAATGCAGTAGCAGTATCACGATTAGGATGTCAAATTGGATGCAATATTCGATAAACTGGAAGGATAAGTACCCTGTAAAGCTATCGATAACTAGAAGGCGCCAGATCTTCTCCTCTTTAGGATAGTAGTTAGGCGGCTTATTGACTGTGACTTCAGCAACGCCGTTAATACACTTCCACTTATTATAACTAAACCAGTTATTAAGTATGACCCCGAGTCTCGAGGCTTGTGCTGACTTCATCCAGGAAACCCAGTTGAACTCGTAAAGCCAGTTAAATATAACTTCGGCGTTGCTGAACGCTATATCTGTCCGTACGAACTGTATATTATTATCAGCTTTAATAGCAGCGAAGTTTTCCGTGGGAAATGACTTGAAGATAAGCCAGGGAGGAATAGAGTCTCCTACTGCATTTCCTGCGCCGATGAGGGTGCAAGACTCACGATTAGCTGGATCCAGCACTTCAGGGCGAGAGGCATGTGTTGTGCGCATAACGAGGACCTGTACGGTCTCTTGAAGGCAGCCGATTCGAAGGCCGGCTTTATCTTTATTCCAGATCTCTGAGGCGCCAATTCTCTTGGTTTTAATAAGTTCCTCAAGATCCTTGAAGAACGTAGTTATATCAGCAATATCTGTCGATTCGAATGACTTCCGCGACTTCTCAACAGCCTTCAGGAACGAGCCACGAAGCTCTGGGTGGTCTTTGCGAAACTGGGGATACCAGGCTTTTGAGACTGGAGTCGATTTCGGGTCTCTTTGAAGCCGGAAGCTATTTGCAGCCGCCTCAACTTGCGGCTTGGAGGCAGGAAACCCGGCGCGTTCTATCTACTAAATGTATGCCGCGATGGCATCGCCTTCAGCAGGCGTTAACAACGTCGGGCGGCCTCGAGGCCGGGATATATTGAAAGAGTTGCTTTCCAGCTTCTTCAGCTGCCTATGGACTTCACTTGTGCTGACTTCATAGATATATGCAGCGGTACAAAGAGAGAGAGGGTTTTTCCTAACCCGAAGGCGGGCGTTGATGGCTCTCTGGCGCAGGATCTCGCGGGCGGCCTTTTAGCCTTGGATTTGCTTGATAGTATCGGCAGAAATCATCATAAACAAATTTAGTATGGATTACACCTCGTGGTGTCGATGAAATAATTGATTTTACGTAGTGAAGCGTTGATATTTACGACAGCTTGCGGTGGTGGGGTGTTCCAACTTTTTCTGACTGTTCCAGATTTTTCGGCCCTACTAAGTGGCGGAGCCACTTAGTAAGACCCTACGGGTACCTACAAATCACTAACGTGCATGATAAGCGAGTTGGCCAGACATGTGACGGGAGCGTGTGGAGTGCTGGACCCAGGGTGGGGTCGATACGTAACTAGGGCGCACGGGGCAGGCCACAGGGACTATCAACGCGTCTACGCGTCTACGCGCCTGCCCGCTTTCTCTCTTTCCTCTCCATCGTAGTATCCTCGCAATACAGTGGCATTACCTCTTGAGTTGATCTCATCTGGCCCGTGACAGAGATCGGGCTAGGCTAGGCCGGCCGGCGCGGCCGGGCTGGGTCCGACTAGGTCTTGGACCACAGTCCAACCAGGGCCATTTCAGTGTCTTAAATGATTTCTTGGGCTTGTTTAAAAGGGTCTTAACTAGTAATTTGGAATATCTGTCTTTTATCTTAATCAGATAGTATTAGAGGTCTTCCTTTGCGAGGTGAACTGTGGTCAGACTTTTGGACTCTCGAATGCAATACGACACCATATGCAGACACTTATAACACTCCCTTATTAAACGCAATCCATTAGGCCAAATAGCCAAATTCATATGCCATTCGAATCCTCGTACGCTTATGAGGACTATACTCTAATCTTGGAGTTTTGGGGGCCATGCTTGATACGCAATTAAATTCTAAAGATAAAATGCATTTTAAAGAGATGGTGGGTTTGACGCGTTAACGCGTTGGTGAGGGGTTTTTGCTCGTCACTTTAGCGGCCCCACTGTATCTTGCTCCAGTAGTTTCTTGTCTTTATGCGCCATACTCTGTTTCCTTGAGATTTCTAAAATGAGCCCGTCAGCTACTATCAAAGCAGCGGAATATTTATTCCAACGACTGCGACAGCTAGGCATCGACTCCATCCATGGTGTTCCTGGCGATTACAATCTAACGATTCTTGACATTGTCCAACCATCTGGCTTGCGATGGGTCGGTAATGCTAATGAGCTCAACGATGGCAATTTCGACCGCTTTGCCGAGATGTACCGTCACGTTACCGTGGCTCAGACAAGACTTTGGGACCCTCGCACCATCCCCGAACAGATTGATTCGATGTTACTGCAGTGCCTTCTACAGAGCCGACCTGTGTACATTGATATCCCTGTAGATGTGGTCGACGTCCTGGTCTCAGCCCATCGCCTCGAGACCAAGATTCCATCGAACCCGTCAAACCCATTCTACGATGCCGCTCTCAAACGAGTGATTGAGCGTGTCTACGCCGCGAAACAACCGGCTATCATTGTTGACGGCGAGATTAGGGCCATTGGAATTATGAATCAAGTCCAGGATTTCGTGCGCTCCACAAACTGGCCAACTTGGGTGATGGGGTTCGGCAAAGGCCTCTTGGACGAGACATTGCCCAATTTTCACGGGGTTTACAGAGGCAAATTCGACACTGGTGAATCACGCGCCTTCTTGGAATCGGCAGATTTGATTCTCTGCTTTGGGCCTCATTTCAGCTCAACGAACACATTTGCCTTTTCAAGCATTCCTGCTGCCGAGAAGACCATCAGTTTCTCGAATACAGAAGTCAATATGGGCGGAGAGACGATTCGTGACATTCCAGCTCGCTACATCGTGCCTGGCCTTCTTCAAATGCTGGACGTTTCCAAGGCGCACTCATACAGCCCTTACCCCAATCTTCCCAGGGACCGATTAGTCCCGTTGGCTGACTGCCCGCCCAAGGAAAAGATTATTCAGGACAAAGTGTGGGGTCTGATGGCCAACTTCTTCCGGACTGGCGACATTATCATGGGCGAAACCGGCACAGCAGGTTATGGCGTCCGCCACATCCCCCTTCCGCCTCAATCCAGACTTTTTAGTCCAGTCACTTGGCTATCCATCGGCTACATGCTGCCAGCAGCGCAGGGCGCAGCGCTTGCGCAGCAAGAGTTGCAGTCCTCAGAGGATTACTGCGGCCCCAAGAACGGAAGAACCGTGCTTTTTATCGGCGACGGCGGTTTCCAGGTGACAGTCCAAGAACTGTCAACAATTATTCGACATAACCTCAATGTAGTTGTCTTTTTGATCCACAATGATGGGTACACCATTGAGCGGTGTATCCATGGTCTCAAGGAAGACTATAATGATGTGGCTCCTTGGCGGTACCTTGTGCCTCGCATTTCTTCGGAGCCCCTGAAGGTTCATTCGCTGCTAGAGCGAAGACGTGGGCCGAATTGCGAAATCTTCTTGTCAACGGAAAACTGGCTGATGATTCGGGGCTGAGGATGGTGGAGGTGATCATGGATAGAGATGATGCGCCGCCTGGGCCATTATTGCAGTTTCTACAGGCGGAACAGCGTCGGGTAGGGAAGTGATGTAGCAGAAAGAATATAAATAATGACTCAAGCAAGGGAAAGGATACATGAAAATACCAAGCCTTCCTTTTAGTCATTCAGAATAACGCTCTGTCGTGATCAACTGCAATTTGCTTCAACATGAAGATTGATAGTAATCTATAACTGTACGTTGATGACTCCTGAGCCCAACTTGCCTGCAATAGAGGGTTTCCCTCAAAAGGGCAGGGTTAAAAATCATTCGGGTATAACACACCTCGATATAGAACAGGTCGTTGGAAGAGATTAGCTCCTGGAACGCATTACCAACATCATAGCAGACAGTAGTGGGTCAAGTCGTCACTTTAACGTATTTTTTTTTATTTTTTTTTCATTGTCTTGAACTCAAGTTTGACGAAGTAATCACTCACAGCAGAATGCTTCGCGAATTGCCGTGGTCAACCGCTGAATCGCTGTCCTCATAGCATCTTCAGTCGCAGCGGCAAATGTGGTACGGAAAAATACCTCACTCGGAGCTGTATGCGGTTCAGCGCGGAACCAAGAACCTCGTGCGCAAAGAACACCGTTTTCAAGAGCGTTGGAGAAGACGTCTAGCTCAATTTCGAGGATGCTCCGTTGTGGGAATTCAGGGTGTTTTGTGTGGTCAACCTTGAGCCACAGCTATAGTTCACATTAGCATGAGATCGCAAGCTGAGGGGGCTTGTAGCAGAGCGCGGGATGGGAAAGCAGAAGAAAAAGATATGGGAATGAACCAGTAGAGAAAGGTGCACTTACAAACATGCCTGCAGCAGGAGGAGTCCAGGTGACAAGATCTCTAGGGAGAAACTCCTCGCAGGCGGCAAGCAGCATATTGCGTCTCCTCGTGTAATTCTTCTTCAGGCTCATCAGCCACTCCAAATATCCCTCGTGTCCCCATGTTTCGTCAAGTAGTTTCCAAAGCATAATTTGGGCGAGTCCACTAGGCCCTTGGTTGGCCACCTCGGCAAGACGAACGAACTGCTGAATCACCTGCTTGCTTGCCGTGACCCATCCCATTCTAGAGCCAGGTATGAGCACTTTGGAAAGGAATCCATGCGCAAGACACGTCCGTCGACGTCCAGACTGATGAAAGATGGAACGTGGCCCGAAACGAAATCTTGTACTGTCTGGGGCTTTTTCTCGGCTGGTTCAGCTTTGCCAGTGTAGGATGGCATTTGAAGGAAGTAATAAGGTTCATCTTCGATGATGAAGACGTCGTGCTTTTGGCACACTTTGTAAATAGCGTGGCGACGTTCAATCCCCTGTGTCGCACCAGTTGGATTCTGTCCAGAGGGAACTGTGTAAAGCACATGAGGCTTTCGAACGCCGTTTGAATCGTCCCAGGAAGTCAGAATCCTGTCCATGACATCCGGAAGTAGGCCTTGTTCGTCCATTTTGACCCCAACGACCTTGATTCCCAAAGGCACGATTGTTGACAAAGCAGTTGAGAAGGTGTACTCTTCTGTCAGGACAGCATCTCCTCTCTCCCGGTCGCAGAGCATTCGAATAATCTGCTCAAGAGCGGCAGTGCTTCCCACCGTTTGACACACCTGCCAGTCGACGTACGGAGGGTTGTAAACAAGTTCAGTGTGTTCGGTGATGAAGCGCATCATCTAGGCTGATCCCATCGCTTGGCCGTAGTTGAGGGCGATGGACAGATCGTATTCTGAGAGACCTTTCTGAACATCATACTTGCCAATCGTTACAGTCTGTGCCATTTCAGCCTCTTCTGAAAGGACACATTGTTCGGAGAAATGCGGCTTCGGGACGCGCATTGAGATCTCAGCGTAGGGGAAATACTCACTTGAAGGAAGTCCCCCTCCAAGAGAAATAATGCCGGGTTGCTTGAGATATCCAGAGGCTTGCTTGATGACGCAAGGCAATCTGGACAGAGTTTCTCGACTGAAATGGGCTATTTTCCGTGAGTCAAAAGATCCAAACTGGCGGCAAATGCATGATTGTACGCACAGTTCCAATTCCGGGCTGAAGGCTTCCCTGTTGACTTCTACATGTGAACTTTTGCTGCCAGATTAAGAGCGGACCGTAGACCTACGAGAGATTTGAACATGTCACTATCTGACACAGCAGCCACGCCGGCCTTCAAGCCCCCAGCTGCCTTTCTCCTGTCACGAATCTTGTCGAAACAGTCACTGTCAAGATGGTACGCCGTCAATTGATCCATGTTGATGTGGAATGGCCAAGATCAGGTAGCCTGGGAGTGGGCGATGACAAAATGGATGACGTGTCCAAGAATGTTGACGAAGGTCAATTCAGATGGTCAGGGTCTTTCTCTATTTGATCCCTTTATGAGAAGCTATAAATCAGTCTGACGACCCTCCATAGCTCTCAAGTAAATAAGGCTGTCTGATGACATCTTCAGGCCTCGGATCCCGTCGGCTCGGGATGCCGTTTGCCAAAGGACGGTCGGAGAAGCGATTTGAACACGCCGACCGTCGGAGTTTGGGGGTTCCACAGTCGGACAAATCCTAGAAGCCCCACTTCCAGCAACAATAGGCTGTTTAGGCAGGGATTTCGACGGGCAGAGGTCGGCTCAAGTTGTCCGCAAACATCCTGCAACGAAGGTGCAGGTCCAAAATGATGTAAATAATTGCATTAGAAAGTTCTAAATCAATGCCATGAAGCCAGTCGGATATCCCTTCGATGTTGAGCGTGCAAGAACCACAATCATGGTTTTGTCGCGAGCCACCGGTTCCATTGTCTTATTCCTTTCCCCTGGGTCCTTTGGCCCTCTTACAGTGATCTCGGTCCCAAATTCCATCAATGGACTGCCGTTTGCAGCATCTTCTGGGTAGCTAAGACTAATATCCTCCGCCGATACATCCTCGCCGTTGATTGTGACCTGAATGATTGGATCCATCTTTTGATCTTTTTCTTCGCTGTTGGCCCCGGCTCGCAAAATACCGGTGATACTCACGCACAAAAAGTCCGAGTCGTTGGTCGGAGTAGCAGAGCATTTGGAGATCTCCATCAGAGGACGATGCGCCTTTGCCCCATGTTCGATCCCCCGCGCAATGGTGTCCGTGTCCAAGGCCGGCGTATGCGGTGGTGAGCTCCTGAAATTGGTCTTCCTTTCGAAAGCATTCGCCCATTTTAGAAGATTCTCGTCGTCGTATGCCCTACCGGCAAAAGTGAGGCCTACTGGCATTCGTTTCTCCGAGATCAAACCCATGGGCACAGTTACAGATGGAACCCCTAAATGTCGCAAAGCCCTATTCCCATTGCTGTAGAGGACTCCATTCTCCCACGCGTGCGCAGCGGTGGAAAGATTCACGTCAGCGTCGGCAGCACCAACATCGCCCGCTGCAGGAAACACAAAAGCATCGCAATTGAATTGCTTGAGATAGTCATCTAGAAGTTGTCGACGCATCTCTTCCAAAGCCACCAATGCATCCTTCAAGTCCTCAATATCGTAAATGGTCGCATCCTGAAGGTACTGGACAAGCTGGCCCCAATGAATGAGATTCTTCAGAGGTAGATGCTCCATCTCAGCTGCGGTTCGCATCGACTGCGGGTAAATGTTGAACTCATCCACAGCAGCAAGACAAGGAATTCTGGGACATTTGTTGGCGCGCAGAAACATATCCCACCCATGGGCAACTAACTGACCTCTCTCCTTCTGTTGCCATCCTTCGGGAAGTTGAGCCGCGTTTGCTGGAAGGAGATTGGGATTCTCGTAGGCTGTGACGACTGGGAAGTCAGGAACGACGATTATCTCAGCCCCGAGCCGCTGGAGTTCTTTCTTGGCCTCGTTCCAAGCCTGAATCACCCCCGAGTTTACGGTGACTGGCTTGGCCCCATTGGGGACAGGGCCTCCAATGTACATTTCCGGGACAGCGAGACGAATACCTTGAAGTGTCGCTGAGTTTGAAATCTCCTTCAAAGTCTCTGGGAGCCTCAGTCGTTTCGATTCAGGGAGGTCGACGAAGGGTTGATCGCGCCAAAAGTCGCCCTCGGTACACGCATCTGGTATCGCAATGACCTCAAGAAGAGCAAGCAGATCTTCCATCGTCCGAGTATGTGGCACGACAACGTCGCAGGTTGGGTAGAGAGACCAGTTGCCGCGAATAGAAATCCACCCCCGAGAGGGAGTGTACGCCACGACGGCATTACTCGAAGCGGGCGAGCGGCCTGAGGAAACCGTCTCTTCTCCCATGCCAAAGGCTGCAAAAGAAGCAGCTGTCGCTACGGCAGACCCATTGGACGATCCAGACGCAAAGGCTGCCGCAAGATAGTCGGGATTGTAAGGGCTTTCTGCGCGACCGTAAATCCCCCTTTGCATTCCTCCAGCAGCCATGGGTGGCATATTCGTTCTCCCGATAAGGATTCCCCCTTGAGATCGAATCGCGGCCACAGTGAATGCATCGTCTGTTGCGATGAGGTCTTTGAACGCCGGTGATCCGCAAGCTACCGTCATTCCCGTGACCTTGTAGCTATCCTTAACAGTGAATGGGATCCCCTCCAACTTCCGAATCGGCTTTCCCGAGGCACGGTAATCATCGGATGCAGCAGCTTCTTCGAACAAAGCTTGGTTCAAGATTGGGATGGAGTTGAGCGCCACACCGCGAAGATCATAGAGCGCGATACGGCGGAGATACAAAGCCACAAGTTCAACACTTGTCACAGCGCCTTGTGACAAGGCGACCTGCAGATCGGCAATGGAAGCCTCCACAATATTTAGTTTAGCCATGTCTTAGAAGGCTTGATGGCAAGGTCGATATGTGACGATTGAATACCTAGAGAGATAAACGTTCGTCGACACCAGTCAATTTTTGGCCTCGAACAGTACTTAGATTCGCACTTTATCACACGCAAGATATCGGCATCTTGGCTGGATGGTTATTCTTGCTTACCTAGACACCATCCAAGAGCCGATAGATGCCGCTGAATGTTCACATATCGGAAAACGTTTCGGCGAAGCAAAGCCGAAGTCGCTCATTTCCGATGCGGTGACGCGAAATATGGAAGACTACTCCGTCCCTCCGCCGTAGACACATGCCGATGCGGGGCGTGGCTTAGAACTTCCCGTTTAGCCTAAGTTTTTAGACTTTCTCAAGCCCTTGGTCTGTTCTGCGGATCCTGTTCCGTAATTGATTTAAAAAGTGGGTGGCTAGACAAGCTGGTCCCGCTTTGTTCACGGTTGTTAATTCAAACTTTGCTTCTTGCATTTCGGCCAATTCTCGACACATATCATGTCTTCGTCAACTGAAGTAGACTGGTATCAGCCACCAGAGGCGGCACCACATCAATTTGTTCTCATGGCGTGCCCCAATTCCACGTCCGACAACAGTGGCTCTCTACTCCAAGACGCCCAAAACGAAATCATCAGCATTGCGAACGCTGTCGCAGAGTTTGATCCAGTGATTCTCTTTTCAAGCTCAGAAACGCTCGACATGGTCAAGTCCCGTGTAAATGACAACGTTTCCGTCTTCTGCGCGGAGGAAACGAGTCATCTGTGGATCAGAGATTTTGGGCCCATCTTCGTCAGGTCTCGACACGACCAGTCAGTGTCGGCCGTCAACTTCAACTTCAACTACTGGGGCGACAAACGCGCACCTTCCGGAGACGAAAAGATTGCGGATATAGCTAGTCAAAAAATCTTAGGAGCTGCTACTCTGCCAGCAGGAATCATCGCTGAAGGGGGTGGCATGGAAATTGATGGAGAGGGGACGTTCATGGCAGCCGAAAGTGCTGTGATTAACGACAACCGCAACCCTGGGAAAACTCGAACCCAGATTGAGGCAGAACTATCTAGACTCCTTGGAGTGACCAAGTTCCTTTGGCTCGCTGGGGAGGTCGGAAAAGAGACGACAGATTGCCACATCGATGCTCTCGCTCGCTTCATACGTCCAGGGGTTGTCCTCTTGAGCAAGCCATCGCCAGAAGGCGGAGGCAAGTATGGCGCGGCATACGAAGACGCCAAATGCAGATTGTCCCAGGCCACAGATGCAAATGGCAGGTCGCTCCAGCTGTACGATTGTGTCGAGCCAGACTTGGGCAAGTTGACACGAGTGTCTGAAGGAGAAAATTGCGTTGCTTCTTATGTCAACTTTTTGATGGTCAATGGAGGAGTCATAATTCCCAGATTTGGTGATGAAGAGAAGGATCAAGAGGCTCTGAAGCTTTTCAAGACCTTGTATCATGATCGCAAGGTGGTGCAGGTGCTTATCAATGCATTGCCTTCTATTGGAGGAGGGATTCATTGCGCAACTCAGCAAGTTCCTGCTCTAACTTGATAGAATAGTGAAAAGACAGGTAACATCTCCTTTCAACCGCCTTTTGCTCTATGTTGAGCGATCAATGCCTTAGCATGTCAGTAATGGGAGAGCTGATCTTCTAGGTATCGAGTTGGTACGACAAAAAAAAAAAACCCTTGTTGGGCATCCTGGCCTTTTTCACTGCCCTCTTGAAAAATAATAGTGGATAACGTGGTTCACAAGCGAGTGAGCCATAGGACATGCGAATCCGGCTCCCACCAGGTTTGAGTCCGCGGGGACTTAGTGGAATACACGCAGGCAGTCGGCGGGGACATTTTATTTCATCAAAATCCAAACACACCGATGCATACAGCAACACCTGCATGGAAAGATAGATAAGAGCGTAATTAATTGATTGATACCAAGAAGATTATTTTTTCCTTACTCTTGACCAAGAAACTCGCAATAGAAGGCATGCATCCCGTTGTCAAGACGAAAGCATGGTCTGAGCTCAGAGAGGCTGCTTACGAAATATCGTTACAGCCCTGTCAATTATCGTTACACCCTGGTCGTTTGCCTGGGGCTCGAACCAATGAGAGCAAGGCTTGGAGTGGACGGTATCCCTGCTGGCTCCACAGTGATGTCCTAAAACAGCTAGCTAGACTGAACAGGAGAGGCAAACCGGTCGCGGTTTGCGCAAAACAGCCTTGAGGAACGAAGAATGGAGAGGGTGGTTTTCATGGTGCTTTTACAGCATATTCACAAAGGTTGCGTCGGGGCGTCTTTGGTGGCTTACATGTTGGTACCCTGGTGGCGCATTTTTGAAACTTTATGACGTGCAAACGTCATAATACTATAAAAAGCTTCTGGGAGAGACGCGAACGACAAACTTAGAACTGTAAATAGCCTAGCGCACCTGGCCCTATCACGTTAGTCCTCGCGGGCGGAATAAATTTTAATCATTTAACTTATTCATACTATAAATAGCAAAGATGGGATGAAAGAGCGGAGAAAATGAGGGGATGGTTAGACAAGCATGATAAAAATATTCCCAAAATTTTATCGTAAAACAACTAGGAATATTCCTTGAAAAGAAGACGCATTGCATTCTCAGAATCTTTATTGAACTATGGCCAGCTGCTCGGTTCGGTTTGAGTTCTACTGTGGCGAGGCTCAAGAGCTCAAGTACACCCACGACCTTCCTCGCAGTCTTGTCAGCGAGGCTCATGGTGCAGGGCAAAATGCCCGGTATAACGATCTGTTTGTGGCTGCAGTACTGCCTTTCATGAAGGAGCACGAGGCGGCGTGTCGTGCTGCTTCAAATCCATTTTGTGAAAACTGTGGGTTATTTGCCATGAACATCTTGCAAAGCCCTATGTCTTGGCTTCACAGGGCGGAGGATCCATTCGTTGGCATTTGGGTCAGTCCCGTGTGTGGGAAAGGGGAGTGTGAGACGCGGATACGGCAGGAAATCCAGGACACAATGTGTGAAATTGCTCAAGAGGGTCCGCACCGAAGGTCGAGTACTTGTATGGAAATTTTGCCATGCAAAGTATGTGGGAAGACGGAAGGGATCAAAAGATGTGGCCGATGTAAAGTTGTGGGATACTGTGGGAAAGAGCACCAGAAGGCTGACTGGAAGGTTCACAAGAAGATTTGCGTTCACAAGGACGGGTAAAGTGGCTGAAAGGGTATGCCTGTCACCGTTTGGAGAGAGCGAGGGTCAGAGATGACTAGTGTGAGATAGATATTTTAGTGTCAATGGGTTAAGCGGCATTTTCTATCTTGCGGCTAGATAATAGGCTAATCCTGTCTTGGTTTATTTTCCTCATGAGAGTATTGCAGCAGACTTACCATTCATGTTGTTATTCCTTTTCCAGAATTTTTTTGGTGGGTTGACGGCTTCGATGTGGCCGGTTGGGCGAATCTGACGGTAAAGCGACAATTGAATCAAGGGCAAGCGTCGAAGGATTTACCGAGGCAGGACTCTGCCTAGTAGTATTTGGTTCGTTAGAGGAAGACGCTGAGGCTGAGGCAGGGAAAGATTGAGTGACAGTGCTGCAACTGTCAGGCGAAGAGGAAGGTTTCGGGGCCAGCTGCAGCACACGCGGCCTCTTCGTCAGCGTCTGGGCAGGGTCAGGGTCAGGGTAGTGTCGCTTTAGTGGTGGTGTAACGGGCTCGGCTGAAGATGAAGTTGGAGGACTTGGTGGGAGAGTGCTAGGCGTAGCCACAGAATAACAGGTAGCCCGTATATCTTGGAAAGCAGAGGAAGCCGAGGAAGTTTGTCGTTTTGGTGGTGTAGAGAGAGGCCAGGCCGGCTGAGTTGCGGCGGCGGCGGTGGTGGTCTTGTCGAGAAAAGTCCAAGAATCAGGAACGACGATGAAGACGTAGTCTCGTTCGAAGCCTGGCGGGTGGGCCATGACGCGATGATCAAGGAGGCCAGCGACTTTGCCTGTGCAGGTGAATTGGGTGTTAGCTTGGAACTGGGAATCTCGCCTCTCGGTCATCTTCTTGCACAGGATGGCCCAGGGATTCGCGTGAATGGGGAAGATGACGAAGACCTGGAAAGGGTGAAAGCCTCTGAAGGGAGTCTTGTCGGGGCTCCCTGGAGCAAGGTAAGTGGAAAGCTGGACGAAGCCGCAGCACTTTAGTTGGGTGGCGTCCAGACCCGGGAGAAGGCCCTGTCGCAGCAAGCAGTGACCGGGGCCGACGATGGGGCCGGTGAAGGAAACGACAGGAGGGACACAGGGGAAGCTGTCGATGGAGGCAAAGAGCCTGGGAAGAACGCTTTGGGCATATATCAGTCGAGTTTGTTCAGGAAGCGCGTGTTGGGCGGGGTGTGTTATGGCCTACGGCTGATAGCCTTGATCACGGACGATGAGGGCGGGCATGGTGTAGAGAAGGGTGCGGCCTATATCGGATTCCAGACCGTCTTGCTGCTCAACCTCCCACGCAAGTGCGTAGGGGTGGACGCGGCCATTCATGAAGAACCACTCTTCGATCCATTCCGAGGCCACAATAGGCTGATTGTAAATCGAGAGATTGAGACTGAAGAAGATGGATGTCGGCGAATCGTCAAC
Source organism: Ilyonectria sp. MPI-CAGE-AT-0026 (assembly GCA_020744155.1). NCBI lineage: Eukaryota > Fungi > Ascomycota > Sordariomycetes > Hypocreales > Nectriaceae > Ilyonectria > Ilyonectria sp. MPI-CAGE-AT-0026. The sequence goes on from JAGPNQ010000033.1 coordinate 380,164, forward strand.
ATCCCACCGCAGGGGCGCATATTCCGCGGCCAGCAACCACGAGGGGGGAGGCAGGAAGATCCGGGCGAGCGTTTCGGCATTGAGGCCCTTGATGCGATGTTGATCCTGGTGAGCGAATCTGGACGGGCAGTCTGGTTGGGCGAAGAACATCATAGACATATCACCGCCAGCGCCCCTTTGGGTGTCGAGCGGCTTTCGAAGGTGTGGCGAAGCATGGGCGACGGGGGGAGAGGAAGACATGATACGTCCGTATAGATCAAAATGACTGATGTCGCGCGGCACGAATGCATGAGTAGCTGGCGATGGGGCAGAAGGTCCCTCACTGAACCGGGCATCGAACGACTCTTGTTTGCTACGAAAAATAGTGGTGAGCGAGGCTGTTCTATATATAGTCGACGATATCCGTTCGATACCGGAGTGTTCCGTGTTGAGATGGTGAGTGACGTAATTGCTCCCGAGTTACCTGATCTTGACGGCAGCTGTGTGTTGGGCGAAAAGGGGTGATACTATGGTCCTCCTCAAAATCACGGCGGTGGTAATGGCTCTGTTGAAGGACGCGGAGGAGAGCGCAGCGTTGGAAGAGCCCGCTTTTGATAAAGTTGCGGTAACGAATTGTATGCAATGGACTGGTCGAGATTGTGACAATGGACGCGTATAGGCAGGGTTGTAGGTAGTTAAGGGGATTATTACCGGATGGCTTGGATGCTGCAGGAGCCAATGTCGTATTAAGGAGCGTCATCAATATCCAGAAGGGAAATCGTGCAACTAAAGAGAGTCCGACGCGGAAGTTTTGTGATCTACCGTCCGCCTGGAGTCATCGATGTCGAGAGAAGGCAGCAGCAGGATGGATAGTCCAGCGGCAAAGCCACATGAGGCGGTTGCTCACGTGGGAGCCTGCTCGTTGTCAGCTGGGGACGGACAAGAGGGTACTGATATAAGCGTGTGGGAGAGAGAGCAGGAAGATGGAACGATTGGGGCCGGCGTAGATGTGGTAGCAGCTGCCAGACCGGAACACGGTGCACGGGACAAGAGGTTGGGTGGTTCGTCAACATACGAGTCGAGGGCGAACGCAGCATCAATATTCCGGCCGATCCAGCCCAAGCAGTCTGCGGTTGGAGAGACCGCTTGGAGACAGCATGCGGAAGCAATTGCAAGGTCGTTGCCCAAGAGACCTTTGCGAGGTGGTCGGCGGCCAAACAGAGCACGGAAGTCTCATGATACGGCCAACAGTGGAGGTTCCGCGCAGCATCAACCACCGAGTCAGCATCAAAGGCCCTTGTTGCTTAGAGAACATGGTGCACCGGACGCCCTGGAATCTGATCCTCTCCTCTTTCATCGACACTTTTTGCCCAAGGAGAGGCGGGATGGAGATGATGAGCGGCGCGGCACGGCGGCGGTTGGCGATCGCCCGCTTTTCCGCCGGAATCAGGCACCAGAGGTTCGGATTATCCAGCCCAAGCAATCCGCATCTGAAGACATTAGACGAAGCGAACTAGCAGCAGCAATTGGACGGGGTTTGCCCAAGAGATGTCGGCGAGGGGGTCGGCCGCCGAAAGTAAGACCGGACACTAGCGGTGCCTCCAACACAGGAGGTTCGGCGCAGCATCCAATGCAGCCTCAGGTGCGAGATGGGGGCGTAGGGGTGGATGTGGACGATGCCACCGTAGAGCCGGCACATGCTGTGCTGGGCAGAAAGACTCTGTCGCCACGTGGTGGTGCACCAGGGGCGGCGGTTGCTGAGCCCGTGCTGTTTCATCGGCAACGTTTTCCCAAGGAGAGTCGGCGAGGAGATGAAGACGAGAGCGTGGTGGGGGAGGGCCGACCGGGAAGAGAGTCGACCACGCTAGGGCACCGGCATCAAGGCGTCGGTCAACACTTCATGCGGCCTATACAGCCGAAAGAGACGAAGAATGCAGCAGGAAGTGTGCCACTACGCCGGGCCGCCCCTGAAGAAGCAGACCAGTCACGGAGAGACAGGCCCACTGGTCTGACGCAGCCCTTGCGGCGGGGAAAGAGAAAACATCATTGTAGCCGAGACGGGCCTCCGAGGAAACAAATCCGAGCTGGAACCCGAAGGCAGAGAAGACGGGAGTTGCAGGCCGAAGACCTTGCGAGCGTGTTGCGCTTCTTGGAGGAGGAATTTGCCGTGAAGAAAAGTCTGTCCGACGAGCAGACGTGGTGTACGCCAATACCACGTGAGAGAAAGGTGTCGACCGTGCGAGCCTTCTACAAGGAGTTCCACGACGTGGACACCTTGCCAATACGGACTTGCATGCTGTGCTACCGTAAGCGCACGAAAAGGGAGCTGAGAGTTGTGACATGGGACCAATGGATGTCGAGCTGCGTCGAAAAGGACAACCGTTCGCCATTTTCATGTCGGAGCTGCTTTCCCGTGGGCGAGACCTTCTCGGCATGTGCGGAGTGCGCTCGTGGCTTGAGGCGGGGCGTTCTGTCGCCTGCGGCCCAGCTTCACAGACGTATTGGGTGCGAGCATATGTTTCCCGAAGAGCTGAAGGGCCTCACGCCGGTTGAGGAGAAGCTTATCGCGCTGAACTCATGTTACGGGTTTGTCACCAGGTATAGCATTGCGAGCAGCCAGAAGCAAAGTGTCAGGTATCCGAAGCACATCAAGGGCCACATCACGGTGTTTCCGAACAACGTGCAGGAGCTGGCCACGAAAGTGCTCCCCCATCCGCTTTTGCAAGTCATGGACGAGATCCACGTCTCGTGGCAGGGCGCGGAGAAGCCGGGACCGAGCGATCTTTCAAGCCTCCTATCGGTGAGGCGGCGAGTCGTTGAGAGGGCCCTTGTCTGGTTGAAGAAGAACAATCCACACTATGCTGAGATCGAGATCGACGCGGCCGAGATGGAGAGTTGGGGAGCCCCGCCGCATGGGGTGCCGTCGATAGTGTACGATCGCATGGAGCGGAACGAGCCGTCGGCGTGGGAAAAGACACGAACGGCGCAAGTCGTGCCGCCCACGGAGCGCGCCATGGATGACGAGGATTCGGTGGAGATCGAGGAAATCCTCGATCTGCTCAATCAGGGAGAAGGCGCGCCAACGACGAACGAGGGAAACGAGTCTCGCTGTGAAGCTGGAGCGGAGGCAGACCAGGTCACGAAATCGATCAATGAGGTCACCTCTTCTGGAATGTTTCCGCTGGACGGGCCGCCAGAAGTAGCGGACGGCGAGAAATTGCGGTTTGCTTGCGACGCTGTTGGTAAAGGTATTGGGACCGCTGGGACCGGCCATATGGGCCCGAGAACATGGGTTGGATCCTCGGCTGAAAGGCGGCAGGGGACTGATGACGACTCTGAGCCGTATATTCATGTTTCTCGTGGGGACGAATTCGCCGACTCGTTTGATGCGTCGTTCTTCCCGAAGACCTTTCCCACGCTATTACCGTTTGGCATCGGGGGGCCACGGTTAGTCGAAGAAGCCGCCTCAGAGGCGGGAAGAGGTGCCAACATGAGCGGAGCAGATATGGCGGCGCGAGACCTCTTGTCGTCTCGGAACATGAGCCTTCGGACCTGGGCTGACATTGTGCTGCGGCGTCATGGCGGCCGATTTGCGACGCACCACATTTTCGCATTTCTCGTGTTCAACATGGGCGTGCGGTCGAGGAACCGGCGTGTCAGCATGCTGAGCGTGACGAGGAAGAATTTCCGCAAGGTGGAGCGCATCGTACGGTCGCTGACTGCAGACAGGTTAGCGGCAGCTAGGGCAGAGTTGGAGAGCTCAGGTAAGACTACCGATGATGGTGTGAAGGAGCTTCTCAGGAGCCTATCGCTGTATGGTTACCGCCAGCCTATGTCTAGAGAGTCCCGCCTCAGCATGCGGCACAAGATCCAGGCGCTCATCGTTCGCTATGGCGTGCCTGCCATTTGGTTCACCATCAACCCAAACGACATTACGAACCCGGTGAAGCTCCGACTGGCAGCGCATCGCTCACGCGATCCTGAGGCAGCCGAGGCGTTCCTGCGAAGCCTTGACATGTCGTTTAAACGTATGCGGCTGTCCATCTCAGACCCTATGAGCTCTGCTATATTCTTCCACCGGGAGATGACGTTGTTCTTCGAGCATTACGTGAAAGTGGGAGAAGAGTCAGTTTTCGGGCGTATCAGCCAGTACTATGGCGCTGTGGAAACCAACGAACGAGGGGCGCTTCACGTCCACGGGCTGCTCTGGTTGCATGGAAACGCGCACTTGAGTTCTATGCTTGCCGACATCCACGAGGAGGATCAGGCGGTGTATCGTGAGCGCATCGTCCAATATGTCGATAGTGTTTTCTCCGAGGTAGGTAATGCTCAATGCGCGCTGTTGGCCATCCAGGACTTCGGATGGGCAAACGGGGCTGGGCTGACATGCTAGGCAGGATCTTGACCAGGAAGGGTCCTGCGTCGTGCAAGCGGAGCGGTCGGTAACGTCCGATATTTCCTCCCTGTTGGACAACACCGAGCAGTTCTCGGCAGCATTTGACGAGGAAGCCAACTTCTGTGCCGGCGCAACGCAGATTCATACCCACAGTCCGACCTGCGTGAAGTATTCCCTGGGCAAGAAGAGACGGAAGGGCGACCTCTGCCGGTTCAAGGCGCCATGGAGATTAGTCGACAAAACTGCATTCACGCCAGACGGCGTGCTGCAGATTCGCAGGACGCACAACATGGTTAATCGGTGGAACAAGGCCATCGCCGTGGGGCTTCGCCACAACCACGACATCTCCTTCATAGCGACGCAGCGGAAGACTATGGCCCTCGTCTATTATGTCACGAATTACGCGACCAAAGTAGAGGACCCGACGTGGAAGCGAGTCGCTGCGGCCGCAGAATTATTGCCTGTCGTCTCGGCAGGCGGATTGCGGACCGATGGGGCGGATGTTGGCGGCGACGCTGCCGTCGGCGACGATGGTATCAAAAACAGGACGCGACAGTTCCTGATGAGAGCGGCGAATCGTATATTCACCGAGCGGCCGCTATCGCAAGTCGAGGTCGTCGCCCATCTTCTAGGATACCCGAGCGAGTTCACGAACAGCAGCGCTTGGGCGTACCTGAACGTATCCCTGCTCTACTGGCACGTCTTCCGACGGTGGCGACATCTCCGGCAGGAGAGCGGCATCGCCGTCGCGGACGGTTTCGTGGACGAGTCGATCGTTGTGGAAGAAGCAGGCCAGAGGATTAGCTTCGCTGAGGCATATCGTCATCGTGGAGATGTCCTGCGAGGTCTGTGCCTATATGACTACGTTTCGCTTGTCTGGCTCAAACGCGTTAGCAAGGACGAAAGATCAGGTGCCTGGGGAGAGGTGCCGTTCGAGAGCGATTGGTCGCCGGGAAGACAATGGGTGCAGGTGCTGAGACGGCCGGGAAAGCATGCCGTCGTCTGCCTTGACGGCTACTTGAGCAAAGATTTTGACCGAGACGACGAAGGGTCGTGCCATCGTAGGTATGTCCGGGGACGACTCGACCGAAAGGGGTTGAAGAGGCTAACTCTCATACTGAAGAGCAGCCGTGCAGCACCTTGCCCTGTTTGTGCCGTGGGAGTCCTTCTTGGGCGAAGAACGAGACGACATCAACGACATATGGGCGCGGGCACGAGAGGCGCTGCATCCTAGAATCTCATGCCTCGTCGATAATGTGCAACTGCTTCGACGATCCGCCGAAGACGCAAAACGGGACGCTAAGCAATGGGCATCCTCATCCGGCGACGGGGACCTCACGGGCGCACATGTTGAGGAGGCGGGAGCAGGCCAGGCGGGTGAAGAGGCCGCATCGGCGTACCAGTCCGATAACGTTGGAAACGCAACGCGTCTTATCGATGTCGTCAGAAGCTGTCACATTTTGGGATCATCGTATGATGCCTGGAACAGCTTCCAGACCGGCTGCTAGGAATCCGATCCGGACCGGGTCTCAGACCCCCGGCAGGTGGGTCCTCCGGTCTCAGACCTCCGGACCTCGGGCCCGGAGGCTGCCGGAGGCTGCCGGAGGCCGCCCTCATCTTCGTCTATAAGACCGATCCCTAGCCCTTCGTTAGATAGAAAATGAAGAGCTTTCATCATCATCATCCTGATCCTATCCACTCAGTGTGACAGAAGCGCGGTCGGTGCGAACCAGATCACGGCGGGATCGCGGGAGCTCACAGCAATGATGCAGCAGCTCTGCCGCTTCCAGCAATCAGCGCTATGCTCGACGGCCGAGCTCCAGGCCACCATAACACCCGAACGGAGTGAAAGACGGATAGCCACGCCAGGGCGGGTGTTTTCCGGGGCGGCAGTACCGCCGCAGGATCAGGTCAAGGCCATAAAGTCACAGCAGATATGTGCCTCCAAAGAGAGGGTGAAAATGATCCAGGGCATACAAAATATGGCCGCGGCCCATGGAACTGATCGCAGTGCAGCGGCGCGGAGCGTGCTCACCGGTTTCGGGGATGGGGACATTCAAATGACGACGGCAGACTTGGAAGAGGCGGTAGACGAGGCAGATCCGAGGGTAGAGGTCCGGTTCGGCCCGTCGACCTCTTTCCTCGAGGCTGGCAAGGCTTTGGTAGCACAATTGACATTGAACAAGAGACAGGCGATCGCTCTCCTGATAATATGTCGCCAGCTCGACCTGATAAATCGTGGGGAGAATGGCGACATCGATCAGCTCTGCCAGTTCGTCGGCGGCGAAGGGGGGACTGGCAAGTCGCGAGTCATCGAGGCACTCGTCGAGCTTTTCGCTAAGAAGGGCCTTTCGAATCGTCTGCTGATCACGGCGACATCAGGGACAGCCGCAGCACGCCTCAATGGCATCACGATCCACTCTGCATGCGGGTTCTCGAAGGATCAGGGGCCATTCGCGGACACGACGAAAGACTTACCGGTAGACGGCGTCCGGCTGCCGAAACAGGCGGAAAGATTCGTGCACGGTCAGTCGCGAATGGACTGGCAGGACAAGGACCTGCTAGTCATTGATGAGGTGAGCATGCTCGGGGCGCGGACGCTGCACGCGGTGAACGAGCAGCTCTGCCGGCTCCGCGGATCGAAGCAAGATTTCGGCGGAATCCCCATTGTTCTCTTTTGCGGAGACTTCCGCCAGTTCCGCCCGGTCCAAGAGAGGTCGATCCTGCTCCCCAGCGTGGCCGTGTCGTGGGACGAAGACAACTCGTTCAGGGCCGAGCAACGGTACCAGCATGACAAGGCGCACGCGCTGTGGAAGAAATTCACGACGGTCGTCATGCTGGACGAGCAAGTGCGCGCCGCTGGGGATCTGGTACTGCGGAGGCTGTTGAAGCGAATCCGATTGGGCGTGCAGGACCGCACGGATCTGGACCTCCTCAACTCAAGGTGCTACCGGGAGGACAGGCGGATCCCGTGGGAGACGGGCATCACCGTGGTGACGCCGCTGAACAGGAATCGGTGGAACCTGAATATAGAGGCGACTTTGTCGTTCCAGATTCAGCAGCAGTCGATGATGCGAGTCTTTATATCCGAGCACAAATGGAAGGAAGGTCTGCCGACGGAGGAAGAAGCCATCATGATACTGAACCAGGGCGACGATAGCGCGATACCGGTGCCGGCCGTCTTCATGTTCGTGCCGGGAATGCCGGTCGTCGTGAACCATAATACCCACCAGGGGCTAAAACTGGTCAACGGCGCCACTTACACGGGGCTGGAGGTCATCCTCGACAAAGCGCACCCGGGCCATCGAATCTCGGCCGACATGACGGTCCACTTCGGGCCGCCGGCGGGGATAATTCTGGAGTCGGAAACGACAGAAGACTTCCACTTCGTCGGGATGCCGCAGGGCACGATCCTGTTGGCGCCCATGAGCATCAAGATACAATGCCAGCGGAAACGGCCGTGGCAACAGAACGATGTCAGTCGGAAAGGTTTGCCCTGTGCGGCGACTTTTGCGTGTACAGACTACAAGGTGCAGAGCAGAACCTTCGAGCGCATAGCGCTGGAGTTGCGAGGGACGAGGACGACAAATGTCAATGGACGCATCGTCCCCTCGCAGTGCGACCCGTACAGCTTGTACGTGCAGCTGTCGCGTTGCCGGACGCTGGACGGCATCATGCTGGTGTCCAAGGTGCGGGAGAGGGACCTGGTGGGCAACAGGGTCTCCGAAGAAATGACTGCGGCGCAGGCGAGACTGGAGGAACTGAGTGACCGGACAGTTCAGGAGGCGTTGCGCTGGTTCCATGTCGATTCTGAAGAGTCAAGGCGGGGGGGTTCTTTTGGAGGAAAGCGCTGGCAGTGGGCAGCTGCGGAAGGCACAGACCATGCAAACAAAGAATCCAATCACGGTGCAGGAAGGTTTTACCAAGAATAGGGCAATAATGACCAATCACGACAGACTTTCAAAGGTCAGGAGCCGCTAGGACGAAAGGGGGAATTTTTCGGGGGGCCAATGGGAAGCGGGAGTTTGAGGGGTGCGGGCGGGCGGGCGCGGCATAAAGACCTTTCGTTCCTCAAGGCACAGGGGAAGGCGCACGTCCGCCGGGGACGTTGGAAGTTGGAAGCTGGGCGTGATGGGCAAGTTGGCGGCTCCCTTGCGCTGAGTAGCCTTTCGGTACAAAGCTTGTCGGTTGCTGCACGTGTGAGAAGAGGGCGCGGTTTTAAGTGGTCGGCTTTGGGTGGGTGGATGAATAGACTTGGCCAATAGGGCGTGTGTGTGTTAGTTACCTTTATTATGTGTAGCCAATAAGACGTATGCAGCAGGCTTTGAGAAGCAGGCACCATTTTGAGTGGTACGATTTGAAGAGCTTAATGCGGAACTAAGAGACCTAGCCAATAGGGTGAGGGTGAATAATTGAGACAAGGATCAGGGGACTGAGACTAGCAGAGATCAATCAGTCGCAATACCAAAGAGGGAAAATTGTCAATTTGAGTATAAGAAGCTGCCATGCCAAGATGTCCTGGTGCTGAGACCATTAGACTTTTATCACTCGCACTGGTGTTGAAATCGCACCCTTATTTCCCCCACATATCAATCTGTAAGTTTTCCAAACCCAATACAACAGCCCAAAATACCACACACTACCACTATACTTGGCTACTTAAAGTCTCTTTGTCGGATGCCTCTTGTTCCTGCCACCTGGTTCGGCAGTTGATAACCTCATATATTCTTCCTATAGCCAGTCCCACGACTT